>JANZXR010000004.1:16265703-16288634 GCA_027575705.1 Erythroxylum echinodendron
ACAATGAAAAAATAACGAAATCACCGCTGCACTATCTTCTCTATTAGATAGCGCAGATTATTTTGTAAACAGAAAATCCCTACAAACTAGCAACTACGAATTATTCTTCAACACCCTTCGTGCGAAGGAATGAATGGAGGGAGATCAAATGGGAGAAGCCGCCCATAGGATGGCACAAGCTCAACACTGATGAGGCGACAAAGGGTAATCCCGGCCTTGCCGATGCAGAAGGAATTCTATGTGAAGACTGCGATAAGTAGGTGGCCGATTATGTACACAATATAGGCATCACAACATCACTAACAGCAGAATTATGGGCGGTAGCGTTAGGTTTGGACTTAGCATAGTGACACGTCGTTCGCAAGCTGATACTTGATCTCGACTCAGATACTGCTGTACTACTCTTGACGACGAGGACCGACTCTCAAAGCTTCAGCGATACGCTCCTCAGGAATATCCACAGCCTGCTCTGACAAAGCTAGACGGTGGTCGTCCAACATGTTTATTGAGAGGGCAATTTGTGCACAGACTAGCTTGCAAATTATGCATTCCAATTTCCTTTAAGATGCCACAGTTTGGATCAATGCCTGGGGAGCTTAATTACTACCTCTTCGGTGATGCTATTGAAGCCACCATACCCCGTCTCTATATTTATTGATTTTGTATTGTACATTGAGCTAAGCCCCCTTTTCATCCAAAAAAAAAAATCACTCTTTTCTTTTAGATGACAAAAATGGCCCTCGGGTACAAAATAGATAAAAAATATGATTTTGCATATTTAGTTTTCTTATGCTATAGACAATTAATATTATGTTTATTGTTGTATCTTTATATGATTTTTCATACAAATGGCGTTGGTCACAGATGATGTAGTCTCTCTTATGTTTCCTAAATATGGTTTGTTAACCTAACAAAACAACCTAATAACACGTAAACTCAAAATTATTAAATATTTTACTTTTTTTCTTAAATTTTAGAATTCATTCGTCCTTTTAAAAGTGTTGGTTAATGTTCTTTAGTTGGTGTAGTTCATGTACAAATTATCAATAGACCTCCACCTGAGGGTCGTAATGCAAGCTGACACTTAATATCTCTGTTGCAAATTGCTAAGGAATTTTGAGAGAGTGGTAAAATTGGTATCGGAATATGTAAGCATTTGTTTTTTTTTTTTCTTGGCCACAATTTGTACACGTATGCGCCGACCCTTTTTCTCTTCTTTCTCTAAGCACCATTGTTTAAATATCCTCCTTACAATACTCTATAAAAAGTCCTTATGCATGAAAATTTTTTAGAGAATGCAGAAAACACATAGCAACTTCCAATGTCATCTTCCATTGAGAGCCGAAGGCAGACTTCACATATAGATACTTTTCCAAACCAATCAAACATTAGTCTGACTTCATATTTTACTCTAAAAATTATAATTGTCATACTAATTTTTACGTGGTAATTTAAATTTGATATTCACTATATTGGCATAATTTATAACTGCAATACATTGATTGATTTAGTAAATAATAAATAAGATTTAGTAAATAATAACATAAAATTATTTACAATTAAGAGCCATGTCATGATATTCACTCCGATGTCAGGAGGCCAGCTCCAATTCCTTCTCATGATAGATTCCATTGGTTTGTTATCTATATTGATGATTATACTCATATGACGTGGATTTATGTACTGAAAAAGAAAGATGAAGTTTATGACACATTTAAATAGTTTCACAAATGATTTTGAACCAAGTTCAATTTTCTATTTGTAGGGTCAGATCTGATAACGGAGGAGAATTTATCAATTCTATTGTGTGTGCTTACTTTAATGAACACGAAATTTTGCATGAAACTTTTTATGCTTTTACACCCCAACAGAATGGGGTTGTGAAGTGGAAAAATCGTCATCTTCTTGACACCACTCGCGCCTTGTTGATTGATTCTGGCATGCCCAAATCGTTTTGGAGTGATGCATTATCCACTGCGGCAAATTTATTAAATAGAATGTAGAAAAAACATTTGCAGTATCAAACCCCGTTACATATTCTTGGATGTCACCATAACTTGCCTCGTACACTTTTCCTTCCCCCGCGAGTTTTTGGTTATGTTGTTTTTGTTACTTTGCCACAATCCTAGTGAATTAAACTTGATCCCAAAGTTGTTAAGTGTGTGTTTCTGGGGTATGGAAGAATGCAGAAAAGGGTACCGGTGTTTTGATCCTATTACCTTCTGACTTTATACCACCATGAATGTTCACTTTCAAGAGAATAAAAATTATTTGTTGGGTTCTTCCCCTCCTCTAGCTGCTACCCCTTCTCTTGATTTCAATAGTTATTCGTGTGAGGGGGAGGTTAGTGTTAAACCTCATGAATGACAAGGGGAGAGTGGCGATTGTTCATGTAGTGATGGCTGTCGTTCAAATGAAATGTGTGGTGATGGCTATTATTCCACTGAAATGTGTTCATTTGAAGAAATTAGTCATTCATCTGATATAGTTTTGGAACTGGTTAGCCACCCATCAAATGTTGTTGATGAAAGAAATTTTACAAAGATTCATGTAAATGGAATGGGTTGTAATTCTCATGATTCGGAAACTCTTGAAGAAATCTCCCTGTCTACAATACCAACATCTCCTTCCTTGAAGACTCCTGAGGTAACTTCTGAACTAATTCAATCTGATTTTGTTAATACTAATCAGTCTCTTGTGCATGATAAACAGGTGCTTCCTGATAGACGAAATCGTGGCAAGCCTCCATCACGATACTCACTTGAAGTAGAAAAGAAGACTTCACGGTATCCCATTACTAATTTTGTTTCTACACAGCACTTGCCTGAAGAGCAGATGGCTTTTGCACTTAATATATCAAGCGAGAACGTGCCTAATAATTTTAAGGAGGCAATGCGAAACCCAAGGTGGTTCAAAGCTGTTCAGGAAGAGATGGAGGTCGTAAAAAAAATCAAACATGGGAACTTATTCGAAGACCACCTGGAGTTAAAGCAGCAGGGTGTAGATGGATTTTTACTATAAAGCATAAGTCAGATGGATCTATTGAACGATTTAAGACAAGGTTAGTAGCCAAAGGATATACTCAAACATATAGTATAGATTATCAAGAAACTCTTTCTCCTGTTGCCAAATTAAATACCATACGGGTTCTGTTATCTGTTGCAGCTAATTTAGATTGGCCCTTAATACAACTGGATGTGAAGAATGCTTTGCTTAACGGAGACATTGAAGAAGATGTGTATATGGATCTTCCTGCAGGATATGAACCTGAGAAGACAAAGACTCATGTGTGCAAACTAAAGAGAGCTCTTTATGGACTTAAACAGTCCCTAAGAGCATAGTTTGAGAGACTTTGTAATGCTATGAAACAAAATGGTTATTCATAGAGTAATAGTGATCATACACTGTTTATCAAACATTAAGGAAGAAAGATCACTGTTTTGATAGTTTATGTAGATTACATGATCATTTCGGGGGATGATTCAGTTGAAATTAAAAGACTATAAGAAAACTTAGCTGCAGAATTTGAGATGAAGAATATGAGTGATCTCAAATACTTTCTCAGGATTGAAGTGTCCAGAACTAATGTAGGTATATTTTTATCTCAAAGAAAATATACATTAGATTTATTTTCTGAAGTCGAAATGCTTGATTGCCGTCCTGTAGAAGTGCCTATGGTTCAAAATCATAAACTTGGCATTTATCCTAATCAAAAATTGGCTGATAAGGAAAGATATCAGAGATTGGTAAGCAGGTTGATTTACTTATCTCACACACGACCCGATATAGCTTATGTTATAGGCATAGTAAGTCAGTTTATGCATCAACCAAGTGAAGCTCACATGGATGCTGTGGTTCATATTCTATGGTACTTGAAGTCCTGTCCTGGCTGAAGACTATCATTTACCAAACAAGATCATTTGAAGATTGAAGGTTTCACTGATGGTGATTGGGCTGGAAATATCACTGATAGGAGGTCCACATCTGGGTACTTTACATTTATTGGTGGAGACCTAGTTACATGGAGGAATAAGAAGCAAAATGTTATTGCTTTATCTAGTGCTGAAGCTAAATTTAGAGGCATTTCCAAAAGCCTGTGAGTTGTTATGGCTTAAAAGACTGATAGAGGAGCTTGGTTTTGTAGGTTCTTGATTTATAGGCAGAACAGTAGTATATATTGAACATGTTTTACAACTGCTGGCACTGTCCACATCTTGTCTTATCAGTCCTATATTTTTTGTTTCCCCTGTCCTACTTCAACAATAAGTTTGTTAGTTTCTAAAATGTCTTTGTGATTCATACTCGGCAACTAGGTGGTGTGTATGACCAAGACGAGGTTGGCTTGGTGCTTAGGATTTGCATCTTAAACATTCTAAACTCATCATGTGGGCCTATGAGAAAATTGTACAATCATTGATTTTCTCTCGTGTTCACCAATTGCATTGTTTTATTACAACTATATCCATTAGAGAAGCACTTTGGCAATGGGAAAATTGATTGCATTTCATTCTATAAGCCCTTAAATTTTGTATAGTAGAAGGATACTGTTATCTTTTTATACTACAAGAAAGTCACTGCTCGTTTAATCTCATAGGCTTTTGGAGCACTTCATTTTCCAAATCTTTCTTATAGATCTACCCAATTTTCTCTAGTAATGTTAGCATACCTCACACTTCCTCTTACAATCTTTATCCGTGGCACTCTTCAGCCATCCTTTCACTATGGCATTGCAACACATCCAATGTTATAAGTTTTGAAAATCCACTCCTGGCATTCGAATCGTGCCATCCATAAATCCTATTTTATTCTTGGCAAACAACATATTACTCAATCCCATTCATCCACCCAGCCCTCCATAGTTTCTGTCATGAAGGAGTTTGCTAATATTAATAAGTATAATATTAACAAATACATAAATAATTAATAAATATGTATTAATAACTAATACAAATAAATATTAATAACTAATAACAAAAATCACTTTCTTTTTCTATTTTAACAAGAAAAGAGTAAAAAATAATTAATAAAAAGTTTCACGCTTATTAAGTATGGGTATTAGGGGTTCAAGTATACGTTATCATATAATAGCCTAAGGGTCTAGTTCTTAAATATAATGTCCTTTCTTTTTATTTTTTTACCAATACCATGTAATTGAAAAATATTTGCTCTTTTACATCAAAGCCCAAAAGTCTAGTTTTGATGATAATGCAATATTTCATTTGATGATGATTAATAATCATTAAAGGTATCAAATTATCTATCCTAACCAAACTTTTAACGCAAGTCTTAATATAAAACACCTTTACTTCAAAATCTTTGATGCCATTGCCTTTGCCCCAAACATATACATATTCATGTCTACTTCCACTTTCAGGAGACCAAGATTAAGAAAAGAGGGACAGATAGACTCGCACAAATTAAATAAATTAGTATGTTCTTATTTCTAATGGTCAAATATTTAAAACAAAAAACAAAAGAAAGCATGAAGCTTAAAGGAGAAGAACCGGAAGATGTCAAAAGGAAAGTCATGCCACAACAGGCTGCAACTTACAAGCAGCCACGGATTCCAATACCCATGTGTGGCCAACAACTTGGGATCCAACCTTAGAAGCTAAGACTTGAGCTTCATTTAGTCTTTCCCAAATAATTGTCACCTCCTCTCCTAACATACTTCCTTGTGGGGGATCTAGATTATAAATAACTAGTTTTCTTGAAGAATCTACCTGTTCTTGAATTGGTGTTACCAATTCCTCCTCGCTCCGCAATATGGTACCTCCAGCAGCAACAACCAAATTTTGGAGATCTTCCTTGTAGCCCCTCACGAAGTCACCAGTAAAATAGAAATGTAAGCCATTGAAAAGTTTCGGAGCCTACAGAGAAAGAACATTCTCAAGATGAAGCATCAATTAAAGAAAACAAGATAACATTCGTAATCTTCCAACTGTTGCATGGTCATAAACATGGATCATTGTAAAACTTACATTATTCAACCCACTAAGCCTGCCTGTTCTAGGTCCACCATGGCACCCATGGTTGTCGAGACTAATTTCATAAGGTTCTTCATCCACAGCACGCATAGTTTCCATGCATGCCTTAACCCCTGCAAATGCAAGGTTTTCACGGATCAAGAGTTGATCCACTTTGTTAGTTCTTTACATCAGTTAACAGGAAGCAGAACAACAAAAGATAGGAGCAAACTCACAGTCAATAGTGACAACCCATCTCCCATTAACGATGGCCATCAGAACTTTCAGAGTACGGGTACATGCACCCTCTGTGTTTGTCGCTGCTATTACATGTGTAACACTCGGTTTCCAGAATTTGGTAACAGGGACACCTATCATGTTCCCAAACTTCACCAGAATACACTGTATCACCAGATGAGAATATATACATCATCAATTTACCAAAGTTAGAAGAAAAGGAATCTTAAAACAGCTTGTACTGAATTATTCCATGTCATGTTTCATTTCACATGTCATTTTAGCAAGTTAGATTATTTCAGAATTAGAGAAACTGGGCACCTCCAACCCATTTTCACAAGAGCTAACTCATTCAACTAATTAAAGTCTAACTCAAGACAATTCCAATATTGATGCGAAGAAAAAACCAGCAAAGGAAAAGGATTGATGACACTCCAGTTACAAATTTTTTATGTAAAAAACAAAAGAAGTTGAAACAACTATTGAATATTAGCTGAAGCTCGTACAAACCAACCTTAGATTCTGAAGACAGAGCAGATCCACAGAAAACCCAATCTTTTGGCCTATCACATGTGCCTTCCCAAAATCCAGATGGTAGGGAATCTCTGCATGGAAAATGCAGAACAGAATACTCAAGCTAAATGACAATGATGAACTTAAAATCTTAAGTAGAGCAACAAGGATGAGGATGTACATTTGAGTTGGAAGAGGGCGATGATCCAACTTTAGTTTCTCGGACTTGGAACTCTCATTTGGAAATTTGAGTGAAGAATGTCCTGGACAAAGCAAGAGATAGTTTTCCTATTGGGATAAAATAAAAGAGAAGACTGTTATTATCCAAGTTTCAACTCAACACATGACATAAACAAAATGCTTAATATCAAGCACAGTCATCTTACATAATCCCATCTGCATCGTGTGGTTTTCATAGCACAAGGAACATGATAGCTTCTTCGACATGATTTTATGTAACAGCCCAACGCTGCTCCCTTCAGCCCACAACTAGTGCATTTAAGTTTTGCCCCCCTATCCAATTCCGCCTTCAGATTCTTAACAGCATCATCAACATAATACACTTGCGGTGCCCTGCATTTACACTGTCCTCACATGTTATTTTGAAAAATATCCAGGAAAACAATTAAATTGGAATCCTTTCATGTGCATCCACAATACTTCTATATGAAAGAATGCCATTACAATTTCTAAGACATACACAGAAGCAAGCCAGAATCACATACCAGTCAATACACATCCTGTGAACATGTATCACATTAGACTTAGTTGCATCATCTCCCTCTGCTGGTTTTCCTTTGAGATAATGCAGCATTGGGCCAGTATCCTGCTAGGGAATGGGACAGACAACGAAGAAAGGAACGTCAGAAGAATCAAAGACATATCACTGCCATCAATAATCTGATGCAAACAACTGGAACAAATAAATTATAGTAACAGATTGGCACATCTGCCAATGTTTCGAGAGAAATTACCTCTGAGACTACAGAAGATTGACAAAACCCACAGACAGTCATGGAAGATGAACCATTTAATGTTGGAGGATGAATTGTTGTAGAGTCAAATCCTGATTGATTAGCAGATCCTCCAACATACTCAATACCAAAAGTATCTGGCCGGCCAAAATCACCAACATAACTATTGCTGCAGTTTAAATTTTTGTGTCTTTTTGGGTCCCTCAAATGCCATTCAGCTTCAGTTGTAGAGCAGCCATGCCTCTCCTGTCTAGTACTGTCACCAGAATTTCTCTTGACCAGTCTAGATGCTTGATAGTTTTGTGGGCTCTGTTAAAAACATTGTAATCCTGTGAACAACTCAGACTTAACAGAGAAGAAACGTAAATCCATACATTTTGATAGAAAACACCAAAATTAGATAACCAGAAACTTGCAAGGATTTTTACATTAAATGAACAACTTTTACAGCAACAATTTTAAAAAATAAATTAACTGAAATGCAGCTTCCATAGAGACTTTTTGCGGTACAAAAGCAATAAGAAAGTAACCATTACACGAAACAAGCAACAATAAACAAAGCAGCAATACATGAACAGAACAATCTTACAACAAGAATAACGGGCATGATCACTTCAAACAAAAACATGGGAAGAAATGCTTCCAGAATTGCACTTCTGGAAATTGTTTATCCTTAAAATTTTAAATAAACTCTTAAAGAGAAATCACTTGACAAGATATCGCATAAAATTACATTGAACTAACTCTCAGCCAAATTTAAGCATAAACAATTCTGCATATCGAATGATAATAGTTAATAGTCTATAACCATAATCTTAAAGCCAACAAAATTCATAGTATCAATTAACTCGGTATAAAAACATCAAAAAACCATAAAAGTCATGTTCTTACACTATAATCTCCATGTTCATTGCTGTCATTTTCTGAATCCTTCATATCACCAAAGGAAGGAGGGCTATCAGGTCGCCCAGCTCTTAAAATACTTACTAGTGGAGAATCAGGATTTAGCTCCATACTGCATCCATCTCCAGCAATGATTTCGTACTCTTTCCCAATACCATCATTTGGCGCGCCACATCTCTCTGTAGATAAATGCTTTTGACCCCTATTTTCACCAGAAAATTTTTGAAGCGTTTGATCTGACCCATTGTTTGCTAGAGAAAAAACCAATCGCCCACTGCTTGAATTATCCTCCAAACCAGTTTTAAAAGAATCCCTAGCAAATTTGATATTGTGATCTCTACTGAGTGATGGGCATTGTTCTGAAGTCCTTCCAATGTCTACTTAGACCAAAAGCAAACAAAGTTACAGTTTTGATCTACGAAATTTAGAGAAAAGCAGTAGACACCATTGAACAAAAGATGAAAGTAGACGAAGGATTATACCAGAAGACGAGGGGAGCATATTAGCGCAGAAAGTAGCATCCAAGTTTTTGTATATTGTTACAATACGTTCTATGAGAAGCATAGGTCGTAAATCTGCAAAAACTAGTCCTTTTAACGAAAGTACTAAGGCTTCAAATAAACTCTGGAGACGTCAAGAGCAAAGATCAAAAACTTATTATAACCCCAGTCATTCAATTTTCATAAATTACAAAAGATATAAGTAGAACAAAGCATGTAAGGAAGACACCTTTTATCATCCGCGTAAAAGACTATACCTTGGTCAGTACATCGCTTATTACAAACAGGGCATTCTGGCTTCGACAGGCAAGAACTGCAAGAAATTCATGTACCCATCTCAAAATTACAATTCAGCCCGATAAAACCCACACTGGGAACTGTCAAAAGTGCGCATAACAAAGGGGAAGATACGAACTCGCAGAAAATGTGATTACAAGGGAGCAAAGACGGTCGCTCTAGCAAGTTTAAGCTGTAATAAACCAAAAAGGAAAGAGGAAAAAAAAAAAAAAAGACGAAACCAATATCAGAAAAGAACAATTAAACCCAATACAAAAGTAAAAGAGCGTTTCCAGAAATAAAGACATCCCGCAGGAGATAGTTATTCATTCCTGAACAGTAAAAACTCAAAGAAAATGACTGGCAACCAAGTAGACAAAGAGCAAAGATGTGGACACAAACCAGAGAGGGCACTTGAGCTCGAGGCCCAGTTTCTGGAGGTTTAGAACCCAAGGATTAATAGACCTAGAACTCTGTTTCGCTGGATCCTCCATTACCAATACCAAGCACGCAAAGAAGCAACCACAAAACAAAGAAAAGAGTTGGGTTTGATTTGCATACAAGGGGAAGGAGAGGTGGAGAGCTGGAAATGGGTTGTTTTAAAGGCAAAACTTTGGTGACAGGCGGTAGGTGTAACTTGGAAACGATGATTTTCAAGCAAGTAGAGGCGCGCAGAGTTTTAGGGAACTTCCCGCCATAAACCATTCGCTGTTCCGATGTTGTCCGTGTGACTCTCTGTCTGTCTCTCAATCTACAGAGATATGATTTGCTGGACATAAAATTTTTAATCAAATAAAATAGAATGAAATGGAATATAATAAATTATAACGAAATAGAATATAAATAGATGTAATATTAGAAATGTATTATTGAGGAGAAATGGAAGAGTTCATAATGTAATATTGAAATGTTATTTAGATAGAAGGTTTATAATGTAATATAGCATAAAGTTGTTTATCACTTCACATTACATCTTAAACCTCCCTAATTGAAGGTTTTCCATTTTTACTGATTAGGATGGAATGAGATGTAATGTAAAATCTTCCTCTTCCATCTCATTCCATTATAAAACCCTCAACTAAACATAGCCTAAAGTTATGAAGCCGTTAACAATTATTCACATATTGAGTACATTGAAAGTGTGCTTGTTTAGTGGGTATGAAAAAAAGAGAATGAGTATGAAATGAAAGATCAAAAGGGGCGTTTAGTTTGAGGGTTTGTGAACGAAGGAATAGAATAATTGTAAAAAATCAGTGTTTGCTTTGGAGTTTTCAATTCCAGGGGAATGGATTTATTCTATTAAATTTGGGAATCTACTAAACCCACCAAGGAGGTGGGTATCGAGTTTTCATTCTAATTTAAGTTTTTATTACGTTTATTTTTTACTCTTTTATCCCCAGCCTTTGTTCTACCACCCTCTTTATTTCCTTATCGTCTCTCAATTCCTTACGATCTCCCATCCTGTCTTATCGCGTCTCATCAACGAAGGAATTTTTTGTTCTGTGCCTCCAAGTATTTTTTCTGAAATCGCTCATTTTAATTTGATGTTAAATGAACAGGATAGAATCTAGTTTCATCTCATTGTAAATGGGGCCTTTGCTCCTTTTTTTCCTTATATATTCTTGTTTTATGATTTAATCAAGAGAATAACCAATCTGCTATATGGTTTGATGATGTGAAAGTGCATATAGTTATAGATTGAACGAGAATCATAAAACTAATCTGTTCCTTTTTTTCCCTTATAATTATTGTTTCATGATTTAATTTGATTTTCGTGTATAGTTCTAACTCTTTAAAAAAAAGGAAAAACAAATAGCGAATCATCTTCTACGTTGATGTTTGTTTATTTGTTTTGTAAAGCTCTTAATGGCTTTCAAGAACGATGAAACAGAAGCACTTTTTACAATTTTAACCTATGTATAAAGACGCAAGCCTTTTATCTTTATCCAACGTCTGTTTTTTCATAAAAATCATGCCTATTTTGTTTTGATAAAGCCTTAACCTTTGGATAAAGAGAAGAATTACTTTTATTTAGTTTTACAATTTAACAATTGTATAAAGACGTTCTTGAATTTATTTGTTGTTATTGTTTGACATCTATAAAATATAAACATGTTTTAAAGCTTTACATACGTTACGTGCTTTTGGATTCAGATAAAAATTAAAAAAAATTCTAAAGCTTTAGATTTTAGAAAGTTTTAAATTCATACTTGTTAGTATGCATGTTACGGATTAATATTATAAGGGATGAGTTTTGGGTTCAAAATTTATAATTTCTAGTTTGATTTGTAAAATTTTGACCCAATTCTTGATTTGAGCTGATAGAATTGTCAGTATCATAGCATCAAGAAATTAGAGCCATGATGCTTTCATACAGCTTATGAAAAATTTTGGTATTAATTTCAGATTTTGGTATTTTATAGAAATATATAGCATTTGAAATTAAATTAATTGAAGCAACACATTGCCAAAGCAACTTCTCTCGTGAAATTAATTTTGCACATCTATGAAATAAATAGAATTAGCGTGATCTTCTAACTATTTTTTGGGCATGAATTAATAATAATTAGTTTCTAAAATTCTAGGAAGAAGTAGATAAATAGATATTATTGCCCATTCTGAATAATTAAATTGAATGTATACAATAATGTTGTGATTAACTAGAATATATCCCTGTTCATATGCATACAATATTATTGCTCATTCCGTGAGCACTCATATTCATTAACTTAACAGCTAACTTTAAGTTAGCTGTTAATTGTTCGGATTCGCAAGCAACTCCAACTTACGCAAACAACACAAATGTGAGAAATGTGAGTTCAAAGCAGAAACAACCACCAAGCAGCAGTGGAGGGAATGTAGCAAAAAGGAAGAAAATGTTGTCTATTTCAACTTCCTTAGATGTCGGGGCACAACAACAAAAAATCAATTCTGGTTTTCGTACTTTTGTGGAATTCTTTAATAGCAATTTCGCAACCATGGCAAATGCTATTGCGGATGAAAATTTACGTAACAAAGCTGCTTGGAAAGAATAAAAGACGTGGTTAAAGAGTTAATGAAAATTGGCCTTCCAAATGGTGATGTCTTTAAAACAACTAACATTTTCAACTCAAATAAAGACAAGATTGATGTATTCCTCAACCTTCCCATTGACATGCGAAGGCTTTATGTCTTAAGTTTATTTTGATGTTGTTTTGACGCTTTATGTTTTAGGTACTATGAGAAATCTTGCTTATGTTTTGATGCTTTACATTTTAAGTTTATTTTGATGTTGTTTTATGCTTTATATTCCATTTTGAATATGATATGGAAATATAGTTGCAATTGTATTCTTAGCATTATGCAACTCTGTTGACAAATGATCATATGGCTCATCTAATATTCGAAAATTGCGATAAAATTCCTTGACAAAATTGATTAATTTTTTTACTGTAAGTTAAACATACGGAGATAGCCCCAATAAACATATGAAGGACAAATTATTTTCATTTTTATTGAGGGTAAAAATGGTATTATGTTTCATTCCCATTAATGCAACAAATCAAATAACATTATTGGTATTAATACAGAAACCCAAGTTACAAACCAAACATCATTTTTTTTTTCATACCCATCCCCATCCCTTTCTACTATTATAACCATATCCGTGGCCAATCCCGTGCTCAAACCAAACGTCTAGTAAGTTTAGCTAGGGATTATGATTATAGAGTCATTATTTTGATTACTCATTTTTGGGTAATACCCCATTTTTCTCCTAATTTAGAAGAATGAGTATCATTGTTATGTAAAGGTGTACTTGTTACAATTAATTAAAATATAACTAATTAAAATATATTTATTTATTAATTAAAATATTGTAATTAATTAATTAATTAATCACAATATAATTAATTAAAATATTAATAATAATTAATTAACTACAATATAATTAATTAAAATATAACTAATTAATTGATTAAAATATTGTAATTAATTAATTAATTAAATATTATAAATTAATTAAAAATAATAAATTACAATATAATTAATTAAATTATTAATAATTAATTAATTAATTAGTTATAATATAAGTAATTAAAATATAATTATTCATTAATTAAAATATTGTCATTAATTAATTAATTACAATATAATTAATTAACTACACTATAATTAATTAAAATGTAATTCATTCATTAATTAAAATATTGTAATTAATAAATTAATTAAAATATAATTCATTAAAATATTATTATTAATTAATTAAAATATAATAATTAATTAATTAGCTACAATATAATTAATTAAAATTAATTATGATATTTTAATTAATCAACATATTGTAATTAATTAATTACAATATAATTTAATTAAAATATAATAAATTAATTAAAATATAATAAATTTTATTTCTCAATATTTTTACAAACCAACCACAATTAATGGTAATGGTAATCATTCCTTCCTCTTAACCAACCTATATTCATTCTCATTCCTATTACCATTCTCCCATGCGAACCAATCGCCTCTTGAGTAATTGAACAGATACTCAATTCCAACATATTCTGTCCAATTTCAACAATACATTCATGTGGTCTTTTCTAGCCCTTAATCAATATGTATTGTTTTGTACGTTTTTGTAACAAACTAGAGTTATTAAACCGCCAAATCTATTTCAATAAATTTGTTCCAACTTTCTTCTGTTGCAATACTACGTCGTTTTAATAAAACTCAATTTTGACATTGTCGTTCTCTTCTGTCCTGGATTGATTTGCATCTCCATAGATCGTGTTCTATTGCAGTAGATGCTCAGGAAGTCTATTACTCTTTTCAATCACCTATGGAAGACTCATATGATTTTGGTAAAATTATAGATGATTGCTTAGGTATTCTCAAGTGTAAAACTAATGTTTCAGTTCACTGGATTAGTAGGCATT
Organism: Erythroxylum echinodendron; assembly: GCA_027575705.1. Taxonomy (NCBI): domain Eukaryota; kingdom Viridiplantae; phylum Streptophyta; class Magnoliopsida; order Malpighiales; family Erythroxylaceae; genus Erythroxylum; species Erythroxylum echinodendron. The sequence goes on from JANZXR010000004.1 coordinate 16,279,989, forward strand.
ACAATGTCGAAGCTCATTAGTTAGCTCGACACTCTCATTTGTATGCCCCTTTATGGTTTGGGATTATTATCCTAGCTTTGATAAATAAAAGTCTATCTTATCCAAAAAAAATGGCTTTATTCTAGCTTCAGCGAAGCTGATGCCTTTTTTTCCCTTTCTTTTTGTTTCTAGTTTAACTTTCTAGTTTAACAACATATGAGAACGTCAAACAGAGAAACCAAAACGGCAAGTTGCGTCTCTTTCACACTTTTTCAGCACTTTTCATGTCTTCTTAAAGAACAAAACCCTTGAGAACTTGTAAAAAAATCCACTCGAACTAACCCAAAATTGGATATACCTAACACGTGATTTAAAATCACTGACATATTTCTTTAGGTTCTAAATACATTGTAGATCACAGCAAATTTTCGATGCTTTTGAATTCATCTTTCATATTAAACAGATTTTTTTTGGTAAAAAGCTTCATCATTACCAAAAACAAATTCTTTTATACTTGTCTGTACCATTTCTTTTCTATTGCATAGGTAATGAATATTTTTCAATGTTAATCTTCTATGGAAAGAACATGCCACCAATAAGGCTTGAGTGGAGATTTTGACGACTCTTTCGTGCATAAGCAAATCATTATCAAAAAATTAATAAAAAGGTAGCATCTTTTGTAGGTATAATTAGAATTATAAAAATTTTGTTGTAGGAATAATGTTAATGATAAAGAATGATGAGTCATCCCTCACATTTTAATGGTTATTTGATACTTTTGAGAAAGCTATGTATGATAAAAGACTTAAAACTATTCTCACAGACCAAGATGCAGTAATGGCAAAGGCTCTAGCACTATGATGGCCTGAAACTCATCATCGTTTATGTATTTGGCACATTTGTCAAAATGTTTCCATCTACTTAAGTGATGTTTTCTCTCAATTCAATGATTTTACTAGAGATTTTAGGTTATGTATATATGATTTTGAAGAAGAGGAAGATTTTGTAAATGCATGAAATAAGATGGTGGGCAAATATAGACTTGAAGACAACGATTGGTTGAGGGGCATGTTTGGGAGAAAGGAAAAATGGGCTTTAGTGTATGGAAGACAAATGTTTTATGCAGACATGATGAAAACATAAAGAACTGAGAGCATGAATAATGTTATAAAGAGGTATGTCACTTATCAATATAAATTCTTAGAGTTTTTTCATCACTTTAAAAGCCTCCTTGAAGATCGTAAATATAAAGAGTTAAAGGCTGATTTTAAATCAAGTACAAGTATTCCTCATTATTGTATGCAATTAAAATTTTGAAACATGCAATAAGTGTTTATACTCCTGAGGTATTCAAGTGCTTTTAAAATAAGTGGTGTAAGTCTCATAATTCTTATATTGAAAGTTTTCGAGAGGTTAGATCAATCACAAAATATCAAATTACTCCTCATAAGAAGAGCTATTACCATATATTTATTTATGATTTATCAAATAGAAAAATTGATTGTAGTTGTCGAAAATTCAAATTTGTTGGAATTTTATGTTCTCATGTTTTGAAAGTTTTTACTATGAAAAATATTATGGAGATCCTAAGTCAGTATATACTCAAAAGGTGGGCATGTAAAACAAAACTTGGATTCGTAGGAGCTAAAAATTTAGGAATCAACATAAGCAATTTGGATCCCAAGATATGCCAAATTATGCGGTATAAAATATTGTGTGGGCTATATGTTCAATTGGTTACAAAAGCAGCAGAGAGTGAAGAGACTTACAAAATTGTTAAAGATCATATTTTGAAGATGTCTTAAATTGTGGATGCTAGACTATAAGATAATAGATGAACTGTCCAACATTTAAATGCGAGCTCCAATGTTAGGTTACAAGGTGAAGAGATGGTTCAATATCATATCACTTAAACCAAAATGGGATTGAAATTTGTGAAAAGAATAGTATTGGAATTAAAGGAATCAAAATCAAGATGAAATTTGTTTTAGGTAAGAGATTGAGGGGTGGCTTGGAGAAGGCTTTAGACTCTTGCAAATCTAACAATTGCAGCACCAACAATACCATTTAATCTCGAAGTTTTATTTACAATTTTTTAATTCTTGAATTCTGTGTCCCTTGTATAATGATAATAATTTTTTTTCCTATTTTATAAGTGAGATAGGGTACAATAGAAAACATTCAAATTGCTCCAACAAATTTCACAGCCTCAACACCAACATTACCATATAATCTTTAAGTTTTGTTAAAAGAATTTTTATATTCTTGAATTTTATGTATCTTATATAATGCTATTATTTTTTTTCCTTTTTTTGGGTAAGACAGGGTATGAGAGAAAACTTTCAAACTACATCAAGTAAATATACAATTCCTTATCAAAGAGAAAATCAAGCTAAGGTTTGATAGTATTTTAAACTGCACCAGTCACGTGTTATTTAATTTCTCATTAATTTTTTCTTCATTTTTTCATTATGCAAATCAAGTGCAAGGAACTGAGATTTATATTGATAACTTAAATATGGTTCAAATTCCCCAACCTTATTATTTGTTTAAACAATTTCTCCAAGTATATGTTCACTTTTTAATAAATAGATTTAATGTTTTAACAATAAGTCTAAGTATTTTGATTATAAACTCTAAATTTTTAGATGATAGGCTGTCTCCGCCAATTCAACTAAAATTCTATTGAAGTTGTTCCATTTTCTATGGACATGACCAACTCCGAATTGGTATTTATCTGTTGCTTGAATTATGTTACTAACGACATTATGTTTAGTAACTTATTCACAATTTACTAATGACACTATTTTTTATGATTATTATAGGCACAAAAACCTCATGGTATGAGCTATGTGATGATAAATAACTTACAAAAAATAGTAACGTTTACTACGATAGTGCAGATATAGGTGGTTTTATTGAGACATGTGATTGTCTAGTTCTATTATGTCTAGGAGGCATGTTTTGTAAATACAAAGTGAAAAGAAAGTAGAGTGTTTAAGTTAATTTGTGCATCTTTATCAACGAGGTGCATGTTTTCTTTCCTACTAAAAATTGGCAATTTCTTTATTATACTTTCATTATTAATTTCTTATATACTCATTATTATGTATTGTCTATAAATGACGAATCCTTATGTTAAAAAATATTTTTGTGCCAAAGCGCGAAATGCTTAATTCTTGAGATTTTCATGAAACTTATGAAAATGTTATGGAAAAAAAACACCAAACTTCTAATTTTTCAGGGATAACATTATGGGGGAAAATGTTAGCAAAAGCATAAATGTAAATGAAGTCATGAGAAACTCATAGTGGAATGGAAAAAAAAACCAGCTTGTATATAACTATATCTTCATAGGTTACAATCTTGAAATTAGCAATCTTGAAAACAAATAAGTAGTAGCCAGTTTTGAGAATAAATCATTGTCTATAAGTATAATCACCACAAAGAATCTTTGGATTCATAAGCTAAAAATTATACTACAAGTATTGGCTTTAACGCCAGCCAAAGAGAGTAAAGAGAAGCAATAAGTTTAACCAGTTGCATCTAGAAAAACAAGCACTTTCATCAGGAAGACAAACAAACAGCATGAATATGAAATTACTCTTATTGAGCAAAACCCATCTAAAAGGTTTAACCTCCTATGCATTAAACAACCACATGTTTTTAGCTTCCAAAAAGTTATAAACATCTTAGATTACAAAAAAAACACAAGTCTATATGCATACCTTTATCTTGACCAACTGGACTTCAATTTATACTAGAAAGGAAATATTATGTGAAGACATAATTTTTGTTTTTTTACAAATTATTGTTTCATCCCCAAACATCAAACAAATGGAAAAAGTCAACATCTTAAAAATACACAAGGCAATTTGGCATTATTTTTTCAAGAAAAAATGAAAATTACTAGGGCAACGTACACTTGGAAAATTCATAAAAATCTTATCTTGTTTAACAGGGAAGATACATTAGATGCGCATACTCAATAAAAGTCCCATATTTTCACTAACATAATAGTTTTTATTCTAAGATTGTTTAGAAATCATATGTTATAAGAATCTAGTACCATTTGGAATGGATTAAATCAGAAGGATAAGAAGTAGGGACAGAGATGGTTATAAAAACCGAAACTATTCATTCATGCACAGGATTTCTAAGACTAGCTAGAACTTTAGAAGAAAAATAGAAGAAAAAAATAAAATAAATGAACACTGGTTGAAAATGATGTCTCCACATTTGCATTTCCAACCATGGGGTTGTAGTTGGAGTAATTAGGGGTGAGAAATTGTGGAAACTGAAGAGGAATTCATTAAATTCTTGTGCCCATCTGTAATTTGGGGATTTGTGGGCACCAAAATGGCTTCACAGTGCCTAAACCTTCACTTCACAGAATGACATTGAGTGATCTTTTTATAATCAAAAGGAGGGAGTGAAGCGGAAATAAATTTTTTCTTTTATTTTTTAAAAAAATAAAAAATCAAAGGAAGGAGAGGTTATAGACACATAACCTGACTATTTACCGATCAAAATCAATTTAAAATCCTCAAACTATTGTTTCAAGATTCAACCAAAATGTAATTTGTATATATAACTTGCAAAACTTTTAATTTTTTTATATAACTTGCAAAACTAACTTCCCAAACCACCTTCTAAAATTAATTTCAACTTTAAAATCATGGAATGAAATAAAAATAGAGCAAAGTGTATAGACTTACAATGAAAAGGACATAGAATTCCATAGACAAGCCCTACAAAATATCAATAAAATTTAAACATGATAAAAGATGGTGAAATTTATGCTGCTAAGTTCCTTCATCTTCATTTACAGGATACTAGGATATCAGGACATAGATCTTTTATAAATTTCTTCATTGTCAACCCCATATGATGAAAATCTTCACTTCCTCTCACCAAAATCTCCAATCTCTGTTTGAAAAATCTAATCCTTTTATGTTTTTTCCATATTTTAATTGAAGAATCCCATTCATCTTCTCTGATAAAGAAAAACCCAAGAGAATTTGGAAAAAATAGAAGAAGAGAAGTTAAGAACAGAAAAAGATAACATGGATAATGATTCGAAATTTTTAGATCGATGTAGGCAGGATCTCAAAATAACCAACCTTTCTTTTCTTCATGTTTCTCTCTCGCGTAAGATCGAAGAAAATTAAGGGTTGAGAAAGGGAGGTAAAGACTGAAAGAAAAAGAGCAAAGGAAAAAGAATACATTAGCTTGACCTAGGTGAGAGCAAAGCCGACACCATGTTTAAATCTAAAAGTTGGGTTTTAATAAAACTTTGTCATATTGTGGAGGAATATAGTTGGAACAAAATTATTAAAATAGAGGATCCACTCCCTCTTAATAGGTCTTACATTATGTTTGGGCTCAACCCCCTATGCTCGATTCCAATTTGAAAATTTAAGCTGAAACTTAAATTTAATCAATATTAATTTTTAAATTTAAAAAATTAGAAAATATTTTACTCAAAATAATATCAGTTTATTTGAAATATTTGAATTTCAAGTCAATCAACTCAAATCTAAATTCAACCTAAAACTCTAATTTAAAAAAGTTCGAGTTTGACTGAAAATTTATCCAACTTAGACCATGCATTTTGACTTTAGACTAAGCAAAAATTGTAATCCTTCAGTAGAACTTCCTCTATAAAATCATAGTGAGCTTGATTTGTTCACACAACTTCAATTAAAAGTTTAGTCAAATCGACTTTAAGTCATTTGAATTAGTTTAGTTTCAAATGGTCCTTGTAAATTTAAATTAAATTCACAATTTAATTAATTTAAGTTTTTTATTAACTTATCATGAATAAATTGTTTACTCTACTGAATGGTTATAATAATTTTACTAATTGAATCGTAAATAATTATAAAAATAATAAAAAAATTAAAGAGAAGAGAGACAAAATCAATTTGTGGTGGTTCAACCAACTAACTCTTGGCACATATTGCAAACTCTACTTAGAGATTTAATATCTTCTTTAAAAGGTGAAGAGAATCTTATACATCTTCCTTTCCTATAGTGAAAAGAAACTCATTATACATCTTCTCTACTATGAATAAAAAGAAATTCTAACAATTCAATTACTCTCTCCATTGATATTTCAATTTCTAAAATACAAATGAAGAATTGCTTCCTTGATCACATGATGCATTAAGGGCCTATTTCATCCTCAAACACACATGAATATAATAAAGCTCTCTCAAAAGCTTTATAAGACTCCTCATAGTCCCACTTTTATACAAAAAATAAAATTAACTCAAGCAGTCATTAGACATATAGACTAGTTTTTATAAATTTTGGAAGTCAATCTACTATCTTTGATTAAATGATGTGCATTCGATTAATATTTTAGCTAGTTGAATCCTTAATTGGAATACCAAAACACATGTTATCTAATTTTAAAAATCATTGGCCAGTTGCATCCAACCCTTGAACTAATTGATCTCACTTTAATTTTCACATTGACTAGTTGATATCAATCCAATTATACTTTAGGTTAGTCAGTTTACTACCGTCAATTAGACAATATGCATATGATTAAGATATTAGCTAGGTGAATCCCTAGTTGTACACCAAACTGCCTTTTGTCCTATTTTTAAAATATCATTGGTTAGCCAAATTCAACACTTTTAATTGATTCTACTTCAATTCGCACATTAACCAATGTCAAACCACACATTTTGTTTATTTTTATCTTACATTTGACTGGCTATCCAAAAATCTTAAGCTAACCAAACTCCTGTAGATGATAATTGGAAAACTTCAAATCCTAAGCCTTTTTAATGATAAAATGCACCTATTTGACAATAATTTTATTCAAAAATATTTCAAAAGTTTCTTTAAGATTTTTTGAAGATTAAGAGATTTTATTTAAAGTTATAAACAAATTTTCACTAGATTATGAAAGGAATTATGCATTATGTCTTCTTGATAATTGAACCCCTAAATTATTAACAAGAAAAAGATCAAGTTATATGAAAGATTGTAATTTCTTTTTGCCTTTTGAAGTACTTAATTCCTCCTTATTTATTATTTTTCGTTTGAATTTCTTTGAAGCTCACTTGAAATACATTTGTGCCTTACTTTGCTCTTTTTGTTAATCTTTTATTTGCTCAATTCCTCAAATGGCATAAACGAAGGAATGGATTGTATGTGTTCACTTTTACCCTATTTAAAATTCTAAGGATAAACTACTTACTCTAATGAATGATTATGATAATTTGATAAATAGCAATCACAAAATAATCATAAAATAATGATAAAGAAAAAATTTCAATTTATAATAATTTAATAAACTATCCTTGTTTTTCATCTACTTACCAAGCTTTACTTAAGTATTCACCAATGTCTTCTTTAATAGATTAAGAGAAGTCTGTTGCATATGCATCTTGCTTACATATACATTTATTGTATGAAGAGTATTCTTTTTCCATGGGTGAAGAGGGACTTAGCAATTTAATTATTCTCTTAGTTGATATCCTATCACCTAAATACATTCCAATATCTCATTTCTTGATCTCATAATGTATTAAGGCACATATTACGCTCTTACATACATGAACATTGGTCTCAAAAATTTATTAAGACTCCTTTTAGTGCCAAAGATTCTTCTTAAAGATCATACATGGTCTATCTGTAGCTAAAATCAACCCAAATGATTGTAGACATATAAAATAGAAGTATAAAAATTAGTTTTTAGACACATTTGATCCACTACTTATGACTAGTCAATGTCTATTTGGTTAAGGTATCAACTAGTCTAATCCCTATTCAGACACTCAATCCCCTTTTGTCTAAATTTTGCCCAATATTGAAAATATACCATTAAGTAGTCAACCCTACACTTTAGGTAACTAAGCACATTTTGGTTGGAAAATCGACTAGTTAAACATTAGTCGATGTCAACCAAGTATTATGTCTAATTTGGTCAAAGGTGTAATTTGCACCTTAACGTTCCACGAAAAGATATATGGAAAAAAATCTCCAATCATTAACTTTGGAACCACTTTGGAACCCAAAGTTATTAAAAGGATACTTATTACATCCTAAATGTAATCCAAAAGTGAAGCTAGATATAATAGAAGGGATTTACTTAAAACTTTTGGGGGAAAAAGGTGAAAATTATACCTTTAAACAATGTCAAAAATCATTTTTAGGACCATGTCTGCGTCTAATAAGTCTAAGTTACCCAATTATGACACTATATAGGTTAAATTGTTAGCTCAGTTACTAATAACTAACATAAACCTAACTCTAAGGTACTATTAATAATGTTTTAAAAATATTAACATGTAGTATTATATTATAAATAATAATAATGATTTACTAAGACCGAATGAGAAGGTTATAATGTCCTTCAAACCTTTGGTCGTTCAAAACCCTTAGGCCAACAAGACCCATCAATTTGAAAACTTCAACTCCTAAATCTTTTCAAAGATAAAAACATATTTCTTTGAAAAAAAACCTTATTTAAAACTATTTTAAAGGTTGACCAAAGTTTATTTAAAGATTCTTTCACATATTATTACAAAATAAATTAATACAAAATAATGAGAAAAAATTTGGTGGTCGTTGTAACATCCCATCACCGATGGGAAGGGTAAAATAGTAATTTTGAGTGGTCCATGGGCGTTTAGAAATGCCTCTACA
>JANZXR010000004.1:16291105-16312506 GCA_027575705.1 Erythroxylum echinodendron
AAATTTTGTGATTTTCATTTTGTTGTATATGCTCCGCTTTCTGTTTAAATAGACAAAGTGTTTTTGAAAAAAAAAATTTATACCGACTTTTATTTACTGAAGTGATATGACACGCCACCCTCGCGGGGCACGGATTCGGGTATCACTGTCGATATCGGGTTCGGGTTCGGCGGGATTGGGGTGTTACAGGTGCAAAAGGAGAAGTGTTGTCTATAATCAATTAAGATTAAGGTATCCTTAGCATAAGTTATTAATTGGTTAATTGTCATAAATACATCTCTAGATAAGATGTAATGATCTTGATGATAATTACCAAAGTATGAGAGTAAATGGATATGTACATTGCTCCACAGAGCTTTATTATAAAGAGTATTCAGACCATATAAAGTATGATAGAAATTGATCTGATTGAGATGTTATGAATAGTCGAAATCGATTTTATTGAGGCTTAAGAATGACTGTATAGTTGATTGATAAAGATTTCGTGAATAGTATAGATGATAGTAGCAAGAAATCTTCTTTCGAAGAAGACTTCCACTGAATTGGGCAAGTAGACCAGATGGTTTACTTCTAAGAAGAATGAATATTGAATGAATTAGAAGAGAAAATTGGAGTTTCATTTCTAATTGAGGCTCAGGCATAAAAAGTCGAATATGCTACTGAGAGTGCAAGCATTCAGTTTGATGTAAAGTATCCAACTTCATGATTGGATTCTTAAATTTGACGGAACACTAAGTCCACACTATAATCTATACAAATATGTTCAGAAGATGCAAGTTTGGGTTAATAGTTATGTTCAGGAAATTGAGACATGTGAATAAATTGAAATGTGTGAAGAAACTAGTAAGAATGGTCTAACATTTAAATAATTCGATAAGAAATTAGGGAAAATCAAATGAATGGAGAAAATCATTCGAGAAAGGAAGTCAATTTGGAGACTGAGAAAAACATGAGAGATCATTACCCCAATTAAGGAATTAGATACTTAAAGATTTCAAGGACTGAATATGGGTGCATTGAGTCTCGGTGATATCTATTTAGGTTGAAAAATGTCCCCATCAGTATTCATGATATAATGAATAAAGTGTTCCAACCTGGTTTGGATCAATTAATGACAGTGATCATAAGATGAAAATTGAGTATATTCGAAAAGTTGAAAGGAATATTTTGAATAATTAGAGGTAAATCTTACATATCATGAAGGAGAAACAATTATATGCCATAATTAATAAGAGGAAAAAATTCAGCTTGATCAAATAACATGTTGGGTTGTATAGTATTTGGACAAGGCATATAGGTAAACTCAAAAAGGAAAGCAGAGGTAATGATGAAGTGAGAAACTTTAAGGAATATATATAAGATTCGTAGTTTTCCATAACTAACTGTATCTTAGATACTACCAGAGGTTGTTGAAGGGTTTTTACTGATCTTAGCTCGTTGACAAAATTTTTGAGGAAAAATGTGTTGATCACATGGACTGATGAATGTAAAAACAAATTTGAGGAATTATAATACCGATGTTAATTATATAGTTTGAATTTGGAGATTTTGTAGTATATAATGATGTTTCATGCAAGAGATTAAGATGCAAGATGTTGTAGTATAATAAAGTGATTTTGTATGCATAGAGACAATTGAAGACTCATGAGTTGATTAATTAATACATGAATTGGAATTTGCTGCAATAGTAAATTGCTTTGAGAGCTTGGAGACATTATGATGTTCAAACAAGTATTTCCCAGTAAAGCTAGTATGATAATCTAATACATTGAACAGAAAATTCAATAGTAGTGTAGCACAAATTCAGATATTGAGGTTGCCAAATCTAGTGCAATGAAGAGCTTAGAATGATTGAATTGAAATTGGGGTAAAACGAAGTGTTATTAACTTCATAGAATTTAAGACTAGTTTTGAATGATGCCCTAAGTGAGGATTCAAATTTTGTGAATCTTTTTGAGGAGTTAGACATAAATTGGAATTTCAAGTTGAATTAGAGAAAAAATGATATTATGTGGTTGTAGTAAAAATTCTGTGTACCTAATAAAGATTATTGAGTAAAGAGATTATTAGAGAAAGCACAAATAGCAACATATGCTATACATTTTAATAGGAATACATAAAAGCAGTATTTAGTGGCCAAGAATGAAGAAGCAAGTGACTGAATGTGTAACTGAATAATTGATTTGTCAACAGTCTTAAATGCCATAGATATGTTTATAACTTATATTTTTTAAGTTCCTAGGAACATGTGATCAATTTACAATCCTGATGGAATTTAATCGTAACAATCATTGTCACTGTAGTCTTAGTATGACCATACATTGTATAATTATAAGGTTAAATTTGAAATTGTATGAGGTGTTAGACGACAGAATGAGTCATCCGCCTTTTTAATGAGATGAAAAAGGCCTAAGAATAGTTAAAGGCTAAAATTGATTTGAGATGCTATTGACAAGTGAAATGAATCTGTAACAGAAATTAAGTGATACAAGAAAGATAAATGGGTTAGGTGGATAAACACCGAAGTTCTGGAATATAAAGAGTTAGATAAAGTGTTTGTGAAAGTATCACCCTGAGAAGGTTTGCTAAAGTTCGTTATAAAGGATAGCTAAACTCGAATTGTATTGATCCATATGAAGTTATTGAGAGCATAGGACCATTGACTTAAGTTAGTCTTACTAACAAAGATATATCAGATCCACACTGTGTTACACGAGTACGTATAGGAGATATTAGTATGATCCGATAGATGTATTGTGGGCGCAGGAAGCGAAACTTGCGAGTAATAAGAGTTATACTGAGGAATCAGTTAAGAGAGAAGATATCTGAAAGACTGAGTGCTTCCATTGACTACAGTCAATTGGAAGAAATTATTCAAGTGACAAAGTTATATGGGAAACGGAAGAGATTAGGAGAAAACAATACCCCCATCAATTTGATCAATCGGATAAGAATTTCGAGGAAGAAATTTATTAAGGGGGAGAATTGTAACATCCCGTTCCTATATTAAGGGTTAGAGCTTGGGAATACTGGACATGAGAGATAACAATGAGGGATTAGAAAAATTCATTTCATACTTATGCATAAAATAGCATCATGTTTATGACATTGATTATTGCATACAGCACAAAAATTTGTTCATGCACTCAATTGACATTTTCGGGTATAAATGATTGATTTAATGTGATTATGATGTGGATAGTGAATATTTTGTTCTAAAAATTAAGTTGGTTTGTTCTATTAGTGATTTAGAATTTTTGGTGAAACTTGAGAATTTTTTGGAATTTTGGAAAATTCTGGACTAGGAAAAATGCCAAGTGGCAAGACAATTGATGAATAGTGGCAAAAACAAGTGTCAGATGGTAATAAAAAATTTTATGAGTGGTATTAAGATTTAATGACATATGTCATGGAAAATTGGGAGTCAATTGGATTAGAAATCGGATTACAAATGGACTAGTTATTAAAAGGACTAAGGAGGAACCATGGAAAAAGTATCATATGGCCAATTGTTAACCCACGATTTATCTCATGGAAAAACCAATTATCTTGGTCTTTCACTTGTTACTTCCTTTCATTTTCGTTGCTTTCTTCTCCATCTCGTCTTTTCTCTTCTCTGCTTAATTTTCACGACACTTACCCAACTCCATCAATGCTAAACCTTCTTCTCATTTTTCACCTGCTACTTCTATTTTGTAATCTTCTTCAATTTATCACTAAAACAACCATTCTATTCCACCTAAAATGTTGATGATCATGAATTATGGAGAAGCTAGGGTTTAATGGTGATTGAAGAAACTTTGAGCTAATCAAGTAAGTGTGTTATTATTGATCTTCATAGCTTTATTAATGAAGCATATAGGATGATAGTTAGGGTTGAAAGATCATGAAAAGGTGATGAAAATATGTGGCAACACGGTTGATGAAATGAACACCTTAATGTCTTGTTTTTGTATATTTAATGATTAATGATTCATCAATTGATGTAGAGGTGATTTAAAGTTATAATGAGTTCTAAAATGGAGTTGAAAGAAGTGCAGAAAATTGATTTATCAATGAATGTTATATGTTCTGCTTTGGGGTTAATGATCAATCATAGATCATAAATTGTTGTGTATGATATTAAGTTGAAATTGAAGTGGAAATGAATAGGAAATAATGACGACATGAGTTAGAAATGATAGACATAGTAAAATAGATGAATTAGGATGAAAATGAAGTTAAAGTTGTATTGAAATATGCTAGATGGAGTGTTTTTATTCAACATACTTCTGTATTTTGGCCATATATTGAATTGTAGACATCCAAATGGGATTATTTTTATTTATATTAAACTAGAGACATATTACTACAATTCTTATGAAGGACTAAAATTTGAAATTTGTCCTTAAGATTATTGAAATTTGGCTTGAAGTTGAGTTTCATATTATGTCTCTATTTTTTAGTAGTATATAGTAAATTGTGTATAACATTCAGAATACTGAACCAAATTGTATGAAATTATGTTCCTTAGAAACTTAAGACATATAGAAATAATTGTTTAGAAGTAGACATTGCCAAAAAATCTCATTTTCTAAGTCATAATGGTCATACAAACTAACCTAAGAAATAGAGTTGGAAAAGCTAGGAATTTGGAAGGATTTGGCTGGGAAAGTTTCTGCCAACAAATCCTACATTTGTGGGAAAATTGGAATTTCCCACAAACGTGGGAATTGGTTAAACATCACATATGTTTTTTTTTTAAATTTTGGATTGAAGTTGCAATTGGTTAGGGACTTTCATATGATACTTTTAGGTTTGAATGAAGCTTGAAATGAGCTTAGTTTGATACTTGAACAAGAGATTAAATGAGTGATATGGTTAGGGTGATGATAATGCTTGAATAACCTTAAGAAATGATTGAATGATGAACTTAGAATAACTTTGTACAAATGAAGTGTTAACCAACATGGCATAAAAGATATATACATACATACATATATGTTTTTATATATATATATCCTTTTAATTATGAATCATATGAAAATGGTATGAAATTTATTGAGTTAAAGAATAACCAAATCAATATTTAGTGAAAGAATGATGACTTTATTGAATTGTTAAATCTTATACATAAAATGTATTAGATGTGATAATAATTTATAAAAGGATGATACTTGTATTTCATTAGAAGTAGTAATAAGTTTATGTGATATAGTTATATGCATTAAATAAAATATTGATTTAAAATTTTGAATAGTTCAACTTATTAAATCTAAGTAGAAATTAAGCATTGAAAATGTTGAAGTACTTCAATGAGATTGATATGGTGTGATATGAATTTTTTCAGTTATCTATAGGAAATGATATTCTCTAATGAATACCTCCACAATGAAACTCCATAAGAGTTTGTATTTATATAATAAGGAATATACAATATAAGATATTGTATAATGCAATATTTATTTTTTGTATACAGTTCCAATTAAATTAATTGACATAATTTCGTATAAGATATGGAATAGTAATACGTTGAAAAGTTAAAGTTAATATCTTTGGGATGTAATGCTTAGTTAAAATATATATTATCTAATAAGTTTAGATATAAATTAGATAATAAAAGGTTATGAAATATCTAAAAGGTTGGATATAATCTTACAGACCCATTGAACAAATTATTCTTTTCAATTTATACTTATAAGAGAACGGTTCTTAAGATAAGTAATATGAGTAAGATGAAATTTAAAAAGTTCAAATCTTATGACAATATATTCAATTGTAATTAGTGTCTTTGTGTTTTTTGAAAGCAAATAAAATTTTATTACCTCAAGCTAATTTTGAAGAAATTACAATGACAAGAAAATCAAACTTAACTAAAAAAAATGTAGATTTTAGATCTTGGATCCAATCCATGATCACAACACTTGCTTTATAAATTCTAGAATATCTTTATTATTTGGTTAACTTTGGACTTAGTATCATATGCCATAAATAGTTCTTGATCCCATTAATAGTTGAGTCTCCTAGGATTTGATTTTCCATCCCAATTCCTCTGTATATATGTTTGTTCCTCTCCCTCTAAATTATGTATATGGTATAAGTGAAAGTAGTTTTGAAGATATTCCCATCTTTCTTAATCATATTAAGCACTCTTATAGCCCATTGTATTATGTTTTTCCATTCCATTTATGGACAAAATAACTGCAATATGTTTTAAACTCGAAGCCGATTGGATTGGAATACTCTACACTGAAAAAATAGGTGAGGTAGTTTTCAATATCATTTTTGCACTGCAAGCTCCTGGGATTAAAACTTTAGTACTTCCAAACCATTTACTTTTTTTCTCAACTTGTTCTTAATAGCCATCCAACAGATAACTGGAGCTTTATAAGATGGAGTTTTCTTACATATAAGCTCATACTAAGGAACTTTATGGTTGCAAGCTCTAAATATCTTATAGCATAAGGAATTATTAAAATCTATATATTGATTAGCCATATAAGCTTATCTTCTTCAACAATTGGTTGCCTATTTGGTATACAATTCATTAGGTTGTCAGCATACCTATAATTATAGCTTTAAACCTCATCCTTGATTATGCTACTAACTTTATCTTTTAATAGAAACCTAGTGGTCAATTGTAGCATCCCATTTCTACTATAAAGAAGGCTTAAGTCATTCTAATTATCAAACCAAACCATGTTGACTCTCTATTGCCAAGTTTTTGCTTTATCCAATGATAAATTTGGTCTTTCATACTGAGTAATTTCTTGAAGCTCCAAGAATTTTCCTTATTTTTCTCTAACTACCGTAATCTTTTATCCTTTAGATACTAATCATTTATCTACTTTGACCATAGAGTTTCCCTATCCTTGAATAACATCCATATCCTCTTGCTTATAAGTACCTTCTGCATAGTCATTAGAGTTACTAGACTTTGTCCACCCTCTTCCTTAGTAAGACATAGTTTTTCCCACTTTACTTTTTCTCCTTTGGAGTTGCCTTTCTTTCCAAACCTTAAAAATAGTTTAACACATCTTTCTATCTCCTTAATGATCTTTTTAGGAAGTACTAAGTGAGCACTCCAGTATGTATGTATATTTTTTAGAATTAATGAGATCAGTTGTTCTCCTCTAGTAATTGATACCTATCTATTTTTCCAAGCATTTATTCTAAATCTATAACTCTCAAGTAGGTTTTGTTTGTTATACTAGGTACCATAAACATTTAAATAGAGGAGATTCAACATTAAGGCATATCAGTCCACTAATTTATCACCATTCTGAATGTCGGAGGAGATATAGATATAGCTTTTAGACAAATTGACTTTCAATCCTGAAAATCTGGTGAACTATTTTAGGATTGTACTATGGAATCCATTAGTTCCTTGAAATATTTCATTGTAATTCTCTCAATATTCTCCTAATCTATACTCCATTAGCCTATCTCATTTTATAATATGGTGATTTCGTTTTTGTTCATGCAAGCTAAAATTGAGTTAAGAAAAAAATTAGTACTTACATCACCCTGTTTAAACTAATAACTTTAACCTTCTACTTTAGGATAGAGTTATGTAAGCTTAGTATAATATTGTAATCCTTCAAGTATGAGATTTCCTCTATCTTCAACCTCTAATCATAAAGGTATTTCTAACAATCTTGTTGAGCTCTCCTGGGATTTTCCTTAGCATATTTTAGGTTCATAATTGAATCTAGTTAGGTTTGCTTAGTGAAGTGTTTAATTCCTTGATTAACTCTCTATAATTTCCTTATAATTTGAAATGATTTAAATTCTTCTACCAAAATTTACTAGTTTCTCCTTACCAATTCTTCAAAAAAAATTTTCTTGTCAGACAGTTGAAGAATCTGAATAGAACTTTGAAAGTTCTATTATTTATTGTGTATCACCTACTTCCACCAAGCACATTCTCAAGCATCTCGAGGACATTTGCACACATGCCCTATGAAAGCTATATGTTAGAGCAATCACATTCAGTTATAAGGCGTCATACATATATAATATCCAAAAACTCAATTCATCATTCCACTTATAAAAAGCATAATGTACATTGTAGCATTGCACTACTTAATTCATATATACAGTATCCAAAACATTTGAGTGTTTACTAAACTTTATAACATAATTTACAGGGAATGAGAAACTAAACAAAACATTCTATCTAACTCCTCAGTCTCAGTTGTTCGACCTTTGAGTCATTTCTTGAGTCTAAATGTAGCACTAGGTTTATTCTAATTTGCCTTAAAAGGTAAGTCTTCTTTCTCGTGTTATGTTTTGATCATGCATCTCATATATAATATATATCAAATATATGCAGTGAAAATAAAACAGAACCTTAAAAACTAGATCTACTAATGCATATAATTATAGAAAAACAAAAAAATGAAATGTAAGATGTTTACATAACTTTCTGACGATCTCTTTCGTTCTTTAATCTTTTTCAGGTTGGGTTGTCGTAAACCACAACGAACAACGTAGACCATCTTTAATGAAAGTCCACACGAAGATAGAAAGATGAAACCTCACTAGGAGATTGCTAGAATTCTTTCTTTGTGCTAGCAAAGGCAAGAACTCTTGAGAGAGTTAGAGAGAAAAAGTGTATGTATATAGAAAAGAACCTTTCTTTTTCTTTATTTGTGTCTTACATAAGATGCATGAAAATCATCTCAATTTTCTGCACCTAACCCCATCACCAATGGAAAGTTATGGGAAGTTAATGGTCATGAATAACATGCATTAATGGAAGTTATGGGAAGTTAATGACCATGAATAGCATGCATTAATGGAATCTAACAACACTTGTTTCTAATCCATTCTATGGAATGTTTTCTACCACGATCTCATCGCGATACGATCCTAAAACACTCTATTATATCTTGAATAACGATTCAAGACTATTTTACTCATCCTTTGAATCTCCTATGTGTGTGACCCATTAGGTTCCTATTTATATCGGCCACTTGAATTAACACTTAATTCAAGTAAGTCAAGAACGGTATCTAGCAACACGTCATGACCCCCAATTGACCAAAAAGTCAGTGATTTGATTACGAACCCTTCCATATGCAATTCCTCCTTTCACCATCTGTACCCCACTTAGTTCAGAGTATGGTCCATGTATCAACTCCTACTAGTCTGACTCGTCACATCTAGTCCAAGTGTTATTAGATCTTGTTGTGAGGATCTCATTACTCTATATATCATTAAAGACTCTCTTTATGACATATATCTGCTCTAGCCAGAGACTCCTAAGTAATGACCTTGATAAGAGGTCGTAGGTATCATCTTCTTTTATTAGGATTGGTGAATCCTTTATTGGCTACTTAGTTACCTCTAAATACCTCAAGTTATACCCAATCACTACCCTATGAGTAACTCCTGAAAGGCACCGATGAATGGAGTCAAAGCATAGGATCAGTATCTGAGATATCCTTAAGCACATCAAGTCAAAGGGTACTTACACCATTGCTATGATGAGACTATCATTTACACTAGAATAGAATATCTATATGATTGTTTCATAATAGGTCAATCTAATGTACTTACTATCCTTAGTAAGCATCCACATGTTAACTCTAAACAACTATTGTCTAAAACTTATGAGATCTACTGCTTGATCTAATCAAAAAGTGTAACATACGCTAGTCTATCTGGATTAATGATATCCTATATCATTAATTCTATGACTAGGGAAAGTTTAGATACTAACATAATTACACATGATAGGAATCTCATTATCATGATCTCATAATGATTTCCTCCATGCTATGTTTTGTATCAAGGACTTCATTAAATCAATTTAAAGATAACATCAAATCTATAAATGTATGAACATTGAAATAATGAAAAATGCCTTTATTAATAATAAAATGATTTCTACAATAAGTGATAAAGGTGATTGCCTTTAGAGCACTTCTCTAACAAACTCCCATTTGCACTAAAGTCAATCACTTTGATATCTAATACCATAGGGGTGTACATGTGACATAAAATTCTTTTAGGAAATAAGCTTAGTCAACGAATCAACTATATTGTGATCGAGGGAACTCTCTCTATCTTGACATCATTTCTACCAATGATTTCTCTAATCAAATGGTAGCACCTGAGTATATGTTTAGACTTCTGATGAGACCTCAATTCCTTTGCCTACATTACAGCCCCTTTTTTGTCACAATACAACTGCACTGGGTCAGCTATGGTCGGAACCACACCAAGTTCCATGATGAACTTCTTTATCCAAACCGCTTCCTTTGCCGCTTCTGAAGCTGCAATGTACTCTGCCTTTATCGTCAAATCATCAGTCGTGTCTTATTTGAAACTTTTCCAAACTGATTGCACCACCATTCAGTATGAATACATATTCAAATTGGGATATGGAGTCATCCCTATTAGATTGGAAGCTGGCATCAGTATACCCGCTTATTATAAGATCACCTTCTGTATATACCAAGAATACATCTTTAGTTCTTCTTAAGTACTTAAGGATATTCTTGACAGCCACCTAATGAATCTCAATAAGGTCCGACTGGTATCTACTTGTAACACTTAGAGCATACTATACATCGGGTCTAGTATATAACATAGCATATAGGATTGAACCTATATCCAAAGCATAAGGAATCAAACTCATGCGAGTCCTGTCATCTTGTGTTTTTGGACACATAGATTTAGAGAGTGTAATCCCATGTGCCATGGGAAGTAACCTCTCTTGGACTGCTCCATGCTCTTTAGCATCTTGTCTATATATGTAGACTGAGAAAGATCAAGCAACCTCTTATATATATCTTTATAGATCCTTATCCCCAAAATATAAGTTACTTCTCCAAGTTCTTTCATAGAGAAGTTCTTAGCTAACCAAATTTTTACTGATTGCAAAGTTGAGATATCGTTTCTTATTAGCAATATGTCGTTTACATACAATACAAGGAACACGATTGCACTCTCACTAACCTTCTTATACACACACAGCTTATTTTGATTTTGTGAGAAACGAAACTCTTTGATTGTCTCATCAAATAGGATATTCCACCTCCAGGATTCTTTCTTTAATCTATAAATGGATTTCTAAAGCTTACATATGTTTTCTCCATTCATGGATACGAAACCATCAGGTTATGTAATATGCACATCCTAGGTTAGGTTTCCATTAAGGAAAGTCATCTTCATATCCATTTTCCATATCTTATATTCATAATAAGCGACAATATCTAGGAGAATCCTAAAGGATTTAAGCATAGATACTGGGATAAATGTTTTGTCATAGTCAACACCTTACCTTTGATGATAACTTTTAGCTACAAGCCTAGCTTTATGGGTAACTACATTACCCTTCATGTCAAATTTCTTCTTGAAAACCCATTTGAACCTATAGGTTTTATCCCTTCGGTTCCATTATTGGTTTCATATATGGAATCCATTACGAATGTCATAGCTTGAAGACATTTGTTAGATTCTGAACTCTTCAGAACCTCTTCATAGGTAATAGGCTCATCATCTTGTATGAGCAATGCATCATTAAGTTCACTTATGAGAAGTCTGTATCTCTTGGGAACATGATGTATCCTACCTGACCTACGAACTTCTTGTGTGTCAGAAGGTTGAGTTATTGTTTCATCTTTATGAACAACAGTATCAGGTCTAGGTAATTGATCTGTGTCTGTTTGAGCATCTTGAAACTTCCACAAGTTCAATTTTGCTCCCCTGTCTTCTCTTAGAAGAAACTCTTTCTATAAAAAGACAGCATGTTTTGAAACAAAGACCTTTTTTTTTCCTAAAACATGGTAGAGCTGATATCCTATAGTTTCCTTAGGATATCCTACAAACAGACACTTATCAGATTTAGTTTCAAGCTTATCTAACTGAACCCACTTCACATAAACAGGACAACCCCAAACTTTTATATAAGAAAGATAGGGTTTATTGTTAGTCCATATCTCATATGGAGTAACATCAACTGATTTGGATAGGACTTTGTTTAATACATAAATAGAAGTTTTTAGTGTATACCCCTAAAAGGATTTTAGTAAATTCACTAAACCCATCGTAGACCTCACCATATTTGACAAGGTTTAGTTTCTTCTCTCAGCCACACCATTGTGTTGTGGTATGTAAGGTGGAGTCCACTGGGACAATATTCCATTATCCCTGAGATAATCCAAAAACTATTGGCTTAAGTATTCACCACCTCAATCTAATCGAAGTGATTTAGTACTTTTCCCAAGTTGTTTTTCAACTTCATTTCTAAATTATTTGAATCTTTCAAAGGCTTCATACTTGTATCTTATAAGATACATATACCCATATCGAGAATTATGATCGATAAAGGTAATGAAGTATATGAAACTACCTTTGGCATATATGGACATCAGACCACATACATCAATATATATTAGGTCTAAAAGTCCACTTGCTTGTTCACCCTTTCCCTTAAAGGGTAACTTAGTCATCTTACCTAATAAACAAGATTCGTATGTGTCATGTGATTCATAATTAAATGATCCCAAACTAACACACTTATGTAGTTTAGTCATGTGTCTCTCACTTATATGGCCAAGGAGAAAATGCCATAAGTAAGACGATTTCATATATCTCATTTTATTCTTTTGTTATTTTTGATATTTAGATCTGGATTAGACATATCCAATATGTATATACCATTGCACAATGTACCCAAAGCATATAATATTCCATTAAAATAAATTGAACAACCATTGTTATTTAAGTGGAATCTAGCTTTATTAAGACTAGAAATAGACAATACATTTTTTGTTAAAGCAGGTACATAAAAAATTGTCCAGTTTTAGTATAAGCCTACTAGGGAGCGTCAATATATATGTGCCAACAGCTAATGCAGTAACTCTTGCTCTATTTCCCAATCGTTGGCCCTTCATGTCGGTACAAATGTGTGAGCCACAACTGATATCTAATACCCATATGTTATTATCAGAAATAGTATGAATATTAATAATATAAATACCTGAAGTAGATGGGGCATCAGATGCCTTCTTCTGCTTCAAAGACTCCAAATAAGCTTTGTAGTTTCTCTTCCAGTGGCTATCCTTGCCACAGTACAAGCAAGTTCCCTTCAAAGCAGTCTTCTTTGCTTTCTTCACATCTCCTTTAGGCTCTGCAGACTTCATCTTCTTTTGGCTCTTTTTCTTTGAACTAGAAGAGTCCACCAGGGGTATAACCTTGTCCTTGCGAATAGATGGCCTATCTGGTTTGAGCATATTGACCAGCTTGGGAATTGTGTTAGATATATTGTTCATTTGATAATTAAGCTTAAACTGTGAGTAACTATCGGTTAAACCTGTCAGAATTAAGTTAATACTTAATTCATGATACAAAAGAAAACCTTAGGAGGCCAACCGCTTAATATAGCCATTAATTTTCAGAGTTTACTACACTGGAGATATCCCCTCAACCATCTTAGAGTGAAATAGCAATCAAGAAGTCTTAAACCTTTCAGACCTTGCTTTCTTATTAAAGAGCTCCCTAAGATGATATACTATGGTATGAGCATCCATAACCTAATGCTATTTTTGCAAGTCCGGTGACATAGTAGTTAGCATAATATAACTAGCCATCTTGCTATCATCGAGATGCTTCCTATATACTCTCTGATCATCATCAGAAGCATCAACAGCAGGGGGATCAGGAAGTGGTTCTTCCAAGACATAAATAAGCTTCTCAGACTTGAGAACTATTCTCAAGTTCCTGAGTCAATCAAGGAAATTTGGTCCAGTCAACTTGTTAGCTTCCATCAATGATCTTAAATTCACACTAGTACTCATGGTGTTGACTTGGGCAATAGCAATCTATCATCAAATAGAGAAAAATTGGAATGTATTTAAATGCATGTCTATAAGGAATTTAATAACTCGCATTATGGCTTATAGGTGTGCATTAGGATATATTTTTATAGGTAATTGGCATGTATTTTCTAGCATAATTATTGTTTATTGCTCTAGTTTAGGATTCATTTTGTATGTTTTCATTAAGTTTTGATTTCCATTATTGTTCTTGTATGTTTGGTGCTAATTGAAGGTAAGAATTGATTATTATTATATAGGAAGGAAGAGAGAGCAACTTAGAGGTTGAACAAAAGATCAAAGAAGAGAAAACAAGGAGAGTGCATCTGGGACAAATTCTCATGTTCGTGGGAATCATGCAAATTCCCATAGATGTGGGAAATCACAGTAGAAATGAGAAGGGTATCTGTGTGCAATTCCTACACTCGTAGGAATCATGCAAATTCCCACGGGCATGGAAATTGTGACTGGAGGCACTCTGCGAGGCTTCTTTAAAATTAAGCTTTTTGGACTATAAAAATATCATTAAGCCTCTATCTTCTAGAGAGATGACACCCACTTGTAGATACATCATACTTGAGTGGAGAACACATGTTCGAAGCATTGAGGAAGGATTAAAGATAAGGATTATCATCAAAATTGAGTAAAATAGCATATCAACACCAAAATTCCAGATTTTGGAAGAAAAGAGAAGTAGTCTTTTTATTCAATTTTTTGAATTATAATCTTCTCTATTCTTTGTAAAAATTGTTTATTTGATTGTTGATGATGTTATGGAGACCAGGTTAGCATGATTTTATTTTAGGGATTGCTTTTGAATTATTTTGTCAAGACTCCTATTTTATTGAATTGAATGAAGTGTTTTTGATGATTGTTGTTTTAAATTGTTGTCTTGCAACAAATCGAGAGAGTGAGTGAGATAAGAATCATGTAAGATTGTACAATAAGGGTTGATGACCTATAGACTAGCAATCATTATGTCAATTGAATAATTAGAAGAGAGATCTCAATTATTCAATTGATCAACCATAGGATAGCTTAATAACTAGTTAAATCGATAGAGTCATTGGGTATGTTGAGAGATCATTCAATTGATTCCCGTTAATTCAACTTGGATAAAATAGTTACACCTTGAGAGTGGGAAATTAGTACATCCTCAAATCTAGGGTATGACACAATTCAATCATTAAAATAAGAGGGAGACAAAATAAGGAAAAAGTAATCTCTAGCATTTAGATTCTTGAATTCAAATTTTCTACAGTTGCAGTTTTGTCCATTGTTTACATTAGTCTCTTTTAATTTTAATTCAGATTATTTGCATTTCACAATTTAGTTTCTTAAACAAAGTTATGTCTAAATTAAGCAGTGTCTAGGCATCAATCCCTGTGGGATCGATATTCGCTCTTTTTACTAAAGGTTGTTTTAAGCGTAAAATAAGTAAATAGGTTTTACCATAAACAATTTTTTAGCACTATTGTTGGGATTGATTGTTGAGCGTCATTTTTGATTTAGATTACTTTGATTTAAGAGTTTTTGATATTTTTCCTTATATATTTTCAGGTGTATGAACACAAGGAGTACACGAAGGATGAAAGAAGACATAGAGGACGAATTTCCTGACATTAAGAAGCACAAAAGAGAAATAAGAAGGGAAAAGCATCTAAATTTCTCAAATTAAGATATGGCTAAAGAAGACGAGCAAGGAGAACCCAAAAGGATGCTCATAGATTTCATGAGGCCAGGGTTTAGTCCTCATTGAGTGGTGAGGCCTATAGTTCAAGCAAATAATTTTGAGATAAAGCTGATGCTACTCAACATTCTTCAAAACAATATGCAGTTCTACGGGCTATCCAACGAGGATCTGAATGCCCACATCGTAAATTTCTTGGAGATCTGTGACACATTCAGATTCAATGGAATGTCTAAAGATGCGCTGAAGCTGTGACTATTTTCATTCACCTTAAAGGATCAGGCTAAAGCATGGTATAATTCTTTAAATCCAGGCCAGACCTCGACTTGTTTGTAACTCGCCCAAGCATTCCTCACCAAATATGTTCCATTGACAAAGATGACAAGGATTATCAAGGAGATGACCAATTTCCAACAGAGCAACGGAGAATCTCTTTACGAAGCTTGGGAGAGATTTAAGGAACTTTAGAGGATCGGAGCTGTCCATGTCACAACCTTTCGAGGGAATTTCTACTTCAAACATTCTATAATGGAGTGAACCTGAGCACAAAGGGAAAAATTGATCCAGCAGCCAGAGGCTTACTAATAAGGAATATAGTGGAAGTAGCTCATGATTTATTGGAGGAGTTGGTAAGCAACAGCTGCATATGGTCAAGCAAGAGGAGTATAGAACGACAAAAGGAGCAAAAAGGTATGATACCTATTGACTCAGTTACTGCCTTGCAGGCTCAAATCACGGCGTTGACGAAGCAGCTAAACAACATGCAAGGAGTGCCTACCTTAGCTGTAAAGGCAATGTAAGCACAATGTGAGTTGTGTGGTGAGAACAACCACAACTCAGTAGACTATTTCTTATTAGGAGCTAGCGGGACCGAACAGGTATGCTATTTAGGCCAGCCATAGTGAGGTAATAACCCATATTTGAGTACATATAATCCGAGTTGAAAAAATTACCCGAACTTTTCTTGGAATAATAATAATGCAGGTGGTCAACAAAGACCAAAAGGACCGTCAAGATTCTAGCAAGATCGAGTCAGAGCACTGGAGAGCAAAATAGATAAGATGATGGAGGTTTTAGGGTCTAAATTGGCAACATAAGAAGAGAATCATAAGAGGATGCATACAAGCCAAGAGGAAAATCAGAAGAGGATGGAAGTAAAATTTGATCATATTTTGACGAATCATGCATCATCCATCCACAATCTAGAAGTTTAGGTAGTCCAATTAGCTAACGCTTTCTCTTCACGAAATGAAGGTAGTCTACCAAGCAACACTGAGGTGAATCTGAAGGAAAGAATCATGGCCATTACTCGAATAGAGAAAAATGAAAGCAAATATGGGGAGAAAGATGGAAACAAGAAAGAAGAACAAACAGTGCTGGAAGTTTTTCCGAGTGGACCTATAAGCGAGTTGATTAAGGAACTTCAGTTTGGACTTCCACACCAATTTTTTGCTCAGTGTAAGCCGTCTTCGAGTGAATTAGCTTAGAATTCTAAGGAAGAGGAGTTAAATGAGATGATAGACATAACAGATCAACTCCAGACAAAGCTCATGTTAAAGGGGTCATTGAAAGAAGAGGTTATTAATCACATTTTAGGAGAAAGTCTGCATATAGTATAGAAGAAAGAAGACCTAGAAGACTTTTTCATTCCGTGTAGTATAAATGGAGTTAAGATAGGTCAAGCATTTATGGATTTAGGAGTAAGTATCAACACGATGCCATACTCATTCAATCAAAAGTTAGGTCTAAAAGAGCCAGAGCTGACTAATACATTGGTGAAAATAGCTAACAAGACGGTGCACTTACCAAAAGGGATCATCAAGAATGTGTAGTTGCATATTGATAAAATTGTTGTTCCTGCAGATTTTTATATATTGGATATTAGTGAAGATGAGGAAAAGCCAATAGTTCTTAGATGACTATTTCTGGCTACTGCTCGTGCGATTATTGATGTTGATGGGGGCGAGTTAATACTGAGAGTAGGGAAGGAGTAGCTAACATTCAAGGTTTCAAAGAAGAATTATCATCCTACTCTACCCCCGATGGACATTAAGGAACCTGAACTCCAAGGGGGATGGGAAAATACGGAGGACCCCAAAAATGCTATCAGGAGGAAATGAACAGGTAGGAGAAGGCAAAAAAAAAGGTAAATAATAATGAAGGGGGAGCCTAAAATAAGGTAACCCCTATACCAAGCCTGAGATCAGTTTATGCACCACTTTCATTCTGATCATTTGAATCGCCATGAGCAAGAAGGAGAATCAAGCTATAACGGTAATGTAAGTGCTGTATAGGAGGCAACCCATAAGAGTCAACTAGCCTTTGTTTGTTTTTGTTCAATTAATAGTTCATTTGAATTTCTTACTTATGATCATGTTTGAATTGGATTTGATTGATGTTTGTGATGATTTTGTTTGGATTTTAATTTGTTTTCTTTTCAAAATTCTTGTTGATGATATTACCTTAACATGTTTGTAGGTTTTGGGATCATTTAAGCTTGGAAGAAGGTTTAAAATTGTGAGGATCACTAATTCCGACGCTCGTGAGAGGAAATCTCTCCAGAAAGTTTCTGGAGAGAAAACCCACGTTTGTGGGAATTGTGGTGATTCCCATAAACGTGGGAATCCTTTTTAGAAAGTTTATGTAAAGGAATCCCACGCGCACGGGAATTGTGGTGATTCCCACAAACATAGGAATCCTCTCCAGAAACTTTTTGAAGGGAATCCTACGCTCGTGGGAATTGTGGTGACTTTCTGGAGAGGAATCCCACGCTTGTGGAAATTGTGGGAATTCCCACACCTTTTCCTCTCATTTTTTCTCTGACCCTATCTTCAAAATTTTCATACTCTTTCTCTCCTAGCCACGAAATTCTCTCCTATCACTCTCGAAAATTCTTCAATCTCTCTTTAGATTCTTGGTATTTTCTTCAATTCTATCATTATTCTTACATTCTTTTCATTTTCAAGCATTAATCTCTACAAACAACAAGGATTTAGGTAAGTTTTGTTTGTTATCTCTCTCCAAAGAACGAATTTCACTTTCTCTCTCTTCTTCTTACAGGTTTTCTGTAACAATGGCACCAAAGAAGATGATGGCTCAGAAATCGAGTGATGAAGTGCGCCATCAAGTTTTTGGTGAAGGCAAAAGCGATTTGGCAACAACTTACCGATCTCCTTTCGCAATTTACTCGAAAGATGAAGCTATGCATTTCCATGATTTTAGGGATAAGGGAATAATCACTCCTAGGCATTTCAATTTTGCATTGTTAGAGGATGTAGAAGTGAGAACAAAGATTGACAACTAGCTGACATGCAACATCCCACTACCATAGGGATTTTAATCTTAATTCAAGTGACAAGATGTTACATGACAATATAGGGTGGAATAGGTTCATTTGGTGTGACATGCATATTCACCTATGATGACAACTGAATTTTTCATTGCTGTCTATTATACCTCAAAAATGGATGTGTTTTGGTTTAGATTATTCGGTGTTGTGTATAAATTGGATTATAATGTCATGTGTCATCTTTTCTATTTCCAAAATACAAAATTTTTAGATGATCATCCTGAATTTGATGTGGATTCCTATTGGAAAATTTTAACGGGGGAAGACAGTTTTGATTCACGTAACGTGCCGAATGCTTTAATATGTAATGTCGAACAATTTCTGTTGCATAAATTCATGAGTTTAACTGTATTTAATAAAACCGAAAGTAGCAAATGTTCAGCTAAAGAACTTTTCTTCTTATAGTGTATGGATCACAAGGTCAGAATCAACATACCCTTTAGAATTTTTAGATCAATTGTCAGTATTGTCAATAAGAAAAGTTTATATTTTGGAATGGGGCATATTGTTACTGCTTGAGCTTATTTTTATAACCATAATTTAGAAGAGGTGCATACAACACCACACGATATGTTTAACATATCATTTTTAAGGCATCTGAAGATTGTGGAGGTTCAATCTATAGAACTCCATAATCCTCAGACGCGTACTGCAATGAAAAATAGGAGAAGCGTTAATACAGCTACGTCTTGACCTTCTACATCTCGAGCAATTCAGGATCCAGAGGATGAAGCGGAAGCATTAGAACCTAACGCATCAGCAGGGGCTGACCAACTCTTACAAGCCCTTAAACAAATAGCCTCCAACACCAACATATGACATCTCAACTAAATAAACTTAGCATGTAAATGCGGATAGTACATAAGGAGCAGCGTAGTTTGAAGAAGAGGTTCCTTAATTTCTGTTAGAGGAACAATTTTGAAGTTGTCACCACCATCATCAAAATAAGCTTTTCCTATCCCTTAAACTTTTAAATTTTGTTTTTTGCGTGTGAGTGAATATCTTTTCATGTGTAGCTGGTTTCTTTTTTTGTGTTATATCTTTTGTTTAGTTCTGATTTCTTTAATGTTGATTTGACTTCAATATCTTCTATTTTTGTCATATCATTCATCGATTTAAATTTCTTTTGTTTGATTTGTTTTCATTTTTTATATGGTTTGATGTCATTTCCCTTTATTTGGTTGTTAACTTGTAACATTGAGGATAATGTGATCTTTAAGTGTGGGGAGGTGACATCAACTTTCTTAATTGCATGTTTAGGCATATTGTATATGCTTTGTGTTAGCAATGCAACCACTTTTGAGTCACTATGATAAATATTTCCATAAAATTCTATTATGTAGTTAGAATTAGATTTAATGCATGCTTGAAGTCGGATTAGGCTACTTGAGTAGAAAGTGAACCATATGGAATGATGAAAAGTAATTGGTTACATAAGCTTAGTCACAAATTGAACTTTGAACAATGAGATAGTATAGAGATGCATAATGAATTTTCAATTGAGCCAAAGTGAGGATTGAGCCATATGACTCTATCTATAGTTATTTTAATTCTTTCTGAATGTTACTTCTGTAGGTTACTACCTTCAAAATTTGCTTTGAATCGGTTTCAGTCTACCAGATGCATGTTTAATAGAGATGATCTAAGAACTTTTTGTGGTAACCCTTGGTTTAAATGAACTACTTGTTAGTGATCCCTTGCTACCCCTGTTGAGCCTTAACCATTTGTTTGTGAAATACTCAAAATTTTAAAACTTTAAACCCCATATCCTACCCTTTCCACAAGCTTAGTAGAGTATTAAGTAAAATTTTAGTTGGGATTGTGTGAAATGTTTACCGAGACAATTGAGTATATTTCTACTTGTCTACTATAGTATATATGGTGCTAGTTTTGATCCATAGTTCTTCCATGTATGAAAAAAAAGAAAGAAAAAGACAAGAAAAGAAAAAGGAAGAACAAGTGAATAGTATCAATAAGTGCAGAATAGCAGTTATATTTGTATGTCTCATAGTTATGTTTAGTTATCCCATTTTTATCCACTTTGTACTTAAATTATGCTTATGCTTAACCCTTTTCCATTTCTTTTGACCCACCTTAACCCTTACCACATTACAACCTTAAATAAGTCCTTTTGATCTATTTATGCATGCAATCATTGTAGAGGAGAATTGGTATATTAGCAAGCCTATCGTAGCGCAGTTTCCTATAGAAAGTTTGAGCGAAACACTAACCCTTAGAGACTTGAGCGAAATGAGTGAATGTAGCACCCCATTACCCTAGAGCATGCACCGGGAAGCCCAAAGGTCATTCCGATACATAACCTAAGATAAGAGAGCACTACGTGCACTCACTACTGTACTCCACGTGGCATCATATACATTTAAATAATTAAAGCTGTAATTGTAAATCACAAGATTTTTAAAACCAAAATCCTCCTCTTTTCATTACTAAAACTCAACAGTTTTATACATAAAATTTACAGTCTGTACATACAGAAACCCTAATACAGATACTATGAAAGAAGAAGAAGATACAACAACTCCTAACTAGGTCA
>JANZXR010000004.1:16348376-16382635 GCA_027575705.1 Erythroxylum echinodendron
TATACTCTAGCACCCTGGTAGATACCAAATCCTTACTTTTTACCAAGTCTTCGATTTATCACATTTCCTAATGTTACTCATATATTCCAATTGATTCTAGATAACGTATCTCTCCTTGTTCCTACCCATAATTTGGGGTTTACCAATTGATCACAAAAACCTATTTTTGTAGGCCAATGTCGGGCCCTGTACTTTCTTCCTCACATTAACACATGTATTATCAACAATTCTACTCCAGTTTTCCCACATTTACCTCTTCTAATACATTATTTCATAAGAATTGACCTATTAATTTGAGTGCACTCACTCTTCTCCCTTGATTCATCATTTCTTCTTCTTCTTCTCCTATTTTTTTTAATCCATTTGTGTATCCTCAATCCATTTAGAATTATAAAAGCAAACTCATCAAATAACTTAATCTCAATATCGCCGACATATTATTACGCTCAATCATAACTTTTATCACATTCAAATCCAAGTCTAACCTTTCACCTCCTTTAACCGGGTTTATGCTCTTTAATCGATATCATTTCCCGTTTTTCACACAATCCTAACAATATCTTCACTGTTCTATCACTTAGTGATGTGGCACACCAACCTCGCGGGGCACGGACTCGGATATCACCGTCGATATCGGGTTCGGGTCCAGCAGAAGTGGGGTGTTAAACTGTCATTTCTTTCGGGACGAAATTCGGTGTAGCACTATTCGTCCGGTGTATGTTTCTACTCATGCTCAACTTGCGGATATTTTCACCAAGGCGTTGTGGAAAGGACCGCTCGACACTTTTGTTCACAAGCTGTGCATTCGAGACCCGACTCCGCCAGCTTGAGGGGGGTGATAGTTGGATAAGATCACAGATCTTAATATCTCTCCACATATCTTCTACATATATCATGTTGCCTTGTATTCTTTATTCTCTTCCTAATTTAGGGGCAATAATCTTGGATCGTATATTCTAGTTGCTAGTTTATAGGAGAAATTCTTGGTAGCATATTTTAGCAAGCGTTGTATATAAACTAACGTAAGAAATAAAGATGGACAGCAGAAATCATTATCAGTTGAATCCATTCACAAATTTTCTTATAAGTTGTGAAGTTTGTTAAAGATAGGCAGAATGTGAAGCACCCAGTAGTTGCTGCAGATGTGATCGAGCTCTCACATCATTCTCTCAAGTGTACAATTCTCTACAATATAATATATGGCCAATGCCTCATCAAGATTTAAGCTCTCTCCCTTTGAATCTTTTGGTTCTTAATATCAACTACTACTGTAAGATCATAGTGGTTATAATAGCGACGCATAGCTGATCTGCGAAGAGGGGATGATTTAAGGGAAAACTCTTCCATTTTGGCAGCAATATCTATAGGAAGATGCTTGGCGAGAATTTTTGGACTGGATGTGAACTAGTCTAAAATTAGTGCACGTGTTTTTTCAGTAACTCCGAACGCCATTCCCTCAAATTAGGTGATGCAAAATAACTAGAAGACTGCCGCTTCAGGTTATCGATGGAGCGTCCAGTAGGTTTTAACTAGCCATGGTTATTAGACTGGAATTCTATATTTGTTTATGTAATGATTACTCATGAAATGATGGGTTCATGAGGACATGACTTTGGTGAGGGGACCATGCGCAAGACTCACCAATTAGATAAAAAAGAATATACATCTAATCTTTATTTCAATTACTTTATTTAAATTTTATTTTATTAAATCTCATTCATATATTATTAAATTTCATTTGTATATTTACGTAAAATTTACATAAAATATACCGATAAAATTTAATAAAAATATTATATTCAAAACAAAAAATCTGATCATCTGACGTTAACATTGAGATCATCACTTAGCTAAACTTAACTATCCAGGAGGGAACTATGATTTGAGTAGAGTAGGGGATAGGTTCTTAGTTTATACAATTGAGAGGTGATCTGTGTCTCCGTTCGCAATAATAATGGCTTTTAATGTTTAGGATTTTCCACGGGCTTCTAGTTCTCTAGTTCTACTATTTGACAAAGGAAAAAATAATAATTAATTTACTCCATTCTTCAATTTATGAAAATTAATAAAGGGTCATTAATATATATAATTTTTTGCGATGATATTATTTCTATAATTCAAACCTGAAATTTTATAGTCACAAAAAAGTAATTTTTACCAATTTTTGTATAATTTTTCAATTACTATATTACAAGAAATACAAATCCAATTAGTTGTAATTGCTTACCTTTGAAACGTTCGTACATATGAAGAAATGAGAATCAGACGGATGAAGCATTACAACAAATAGATTAGGAATTTTTCTTCGTCCGAAAATCAAATAATAACAATAAAAGGAACACAGATTTCATGTTGCTTAAAGTTAGTGAAATGTTTGTTAGATTCATTGCTTGTTAAAACCAGAACAAATGAACCTCATTATTATTATTCTGAATCATTGAAATTGCACCAACAACATTTATTAATAATTTTGAAAAGCCAATTGGGGGTGTGGCTGAGGCTGACACAGGAATATCTTAGTTTGCCCTTTCTTCACAGAGGACCCAACAAAAGACCAAGACAGTAACCAAGGGCACATATGTAACTTCCCTCACCCTTTGGTCTTTCAGGTAGTTTCGTCAAAACACAGGGGCAACAACTCACCTCCTCCTCTATAAATACGGGCCATGTTCTATTCTCTTTGTCATTTGCTCTCTCTGCCTCTTCTCTCTCTACCCTAGTCTCTAATCTCTACACCTATCGGTTTGTAACTGCTCTTTCTGTTGGCCCTAAATTTGTGGCTTGAGCAGCCGTTAAGAAGTCAAGGTTCAGGCCAGATAACAATTTGATTCTCTTCCCTTCGTTCTCTTTTTTATTTTCTTATATCTGTCTTTGAAATATCAAACCCTTCTTCTTTGTTTATTTTTAAACCCTTTTCAACTTCTTAAGGAATCAATCCCTTTTTTGACGTTACTGCCCCTTTTTGTCAAGTTTTCAAATTGATATTTGCTCACGTGGCATGAACCAAAACGACAAGGATGAACACTAAAACGATGCGTCTCCCTCCTCGTCGGGTTGTGACGTCAAATAAGCGGAAAGAGAGTGAGGGTTTTGATCCCCTCAAACCGTTTACACAACAACAAGAACAGCAACCGGCCAAATCGTCCAAGCTGACTGCATCCTCGGAGCCGGAACCAGTCTTGTCCAACCAACTCTTAGCCGGCTACTTGGCCCACGAATACCTCACAAGAGGAACATTATACGGGCAGCCGTTGGAGCAGGCTTTGGCCCAGGCTGACCCGACTAAGAAGATAAAGCCGAGACAGAAAGTGGAAGCCGAGCTGAGCCATCAGAGGTACGTGGAGGTATCAAGTTTGTTGAAGACAGACGGGGCCCACTTAGCAGGCATTGTCAACCCAACCCAGCTCGCTTGCATCCTACAGATGGGAAGGTAAAGTCGTGACACGTTTAAGAACTCCATTGGACCTCCAGCTAAAAGGGTTTCATCGAATCTTTGGGTAGGGTAGGAGGCAATTTGTTGTGGGCAACTCTAGATCTGAATCTCATCTTTTTGGTGAAGAAGGAATGTTGTAAATTCTATTTGACTGGAAATTGGGTTTCTTTTTGGTCTCATGAAGCAGTGTTTCTATTTCTTTTATCAATGCACCTACTTTGAAGAATTAACATAGACCACAAGTATGTGTTTACAAGATGAGATGCATGCGCTGATAATAATATCATCATTCTAATGTTTTAACCCAAAAAAAAAAACAACACTTTTAGGAAGAGGAGTTTGAAATAAAAGAATTTCGTAGGACACTTGAAAATGTGTTCCAAGTCTTATTGGACACGTATATTAACAGCAACTCTATTGTTGGACGTCCATCACTATAAGGAGACTTGCTTTAATAATAACTTCGAAGACCCAATCTAAATGCTTCCGTACCTCAAACATGGATAATCTTTTGTTCAATATGAACAGACTACTAACTAATACGTGGAAAAGTTCGAACTCTAAATCTTGAATACCAACTTTATCTTACCTTTCGTTTGCTTAACTTAGTTGAAACAGGGGGGAGTACTTCCTTTCGAATAGCTCGAGAGTGTACTTAATATATTGGAAAGCACGAGATTATTTATTTAATTGTACGTCAATTACGATCCATCTCTGTTTGGTGGGCAGGTAAAATGTTCCTGCTTGGACGTACTTTCATTCTAGGCATGGCATGGCGCGTGTTTTTGTCTTGTGTGTTCAGCATGCATAGTTGAGTGATTGCTACAAACTTATTTTACTCGTGTCAAGATCTACTTCATTGATTCTTTACAAATATAGATGCTAGCAAATTAAAAACATACATAAAAAGTAACTTTTGCATTTTCTTGTATCAAAACTAAGACCTTATTCTGTATGCTCTTTAAAAGCTCTGTTGGCATTTCGTTTAAACAGATGGGCTCTGCTACCTAGGCTTGAATAGCTAGGAGTCTCTGTACTTATTATCTATTTCCTGCTTCAGTTGCACTACTATTTACTCATCTATATAGTTTCTTAATACGAATCAAAATGTGCTAGCTGCTGATTAGTCATGCTAAGCCTTTTGTTCCTTTGGCGTTTTATTTTGTCTGTATGGCACTTTCTAAAAGTTAATAATTGAAATTACGCTGCTCTTTTGTCTTGGACAAATTAATGATAGAAGCTTATTATACAGACTCATTTACCAGTCATTTTTTTTTATCAGGCCAGCTGATAATCGCAAAACTTTGAAAGAGCTGGAGAAGGCAGTGGTGGCATTCTGGACGGCCAAGGGATCGATTGCCTCTTTAGGTAATATCGAACATTTCATTTATTCTTCTCATTTAAATATTCATTCGTCCTGAGCTGTTATTTCCATTTGCTTCACTTGTTTGTGGTAAATTCTATACTTTTGTTTACCAAATCCCATTGTACTTCTAGTTATTCCTATTCTTGATCATGGGCCGGGCTTCGTAAAATTAAAAATAATATATAAATTTTTAAATCAAACAATAAAATAATCATAAACTTTTAAATGAGACAACGTTTTTCAAGTTTGAACTCGAGCTCCGTCTAAAAGCAAGACTAAGATAGATAAAACTGAGTCTAAGTTGGATAGGACAAATTTTCCCATTCTTAATTACTCCTTATTAAAAAATAAAGCAATTTGAGCCTCAATCAATGTTACGAATATTGTACCGAATTTGGTATTAGATTAAGCTCTAATACGGTACTGTACCAGTACTGGTCAATATTAGATACCACTTTGGGTAATTTTTTAAATTTATAAAATAGTCCTGAATTTTTATAAAAATTGCAAAATAATCTATTGTTATATTAAACAGTTGTACTGTATATTTTTAACCTTATCTCCAAAATCAAAATAAAAAATAATAGTCATAATTAATATGAAATAACAATAATTTTCAGATATTTCACATATAAATAATAACAATAATTTATATGAAAAAGACAATCATTATCATACAAATATAAAATTAAGAACAATATAAAGTATTTAAAATATTACAATTTTAATTTTCCTTATATAATAAATAATAATTACATCAAAACAGCTAATAAAAAGAATAATAATTATCCTTAACACTCAAATTATTATAATTTACAACAAGCGTTTATGACATAATTTTAATATCGGGTACCGTTTCGGACAATTTTTTAAATTTGTAGAATAGTCCTTGATTTTTTTAAACATTGCAAAATGGACCCAAATTTTTTTTAAAATTTCTTCAATATATTGAAGACAATGATTTTTTATTTTATAACTTATTCGAAATTTTTTTTGATTTATATGATAAAGCTTATATATGTTCATTTTTATTTTTGATTTTGATTTTTATAAATAAATTAAGTGAATTTATATGTGTATGAAAAATTTTGAGAAAAGTGATTCAATTTAGATGTAAATTATAAAAAATATATCATTTGTATAATAATATACAAAATAATATTTGATAATTGAATTATTTAATAAATTACTAATTAAGTATTAAATGAGAAATGAATTGGTTGAATGAGTTTTCAATATATTTATAATATTTTGGCCCTTAAAGAAACTATATTTTTGTTGTCAATAGAATTTCATTTTTAACATTATTACTTACTAAAATTTGATTTATTTTCTTTTTTGTTCATTTAAAATTTAAAAATGCAAAAGGCTTTATTAACCTTATTATACAAAAGGATAATTTTAGGATAAACTAGATTTTAAATTCAAAATTTTTTCTAATTTTATAATATTAACTAGAATTATCAAAAATATTTGTAACCCTATTGACATGAATTACTGTATAAATATAAATGGGTTGATTTACAATTTTACACTACATTTACATAATTAAAATAATTAAATAAATAAGTAAATGAAAGCTTCCAGAATGGGAGGACATTGCTTTATCTTTTGTTCTCTCTCTTTTCAAGTTCCGCCGACTTTCTTCTATTCACCTTCTTTTTTGACGTTTTCTTTTTCTTTGTTGTGCTTTTGTGTCTTAGCTTTCGTTCTTTTGGGTCAAGGTTAGTTACAAAGAAAAAGTTTGATTTTGGATATGAAGTTCAGAGTTATAGCAACAGGAACTAGTGGTAGTTGTGGAGGCTTGTGTGATTGGCTTAGGTGTTGGCCATGTGTGGAAGAGGTGATCGCGGAGTAGTGGACAGCGACAACAACACATGAGGCAGTGAGGGAGATATGGTAGTGGCTGGGAGATAAAGAGGAGAGAGAGAGAGAGAGAGAGAGAGTGAGAGTCGAAGATATGGGTTACAGACGCTGGACGACTGGAGGGGGAGGGAGGTATTTTTTTTCAAAAAAGTCCTTCCATTTTTCTAAATTTTCAATACCAATTGGTATTTAGTAAAATACTGGCTGGTAACACCGGAAATCAATGGTATCGACCAATACAGATCATCGGTACCTAAAAGTTTGGTTTCGTATCGTTTTCTGGCCAGTATCGGTTGATACAGTGCGAAAATCTTAACTCCGGCCTCAATGGTGTTACGACATATTTAGAGTGCAATAGATCCCTTTTAGTAAAAAAATCTAATATTTAAGATAAATTTGCTTTAAATCATTTTCTTTCTTTATTATATTAATTTATGTTTGACAATCAATATGCGTATTTGTGGTATAATTAATTAAAATTTTATTTTATATATGATGGTTCAATTAACTAGTTTATAAAATAAAATTCAAAAAATAATTACATTTGATAAATAAAATATGATAAGATTATAATTATAATATTGATATCACATTAATATATAATTCATAGGTCATCTCTAATTATTGATTTATTAAGACTGAATATTAATAAAGTAAAAGATTAACACATATTATGTTTTTTCATACGAAGGAACTAGTTGATCTTTATAAAATAAAGTATGAAGATACTTAGATACATATGTGGTTGATTGTTATAGAATAAGTTAATTGAACTAACCTAACATAGGAATTCCATATGAAACACTACTTATATGTCTTTAAAAATTGATAATCATATAACTAATTCATAGATTTGAGATTTTTAAAGTATTTTATATAAGAATTAGTATATTTTAATACTATTTAGGAAGTGTACTATTCAAAGATCATTTAATTGGTAGTTATTGGATATGACATGAGTTATACGAAAGTAGTTAGGTGCTCAATATATGATTCATCATCATAAAATAATTAGAAAAAATATTTAATTGTTCTCTATTAATATCGATTTGAAAAATCCTTGATTAAAGTGGAGAGACATTTTTTGAAAATAGTTTTTAAGTTTCTTAGAAATAACCAATTATTAATAGTGCTTAAATAGAGTGAACATAAATTTAAATTCTATGTCCAATGAGGATATTATATGATGAAATAATTAAATTATGTATTCTTTAAAAAATAATTAAATTATATGAAACAAGCATAGGTGAAAAGATTAATTTAAGACAACTTTGACATTCATAATATTTGAGTGTTCATAATGCATTAATAAACATAATATTGATCCATGGATATGATTAGTTAATTGTAAAATTAAATATAAGTCCAAATTTTAATTTCTCTAATTCTAAACATAATTTAGGATTTTAATTTATATCTGTTGCTATAATAATTATGAACTCAATGAGCCACATAAAAAGAATAATTAAAAAGAAAAAATAATTTAATCAAATCAAATTTGATTGTAAAGTTTGAAAATTTTTATAAACAATTGTAAGATATTTGACAAATAAGGATTAATATAAGATATTATATTTATTAAGATATTTGACAAATAAGGATTAATATAAGATATTATATTTATTAAGAGCAAATCTGTATTCAATTATAATTATAATTATAACATAATTAAATTACTAAAAGGTCTAAACTCTATTACAAATAAGCATAAGCTCTACAACAACCATTAGTTCTATTGTAACATCCCACTCTCATCTGACACATGCACGTGCACCCTTCGATCACACATGCACATGCCTGATAGAAATGGTGTGTTAACCATTTCACTTTTACTATATCATATGGCATCGTAAGTAAAACCATAAATAACTCATTGTCTGAAAATCAAAATTTTCTTCATTCATTTCTCAAACTATAATTTACACTGTAGCATTAACCATCATCCATATTTTACAACGTCAACCTAGAATTTTTACATCTCAGTCTATATAATATGCTACATACATGAGGAAACTAAATGAAAATTAAAACAAACTATTCGTTCAGTCCCAGCTAACCGACCTTTGAGCCATATCTGATCTCCACAAAATTTACAAAATCACTTCTAAGCAGTCTTAGACACTAGGTCGTAGCTCTCTCGAACCTGAAATTGTCAACGTTGCAATTTTAGTGAGTTTTGCAAATTCACCAGAGTAACCATCCTCGATGGTTCACTCTTATCATACAAGACACAATGAATCGAGTTATCATGTAATTCCAATCAACTTGATTTTTGTCAAGTAATAACACATAACACTTAATCACACTTTGTCATATTCCAAAAACAAAATTCAAACATTTCATCGTTTCAGTACAATTTTGCAAAACATACACATTGACAATTTATCACATATTTCAAACACAAAGTTCTCAAAACATTGCAATCATTCAATTTATTTATATCATATTTGTATGCAATGTTATGAGACTCGATTTCATTTATTTTATTGTTGTGACTGTGTGCCTTTTTCACTGTCCCACATTCGTTATGGATACCGGGCTCTTTCATACTGTTCCTTATTCGTTGGGGATATAGGGCTCTTTGTACACATTGAGCTTTAGGCTCTAATCACGAATGTCTGAGCTTTAAGCTCTTTTTCACTGGTGACATCTGTCACAACTGCCTTTATACTTCATGCATTGGAATGAAATGCATTTCTCAATTTCAAACAACACATTTGATCGATTACATTTGTATTCATCCTCTTGTTTACAATAATCATCAAACTAGGTCTGGCATGAACATTCAAGTTGAGAACCATGTAGTCAATCTCATTCACATACAAGTAGGACTTCCAATGTTTAATCATGCATCAAAACTTCTCGGACATTTTATGTCCAAAATTTAGTACACATTCATCAATATCAAATTCAATTCAATAATAAACAAAACAAGTCAAGGTGAGACCATCTTAGGTTACTCACAAATCACTCGAGAAAGCTATTGTCTTGAAGTCCTTAATTTCTGGATGATGACGCTCTAAATGCTCCTCTATATAATGCAAAATGCATTTACACATATCACAATTTTGCATAATTGTATAAGTATTCATTTATGCAAATCTATGTATATGAAATATGTACAATGTATGTTCAATGATAATCTGGGGTATTTTTCATCTTTCATATAACATGATCATTCATATTTCAAAACTCACATAACTTAATCTGTTCTTAGGGTTTGCACCCCAATAAAACAATTGGAATCTAATATCATAACCCCATTGATCATTTCAGATTTTTCTAAAAACACATTTTCAGGTCAACCTTCCATGACTATTTAGACTAGGTAAATAGAGTAATTTGGCACCCTTCCTTCTAGAAAAATATTCCCCATTGTCTTAAGTTTCTAATGGAACTAAGATCATACAATTTGATTCATTATTCTATGAGTTATTCCCACAATACTACAGATTGAGTACATTTGAACTTTTGGCTAGTGCATGAAGAATTGTACAACTCATATCTCTCAATTCCAATATCCAAAAATTACAAACTTTATACCAATTAAAAGCTAAGAGAATAAGCTACAGCTTTGGTAAAGACACCTTTATCTGATCGGGCCTACATCAATACAGTTTATTTGATAACAACAGGACATGATTTCTTTCATGAGTAGTGTTATAGCCTAAGCGAAAACTCAATTTCAAGACCTTTAAGGACAGAATTCAAATTCAATTTCTTCTTAAAAATTGTAGAAAAATGTCTCTAGTTCAATTTAAATTAAGATTCATCTCATTTGGAAATCTACAGATCAAAAGATAGTCAAAATACCAAAGCATGTTTAGTAAAAACATTCTAGTTATCAAATTCCAACACATCTCAACATTTTCATCCTAAACTTATCAATCAATCGCTTCCAATTTAATTCAGATGGCTATAAATTTTCATGGAGATGAAGGACAATGTGTTATGAGTCTATTGGTTCAAATATCATGTCATTTGGAGGTCAGGAGAAGAAGTTATACTAAAAAGAACAAAATATGCTTAGTAAAAAAACTCTAATTCATATTCACACATCAAAAACCAAAATCAGACATGCACACTATCACGTTCTACTTCCTCTCTCTACTGCAATTTGTTTTCATGAGTAGTAACAAGTTTCAACAAAATCTATATCCTACTTTTCACATCTTTCTGCAGTTAACTCAAAAACATTCACATAATCCACGGTAAAAAAAATAGAACAAAATACTATGTATATATCCATAAGTTGTCTGCAATTCTCTAATTTACCAACTCTCATTAAACTCAGATTTTTGCAAACCTTTACACTTTCTGCACATTTTCTATTCACAAATCTTCCATCTAACTCATTCATCAAGGTTATTCACTGAAACTACACTTCTCAAACCATGCATGTATGTATTCATTTACATAATAAAACATCATAAAAAATCACTTACTTAATTCATCAAAGCTTTTAGTAGTGAGAGTGAATCAAAGACACAAAATATACAGCTAATGTTTTGGTGTTGAATAATACAAGGGAATTTGGTAAACAGTGTTTTTGGTGGTGAAGAATATCTACAGTAATTTTTTTATCATAAAGATAACCACGTGTCTTAATCAATCCTCTCCACATATCACTATTGCATGGAATACATTTGTCACCCAAATAAGACTGCCATATGTCAAATTATCATTGGTCCATTTATCTCTTATGTCCGTATTTTTCCTAGGCTAAAATACCCCAAAATTTTGGAAATTTCCTAAAATTCACCAAAAATTTTGAAATAATATTAATAGTCTCTAAATCAATTTTCAACACATAAAAACCACAATTTGCATTTTAATCGCATTTACAACTCAATTATACCCAAAAAAAAGTCAATGAATGCGTGTACAATTATTTCATGAATATCAATACAATACACATATTTAAATTTGCCATATGATGCATGAAATGCACTTCTAATTTCTCAGTATATACTATTTCGGCGTCCTAGCCCCTAACATGGGATATTGGGACGTTACACCTATCATATGCCTCTATACATCATTCATAAAATTCTTTCAATTGTTAATGTAGATACTATTAGAGATCATATACTTGAGGGACTTTAGGTATTTATCAATAACATATTTAAAAATATGTTTCAAGAGGGAGTTTCTAAAAAGAAAATCAAGACAAGTTGTGATTTTTTATTAAAGCTTTATTATGCTTATCGATTAATCATATTATAAAATTTAATTAATCTTGGTTTTGAAAAATGATGAAACCTTTTTTTTAATCCATTGTGGAAGCATAGTAAAATTATGCACCCAATAATATAAGATAAATACATGAAATGATTAGATATGACATTGTGGTTGGGCCTAGCCCGACTTGTAGTTAACGGGCTAGATCTTGGTTGATCGGACTTC
Source organism: Erythroxylum echinodendron (assembly GCA_027575705.1). Lineage (NCBI taxonomy): Eukaryota > Viridiplantae > Streptophyta > Magnoliopsida > Malpighiales > Erythroxylaceae > Erythroxylum > Erythroxylum echinodendron. The sequence goes on from JANZXR010000004.1 coordinate 16,360,448, forward strand.
GTACTCAATTTTTTCAAAAAAACTAAGCCTCAAGCTGCACAAGCTAGCCCGACCTGGCATGTTTTTTTTAATTTTTTTAAGTTTTCAAAAATGATGTTATTTTTCTATTTTAATTAAAAAATAAAAAATATACCAAGCCAGATCAAGTTTGGGTCAGGCTCGAGTTTGTCCCAACGGAAACTTGATCCCAACAGATCAAGTTTGTGATGTTTGGAGCACAGTATAATAGGAGAGGAAGTATGGAAACAGAACCCACTGTTCATCAGAGCCAAGCCAGTGGGACTGGACAGAGGGGCCGTGGCAGAGGCATGATGAGTTCTGGGAATATTACCGGGAGGACTAAGGTATAGAGTAATCAATCGCAGTCTCAGGCCAGAATATATGCCATGAGGAGGCAAGAGGCTTAAGAGTCTCTAGATGTCATTATAGGTGTGTTATCACTATTTACTTTTGAGGTTTATGCGTTGCTAGATCCTGGATCTACACATTCATTTATCACACTGCTTATGGCATCTAGATTACATTGTGATAGAGAGTTACTGAGATGAGGATTAGAGGTGAGTACACCGATAGGTAGTACCACCGTGATTGGGGAGGTTTGCAAGAAATGTTTGATTTGAATTGATCAAGTAGAGTTAGAAGCAGACTTGATTGTATTATAGTTAAGGGAGATAGATATTATTCTAGGCATGGATTGACTCACTGCTCATAGGGCCATTATGAACTACTATAGAGTTAATGTATGCTGGATGTGAGGCTTATCTAGCCCACATGATTGATACTCAAGTTGAGCAGAGTGTATAGGATATTCTTGTAGTTAAGGAATTTCTAGACGTGTTTCCCGTTAAATTACCTGGTTTGCCCTCAGATTAGGAAACAGAGTTCACGATTGACTTAGTTCTAGGTGCTGCTTCTATATCCATTCCTTCATATAGGATGGCACCCGCAGAACTAAAGGAGTTAAAGATTCAGTTGTAGGAATTGCTTGAGAAGGGATTCATTAGACCCAGTGTTTCACCTTAAGGAACTCCAGTGTTATTTATAAAGAAGAAAGATGGCACTTTGAGGTTGTGCATTGATTATAGGCAATTAAATTAGGTGACAGTGAAGAACAAGTATTCATTGCCTCGAATTGATAACTTATTTGATCAATTGCAAGGACTTCAAGTGTTCACTAAGCTCGATTTGAGGTCTAAGTATTATCAGCTAAAGATAGTCGAGGCTAATGTACCAAAGAGTGCTTTTAGGAGTAGGTATAGGCATTTCGAGTTCTTAGTAATGCCGTTTGGGTTGACTAATGCTCCAGTTACATTTATGACATTAATGAATAAGGTGTTTCAACCCTACTTGGATCGGTTTGTAATTGTATTCATTGATGATATTTTTGTATATTCGAAAAGTAAAGAGGAACATACTGAACATCTGAGAATGATTTTGCAGATTATGAGAGAAAAACAATTGTATGCCAAATTCAATAAATGTGAATTTTGGCTAGATCAAGTGGTATTTTTAGGTCACATAGTAACTAGGCATGGTATTCTGGTGGACTCAATGAAGATAGAAGCAGTAATGAAATGGAAGACTCTGAAGAATGTATCCGAGATCTAGAGTTTTCTCGGATTGGCTGGATATTATCGAATGTTTATCGAGGGATTTTTGTTAATCTCGGCCCCTCTGACTAAACTTCTGAGGAAGAATGTGGCATTCAAGTGGAATGATGAGTGTCAGAGAAGCTTTGAGGAGTTGAAACATTAGTTGACTACAGCGCCGGTGTTGACTATTGCATCAGGATCTGGTGGATATGTAGTATACAGTGATGCATCACATCAAGGACTAGGTGTGTATTGATGCAGCATGACAAAGTGATAGCCTATGCATCGAGACAATTACGATCTCATGAGATGAATTATCAGGTACATGATTTAGAGCTTGCAGTAGTAGTCTTCGCTCTAAAGATTTGGAGACATTATTTATATAGTGAGACATTTCAGATATACACTGATCACAAGAGTTTGAGATATCTGCTGAGTCAAAAAGAGCTAAACATGAGACAGAAGAGATGGATTGAGTTATTAAAAGATTATAACTGCACGATTGAGTATCATCCAGGGAAAGAAAATATTATGGCTGATGCACTGAGTAGAAAGTCACGTAGTAGTGTAGCTCAGATTCAAATAATGAGGTTACCAAGACTGATTCAGTTAAGAGCTTTGAATGTAGAGTTGAATCTCGAGCATAATGAAGCATTAACAGTCACATTAAAATTAAGACCAATGTTGCATGATAGAATTAGAAGAGTTCAGAGTGATGATCCTGAGATGATGAAACTGATTGAGAAAGTTAAAAATGAATTCAGATTCTGATTTGAATTGAGAGATGAAACATTGTGACTAAAGCAGAGACTGTGTGTGCCTAATGTCGATGATCTGAGGAAGGAAATCGTAGAGGAAGCTCACATGGCTAATTATATTATGCATCCTGGTACGACCAAGATGTATAATATATTAAAGTAACATTTCTGGTGGCCCAGAATGAAGAAGCAAGTAGCTAATTATGTAACTAAGTGTTTCATTTGCCAACAGATTAAGGCTAAGCATCAGGTTCCAGTTGGAAAGCTTCATTCGTTGGCTATTCTGAAATGAAAATGAGAGCGAATTACTATAGACTTTATTATAGGATTGCCTAAGACTCCGAGGGAAAATGATGTGTTATGGGTGGTAGTGGACTGATAAACTAAGTCGACCCATTTTATACCAATACGAGACAATAATATACTAGACCAGTTGATCCGGAGGTATGTGACTGAGGTTGTGAGATTGCATGGGGTTCCTATGTCCATAGTATCGGATAGGGATCCAAGATTCATTTCGAGATTTTGGAAGAGTTTGCAGTCAGCTATGGGCACAAAGCTGAATTTCAGAACTGCATTCTATCCTCAGACATATGGACAGAGTAAGAGAACTATCAAGACTGTTAAGGATATGCTTAGAGCATGTATATTGGAGTTTCAGGGAGTTTGGGATCAATACATAGCATTGATTGAATTCGCATATAATAACCATTATCATAGCAGTATCAGAATGGCACCATATGAGGCACTGTATGGCAGAAAATAATGATCACCTCTATACTGGGATGAAGAAGGTTTGAGAATGATAGAAGGTCCTAGAATGATCCAAGATAATATAGATAAGGTGAAACTGATCCGGAGTCCAATAAAAGCAGCTCAACATAGACAAAAAAGTTATATGGATCAGCATCGTTGGAATATAGAGTATAATGTCGGGGACAAAGTATTTCTGAGAGTGTCGCCTTGGCAAGGCATATTGAGGTTTGGTAAAAAGGGCAAGTCGAGCCTGAGATATATTGGTCCTTATGAAATTACGGAGAGAATTGGACCTTTGGCATATCGATTAGCCTTACCTACCGAGTTGTCTCAGATGTATTACGTATTCCATATGAGTATGTTCAGGAAATATAGATCTGACCCAATACATGTGTTACCGGCTCAGGAGATTGAAGTTACTAGTAATCTGAGCTATGTTGAAAAACTAGTTTAGATAGTTGGGTATTAGATGAAACGGTTAAGGAATTGAAAAATTCCAATGGTAAAAGTTCTATGGTACAATCATTCGAGTAAAGAAGCCACTTGAGAAATTGAGGAGTATATGAAAAAGGCATAACCCCACCTATTTCCTCAACCAGGTAAGAATTTCAAAGACAAAATTTCTTAAGGAGGGGAGAATTGTGACATCTCATGTTTGGGGCTAGACCCCAAAATAGTGAATTGAGAGTACAGTGAGAAATTAGCAGTGCATTTCATGCTCATGCATCATAGTATATTCACACACATGTGAATATTTATTTTTGATATATTAAAAGATTTGTACATGTATTCATTAAAATTTTCCCGGTATGATTGATTGATTAACATGTGCATTGTGACTTATTTGTGTTAAAATTTTATTTGGAGAATAGTAGTATTATTTCGGATTTTTTTGGTAAATTTTAGGAAATTTTCTAAAATTTGTGGTTTTTTTGGATTTTGGCCTAGGAAAAATAGACCAATGGTATTTTGACATGTAGCACTTCTATATGGATGACAAATGACCCACATGTAGTAGGGCCATGTGTCATTGAGATATTAAAGCACGTAATCACGAGTTGTGAAAGGCAAAATTCTGTAGCTCGTTGTTTGTTCTTCGGTTTTGCTTTGTTCATTACTGAACCTTGACCTTCACTCTCACTGCTGGTGATTTTTCTAAAATCAAAGTAAGTGAAGTTTTAAGTTTTTGGGTTTTGTGAGGTTGATGATGTTTTGCAGTTTAGAAATGAATACATGCATGTGTTGTGTATGAAACAATTCGGTGATAGTGATGATAAGATGAGTTATATGAATGTGCGAAATCAAGTTTGTGTAGAAAGTGTTTATAAGACTGTGAGAATTGAGTTTAATGAGAATCTGAGACGTGGATAACTGCGAAAAAAAGGTAAATAGGTTTTGTGTTTTGTTGGATTGGATGGAATTATGATAAGTGCAGAAAATGATGTAAACAATTGCAAAAGATGATGAACAACCGTGTATAATTTCTGGTTTTGGTACTTGTAATTAATCTTACATTTTGAGTTGTTTTTGAGTAAGATGAGCTGAAATGGAAGTAGAAGAGTTGGTTTAAGTGTCTTATGTGTTAATTGAATAAGATCGAAGTGAGAAAATCTGGAAAAAAAAAAAAGGAAGAAGATGAAGACCTACTTTTTAATGAGAGAAGTGAAAAGGGTTGCACCAAAGGTTACTATAGAGAGAATGTTTTGAACATCTTTCATTTATTTTATTACAACTCTATCTTCCGAACTCCAAATGACTTGAAAATTGAACTAATAAACTTCTAAGACATTGTTTTTCCTCTCCAAAAAAAAAGAGCCATCTGAATTTATTTGAAAAAGATTGATTGGATGAAAGTGAGGAAATGTGCGAGAATGTTATAAACTGGAGAATTTTCATTAAATATGCTTCAGTATTTTGATTATATTTTGATCTGTAAATTTCTAAATGAGTTGATTCTAAATTCAAATTAAATGTGAGACATATTTATACAACTTTATTGAAGAAGTCAAATTTTAATTCTGTCTCTAAGACTTTCAAAATTGGCATGAAATTGAGTTTTGACTTAGGCTATAGTACTACCAGGGACAGAAATCATGTTATGTTGTTATTGAATAAACTATATTGATGTAGGCCAAATTAGACTAAGGTGTCTTCACAAAAGTTTTAGTTTATTCTCTTATATTTAAATTGGTTTAAAGTTTGTAATTTTTGGATATTGGAATTGAGAGATATGGGTTGTACAACTTGAATGCATGATTATGCTCTAGCCAAAATTTCAAATGTAATCAGTCTGTGGTATTTTAAGCATAACTCATAGAATTACGAACCAAATTGAGCTATTTTGGTGTCATTAGAAACTTAAGATATATAGGAACAATTGTTTAGAAGAAAGTGTTACTGAAATACATCATTTTTTTGATTCTATTGATTATGTAAAATTGACCCGAATGGGGTGCTTTCAGCAAAAGCTGGAATAGTGAATAAATGTGTAAATTTTGACACAATTAGAGTACATCAATTTGTTACAGAAATATACCCGAGAATTTTTCATTACATATGCATGATACATGATATATTTATACATGTGTTTACTTAATTACATAAGAAGTATAGTAATGTGCAATTGTTTTGATGTATATAGGAGAGCAAGTAGCGCAACTAATTCCGGATATTGCAGGAACTTCAAGGCAATAGGCTTAAGGGAGCAATTGTGAGTAACCTAAGATGGTATCAATTTAATTTGATATGATAATACTAAATTGAATTTGATATATGATGAATATATACTGATTGTGTACTGAATTCTGATAATACTTGTCCGAGGCGTTTGATGCATGTGAATATTATTGGAAGTGCTACTTATATGTGAATGAGACTACCTAAATGATTCTCAACTAAAAGTGACTGAGTGTTATGGATGATTATATTGACTGAGATAATGTGAATGAAAGTGATTGATTATATTTGAATGATTTGTGGCATGCATTTCAGTTCAATACATGTAATATAAAGGCAGTTGTGACTGGAGATGCTATTGATTGAGACTGCTACTGAAAAGAGCATAAAGCTTAAACATATATGTGATTAGAGCCTAAGACTCACTGTGATCAATAAGCTTGATGATACGAGATACTGAAAAAGTACTCAGTCATAACAATGTAAAAATAAATGGGAGTCTCATACATATAGCATTCACATATGATTTGAATTCATTGAATGATTTGTAAAGCTCTAAGAATGTTATATGTTTACATACATGGTATTAAACCAATGATTGTGTTTTATTCAAGTGTAATGAAGTGATAGTTTGATTAAATTATTTGACTGAAATACAATTTGTTTGTGATAGAACTAGATGCTAATTAAGTTAATATGAACTGTGTGAAAATATGTTTATGATTTATTGTGTTTTATAACATGAGTGAACCACTGAGAATGGTTACTCTAATGAGTTCGCAAAACTCATCAAAATTACACTGTTGATAATTTCAGGTTCGAGAGTGAGATGACCTAGCTTCTAAGAATACATAGAAGCTTATTTTGTGCAACTTTGACGATCAGATATGGCTCAAAAGTCGGTCAGCTGGGGATTGAAGACATAATTTGTTAATAACTTTTGTGCATTCCTCATATTTGTAGCATACTGTGTAGACTGCGCTGTTTATGCTCATAGGACGATGTTGTATAAATATGGATGATGTTGAACTTAAAGCTACAATGTACATTATGGTTATGATATAAAATGAGGAAATTTTGGATGTTAGCAAATGTGTGATTTGTGATTTTAATTACAATGACATGTGATAAAGTGAAGGTGATATAGGTAACACGCCAATTCTATCGAGCATATGCATGTGTGATCGTCGCTCGTGCATGCATCAGACTGGATTGGTGTGTTACAAGGAGAATGTTCCATTGTTCAGAATTAGTATTGATTTGGAAAAATCCTTAGCCAAAGTAGAATCACATTTTGAAAATATTTTTTAAATTCCATTAATATAATCAATTACTAATGGTGGACAACTAAAATAATTAAACTCAAATAAAATAGACATTAATTATATGCTTTTTGTCTAATTAGAACATTGTTTGATTAAAGGATTGAATTATACCGAAAATCATATGCGGAAACATTAGTCAAAATTACTTTAATATTCTAAATATTTAGGTGGTCATGACGTATTGTTAGATACTAACCTTAATCTATGGATATAAATGATTTAATTAAAGAATTAAAGATAAATTAAAATAGTTTAATTTATCCAATCTTAAATATGATTTAAAATTATAACTTATATCTATTATTGACAGATTTAGGAAGCCAATGAATTACACAAAAAAACACTTAACAGAGAAAAAAGTATTTAAATCAAGTTGAATTTAATTATAAAATTTGAGAAAATTTACAATTAAATATGAAATATTTAATAAATAGGAACCGATATAAGATAGTGGATCTTAGTTGGACTAAAAAGTTCAAACACTATTATAAATATACTTAAGCTCTAAAGGAGCTAATACTTTATGCCTGATCCTTTCTACACCATTTGTAAAGTTCTCTCAACGTGTTCATGTAGATGTCATTAGAGACTAAACATGTGCACAATTATAGTAGTTGAGGTGAGCCAATTTTAGAAATGATTCGAGAAAACGATAAGAAAATGATCAAGATTTACAATATGGTATGCATTATGATTTATCCTTTATCATGTTTTGCACATTAATTATGTTATAAAACTTAAAGAGATTTTGACTTTCAAAAAATTAATTGAAAAATTTTACTCTTACATCTTTGTAGGAGAAATCAGATCTCACTCTAATTTTCCATCAAATATAAGTATTAGATGTCATTTGAAAGAATAAGCCACTCATTTCCTTCAATTAAACTTTGGTTAAGGAGCGAGTTCTTGAACTCCTTTTAGTGATCTATTGAAACTAACGGAGAATTATTGAAAAAATTATTAATTAAGAATTATTCAAACTTTTATTATGATTTTTGTTATCTCTTAAAAAAAAAAGAAATGTCACTAAGCATTCTGAGTTGCCAATTTTTAGTGAGGTGATAAAAAATTTATAAACATTGAATTGTAATAATAATTTGATAAGTGGCTATAAGAGAATAAGAGAATCCACCTACAGATTGAGCGTATGGACCGCTCCAACTCATATCAACTTCTATATATAAAAACTATGAACTCCATCGTAAGCCTATTTAAAAGATTAATAAACAAAAAAGAGTACAATTATTTATTAGGCTTGAGTTCCTTGGACAGGCCATATTAAAAAAAGTAAATATCTTAATTCAGTTGGGCTAATTTAGCAATATCAAAAAGAAACGTGAACGTGCGCTATAATTGAAAATATGAAAAGTGGAGGGTCCAAAAAGCAAATAAGAGAAAGAAGGAGAGAATTGGACTAGTCTAGTCATAGGGGGGCGTTACTATCTCTCTGACACGATCACCCTCACCTGATTCCGGCAATACCTCTCTTTGCCTTGCAACGTTTTGGAGTTATTGTGAAGGAGAATCATGAGAGGATTGCTTAGCAACCTGGTGTCTCGCTCTCTCTCCGTGGCCGGCAAATGGCAGCAGCAGCAGCTCCGCCGCCTAAACATCCATGAATATCAGGTAAGTATTTCCCGCTTGTAGTCTTTCTTCCTTAGGCCAACATATTCCTTGGCTATGTACTGCATCAACATAACAAATTAATTAATGGTGATTAGGCATGCTAATATGCATGACAAGAGATCCCTGTGTCCGCTATTTTCTGTTTGGTTAGCCGTTGAAATGATAAAGTTGGAATTAAAAGACAACAGCGAGAGCGATTGTTTTATGTCAAATAAGTTTGAATGACGCTATGCTTCTACTTTTTCTTGAATTTTGCGTTGATTTATGGTAACTGTTGCTTTCATTGTCTTTACAGGGAGCTGAATTGATGGGGAAATACGGGATCAATGTACCGAAAGGTGTGGCTGTTTCTTCTGTTGATGAGCTTAAGAAGGCTATTCAAGATGTTTTTCCTAACCAGAGCGAGGTGCTAATAAGATATATTCCTTTTGACATATCATTTGCTGGGAAATGCGAAATTAAAGTAGAAGTATGTTTATTTGGTAGTTGTTATTTCGGGCTAGGTTGATGAAAGTATCCATCTTATATAATTCCAATTGATGTAGAGGTCACAGTTGTAAAATCAAGGGACGGTTGTTATTTACTTATGAATGTGGTGTAGGTGGTGGTTAAGAGCCAAGTTCTGGCCGGTGGAAGAGGCTTAGGAAAATTTAAGAACGGTTTTGAGGGTGGAGTTCACATTGTTAAGACTGACAAGGCTGAAGAAGTAGCTGGTACGAGACGATGTCTTTTCTTTATGACACTAATTGGAAATTTCTTTTTATCCTTTCTCTTTGATCTTTCTGTTGTATGAAGTTTAAATCAGCTTTCATTTGGTAGTAGTGTCTTCAGCGGTTTTCCAGATTTTATTTTCTGCTAGATCAGGAAAACTGTGAAGCAATAAATCACCATAGTGGGGATAACAATACTTGGTTATCACGATCGAGCTTAATAAATAACCAATCTGCCATAAACTAATGTGAAACGATGCTTTGTGCATCTGCTCTAGAGTCAAGAGTAGGAAGCTCATCTCTTTGTGTTGCTATTTCTGCTTTGTCAAAGAAGATGTGCACCGCATTCAAATGGTGTTTTCTCTCCTTACTTTCTCCTTCCTTTGATTCTGATGTGAGATCACGTTATACTCTTGTGTGATTGTTCTGCTCCTTGTTTGATTTAGGTTTATTTGCTAGATTATATATTGTCTACGATACTGGAAACAATTTCTTTAAAGTGAATATATCCTTCTAGAATGTATTTTGCACCAGTGATACATTTTGATGTGAGTGCTAACTTTCCTACTGAGTAATGATGTCATCCTTATACGCTCGCTTATTTTTGGCAGGTTTATTTTGATAACTTCTCTAACTAATACTGTCTCATGTTTTCTCTGCATGTAGGAAAAATGCTTGGTCAGATACTTGTTACCAAACAAACTGGTCCTCAAGGCAAAATTGTCAGCAAGGTTTGGCATCAATCAATCTATATTTATAAACAATTCATATCCATTTGAAATGTTTGTTCATAGGCTTGTATTTCTTGAATGGTTTTGATTTGTATGAGACATTAGGGCTTCGGGGTTTCAGTGAAATTCTGTATGTAAATGAAAGTTTTCTTTTAGAGACTATTGCAACATCTATTGTCGTTTCTCTGAAGTCTTTTATTCTTCCTTCTGTGATGTTATGAATGCAATAGTTGATTGCCCCATTATACATTCTGAGGTGGAACTAGCTCTGTGTAGTCATCAAAGTATGGTTACTATGTCTAAAGACTAATAACCATGACTTGTGAATGTACAATCTATAGTGTAGATTGGTTTAATGAAAAATTGAACATCTGAGTATGAGATTTCAGATGCTTAATCTTTACTTGGTTGCAAATTTTGGTCATCCACTGCCGGTTAGTGGTGAGCTACTTATTTTAAAACATTAGTAACATCAGGTTCAGGGTTAGATTGATAAATTGCCCCTGCCTTGATGGATAGAGTCCCAATTGTTTTTAATTTTTCTGTACCTGATACCAGATATAACTTAAATTGGGTCATTATAATTCATTTCGTTAGTTACTATGATTGGAACTTTTCCAAAGACTTCTACCTTTTGTAATATGATTGATAAGTTGTTTCAGATTTGCTTCTTTTTTCCTTTGGCAGGTTTACTTGTGTGAAAAGTTGTCTCTTGTCAATGAGATGTACTTTGCTATAATGCTTGACAGGACAACTGCTGGTCCGGTATGTCTTGCTGACCAAGATTATTATTTATCTGAAAATTACATACCTTAAGATGATTCATTGGAAGTAAATTTTGACGAAGGGCTTATATTTTGTCTTTGTTTTAAGCTTATTATTGCCTGTAAAAAGGGTGGTACCAGCATCGAAGACCTTGCAGAAAAGTTCCCTGACTTAATTATTAAGGTTGTCAATCCTTTGTTTTACGGTGAACATCTAGGCAGTTATTTGCCCTTTTTGATTGCTAAATGTCTCTAGTTTGTCTGCTTTTTCTGGCTAGGTGCCAGTTGATGTGTTCAAAGGCATCACTGATGAAGATGCAACTAAAGTTGTAGATGGTTTGTCTCCAAAGGTAGCTGATAGAAATGATTGCGTTGAACAAGTGAAGAAATTATATGATCTCTTTTGCAAGTCTGACTGCACGTTGTTGGAAGTAAGTGTTAACTTCACATTTCATAACCAAACTTATAATTTTCATTGCTTTATTCATCTTCTTTCTTCTCTGTCTGCAGCAGTTGTTACATCTTTCTCTTCATCACTTTCTCTTTATAATTTTTGAGAAGGGCCACAATTGCTACTATTAAGTTGTCTATTCTCTCCTTTAGCGTCTAACTGTTGAATCTCACGGTTCTCTGTGCAGATCAATCCCATTGCAGAGACTGCCAATAAGCAGTTGGTAGCAGCTGACGCTAAGTTGAATTTTGATGACAATGCTTTTTTTCGTCAGAAGCAAATCTTCGCTCTCCGTGATCCAACTCAGGAGGATCCCCGAGAGGTTTAATTCTATTTATTTGGTTGTCTTTATTCATCTATACGACAAAAGCTAGTGAAGAGTTGGCTAAAGGAGAACTTTAGCATCTCATGCATGTAAACCTCTCGTCAAAGTTTGTTCCTGCCTACTGAGCTGTGCTAATTCAAGCTTCTGCAATATTTGTTTAAGTCCAGAATAATCTTGGGATACTTTGTTTGTGCTTATATATCTTCTCATAGGTGGCTGCTGCCAAGGCAGATCTGAATTACATTGGCTTAGATGGAGAAATTGGATGTATGGTGAATGGTGCTGGATTAGCAATGGCTACAATGGATATAATTAAATTGCATGGTGGAACCCCTGCCAATTTTCTAGATGTAGGAGGGAATGCTTCTGAAGGGCAGGTAATATTTATAGTGAGTTTGTCTTAAGTGTTTTCTTTTTCTTTCAGTCATTTCTGCTTATTTTGTCTAAGTAAGCGAGTCTGCCAGCTGATAAGGCCAGTATTTAGGTTGTCATCTTTCTTTGATCATATTTAGTTGTTACGAAAGTTTATCTTCTGGAAATTTTGTGAGGCAGGTGGTGGAGGCATTTAAGATCCTGACTTCTGATGAGAAAGTGAAGGCAATATTGGTAAATATATTTGGAGGAATAATGAAGTGTGATGTGATAGCTAGTGGAATTGTCAATGCTGCCAAACAGGTACTCTGCATTAATTTTTGGTTATGTTTCACTCAAAACAGTGATTGCAGAAATCAAACCTCCATCATTGCGATCAGAAATACACCATAATACCATGTAAAAGCCCAACTTTAGAAGTTTGTTTTGCTCATGTCTTGGTAATACAGTAATGGTAGAAGTCGTTAAGTTTCAACTGAAATGGTATAGAGGTATCAATATGGACAATAGTTGCTGAATGGCAAAGTGTAGGTCTGTTTCCAAATTTTCCTGTTTACGTTTCCAAATCAGTTAGATAATAATACAAAATTGATGGCTTTATTTTGGTTTCCTGACACAATTCTTTTTTGTGGTATTCACATTTAAGGTTGATCTAAAAGTACCAGTGGTGGTTCGTCTTGAAGGCACAAATGTTGACCAAGGAAAGATAATTCTGAAGGTAATTATGATATCAAATTTGATATAAATCCCACAATAGAGAAATTCGTTTAATCATATTTTAGGGCAGCTAATTAATTATGGTGTTTATTAAAATTGTTATTGATGTCTACAGGAGATTATGGTGTTTATTAAAATTGTTATTGATGTCTGCAGGAGAGTGGAATGACACTAATCACCGCAGAAGACTTGGATGATGCTGCTGACAAAGTGGTAAAAGCAGCAGCCAGCTGAGAAATCTAGGCATAAACCCGTATGTGTTTTTGATGAATTCGGTAAATCAATTGTATTGAATCACGGAAATAGTATAGCAGGGCTGAGGTTTCTACCCTAAAATTTTTGTTTCATAAAATGAAGATTGTTGAGAAAAGACTACTGTGTTTCTCCTTGATGTTCTGCAAAAGTAATACATCTTCGTGCATGTCTTTTCTTTTTTCATTTTTCGGTTCACTTACAACTTAAATATCATTTTTTATTTATACAATTCCATTGAGAGGCATAACTAGCGATGAAACTCTCAAAAGAACAGACTGGTACAGAAAGAGGACATGTTAATGTGCAACCAAAAGAGCAGACAAACTGCTTTTATTTGTCAATCGTACGACCTTTCCTTCTTTAAGCATTGGGCAATTCGTTTGGAAATGCAGTATGGCGTAGAACGGATTGTGATGCGTGGGATTGACACCAGTTGCACTTGGCAAGACACTTGCATCTGCATCCCAACTCGTCGTTTTCGTCGACTGAAACCTCTGTTGCATTCATTCGGCAAATTCCTAGCTGGTGTGCGGTTACAAATGGAGTACAATGTTCCTCTTTTAACTCCATGCCTCCTGGAACAGTCACTCTCTCCAAAACTCCAAATTTTTGGCTTCCTTACTTTTGCACACAATTCTTTGTCCATCATTTCGATACAGGGATAGCAATGAGTTTTTAACCCGATTAATATCTGCACTACTCGACCCGAAAAAATAAGCGTGGAGGCTAAAAAAATAGATTTTAAATGGATGCTAAAAAATAGATGTGGATATAGATTTGCATATGGGTCTAGTGATAACTAGAGCCGATAGATACCCATACCTGATTCAATTTTTATTAACTCTATTTTTTTTTCTATGTTTTTGAATATTTATGGTTAAATATAATAAAATATTAATATTTTCTTCGAAAAAATAACTTTAAAATCCTTACTTTACTCTTCACCTTTTTTCAGTTAAAAAGAGTCCCTTCGTTTTAGTCATTCCATCAGTGACCTTTGAGTTCTCAAAGCAGATTAATTCCTTCAAATGGTGATGTTTTCCCTTACACCTTCAATCTTTTATATACCCAATCTTATGTCAATTTTTTTACCAATAGATGAATTCAACAATGTTCAAAACAAAATTAGACAATAATCCTCTGAGTGACTTCTCAAGGAGATACTATGAATCATGATCCTTTAGTTCACTTTTCACCTACAACCATCAACTTCCCACTTAGTACGATGATTTTTCGATCGCCAGCACCAACTGCATCTCAAGCTTCTCTGATGTTTACTAGCATTTTGTAAAGCCTAGATCTACAAACTCTTAGCACTTGGTATGAATGTTTTTTTTTTCAAAATACCATTTTACACTCTCTCAAAAGTAATTTTCATTTGATTTGGAGCATTCGCAAAAATCTGTTCTTTATATTTTATATTTAGAAGTTATATTTTATGTGCTATACAACCCGATGGATATCTAAAAACCTGAAAAATCCAATGAATTTGAATATGGGGAGTAAATCGTAAAAACTGATGGATTATAAATGGATAATGGATTGATTCATAAAAAATAAATATAGATATGGGTAGAGTAATGCCCGAACTGAACCCTATCTATTGCCATCCCTATTTCGATGTGTGCTCACTTCCTCGGCTCCAGTTGCAATCAAAATTCTTAAAGCCGCTCGCAGTCCTCTTTTAAAGTTTTCCTTATCCACCTCTTTGAGTTGATGCCTGACTACACCCTCCATCTTCACTTCCCCTGAGCCTTTTGTCTTCAATCAATACGAAGAGATAGGTGATTGGAGCTCAGTAGCTGAAGGGTAAAAGTAGGAAATATGTGTTTGAACAATTGTAAAACGACACAATATTGTAAACTACCCAAAATGTTGTCATGTGTATGAGACATATGTTAAGTAACGATTGGATAGCCACCAATAGTTATTAAAGTAGTTAATATAATCAGGCAGCCCGATAGCTGGCTTGCCAATCCACTCACCTGCCTACCAACTCTCAACAGGAAGAGGTAGAATGGAAAGGGGAGGGGTAAGGAAGGTACGGAAAGCCCTAACTTTCTTGATGGGGCAATCCCCTTTTTCTCTCACCCCTCCTTCTGGTTCAGGAAAGGGTCAACGCTTTGATCTTCCTTCAAAGTAATTTCTGGAGCTGGCTTACCAATCCACTCACCTGCCTACTAACTCTCAACAGGAAGAGGCAAAAAGGCCCGCGACGAATGACCCATTCATCTATTAAGAAAATGATGGGCTGTCAAGAACATAGAAGATGTAGGATGTGTTAGGAAACCATGTAAGGGATCCGATCCCGACCGCAGCGGAATAATTATGAAACTTTTTCGTAATCTTTGATTTCCCTAAAACCAAGATCTCTTTAATTTTATAAAATGATTAACATAACTCATAATAAAGCGAAAACTTAATTCGTACCTTATTCCGAAGCTTGATAATAATCTTGTCGTACACCTCAAATTATTTCCAAAACCGATCTGTTTTAACGGCCGAACAAATGTCTGGCCCCTAACGGTATCCATACAACAGGTTGAGAGAACTCAGTAAGCAAGGGCTAAGCAAGAAGTACTAGCTTCATAGAGCTTAAGCCTATTTATAATAGGTTCTAGGCATTTTGGTAATTTTATTGAAATTAAAATCTAATTTTAATTAAACTTTAATTAGAATTATTTATAATTCTAATTAAATACCAATTTTGTCTAAATAAAATCCAATATCTCATGTTGATCATTATTTATTTTATCTCATATTTAATCATAAGGTTTTTTAAACTTTACAATCAAGTCCAACTTAATTACATTAACTTTGCTCTCTTAAACTCATTCTATATTTGAGACCCATTAGGTTCACAAACATGTTGGCAATGATTATAAATTCTAATTCTAATTCTAATTCATAATTAGAATTAGATAAATTAAAACTCCTTTTATCTCCAATTAAATAATTTATAATCATAGATCAAGATTAGCGTCTAGTAACGCATCATGACCACCTAAATATTTAGGAATGTCAAAGTAGTTTTGACTAATCTTTTCGAGCATGATTTTTTCCGTATAATTCAATTCTTTCATCATACAATGTTTCGATTAGACATAGATCATGAAATTAATGTCTAGGACATAGATCATGAAATTAATGTCTACTCTATTTTGAGTCTAATCAGATTAGTTCTCAGCTATTAGCTATTGATTCAATTAATGACATTTGTAAACTATTTACAAAGCATCATTTCACCTTGGCCAAGGATTTTCTGAATTAATGCTAATCGAGAACAACGAAACATTCTTCCTAATTACTTTAGGGTGATGAATTCTATCTTGATCATACAACTACCTCTATATAGTTCATCCTACATCCGATAACTACCAATTAAACAACCCATGATTAAATAGATAATAAGTAGTATCAAAACATAGCAATCCCCATATAAGATAACTATGATGATCTCAAGTTAAATGATCACTTATACAATCATCACGATGAGAATTCCACAGACATACGAGTAATGTTCCAAATGTATTTCTTATATTGGGTCTATTCAGTGAACTTCTTCTCTAACAAGCACCCACACGTTTATTTAAGTATATTTATACTTAGCTTATGAGATCGACTACTTTCTTCATAAAGAAAAACAAAACATATGCTGGTTTTTTACGTTCTATTGATATCCAATATTAATAGAACAATGACTAGAAACATTTAGGAATAATTCATAAATGCAATATGAATCTCATAATTATAATCTCAATATAATTTCATTTGCAGTGTACAATTATTCCATGGACTTTTGTCATATACATCTAAACATGTACAAGATAAAGAATGCCTTTAAATAATTTATCACTAAACTACAACCAAAGCAATTGACTATAGGGCATAAATCAACAATGTCCCAATTGCACTAAGCCAATCATTTAAGTATTTCATACTATATCATCATATGACGATTATTCTACTATTGGGACATTGGCTTAATGAAAGAATTCTACAAGATTCTCTATAGTAGCACTTGCTTAAATCTTACAACTCTCATCTTAATTATCATCACAATTAAGAAAATTTTGCCTAAACACATTCTTGGATCTTTGATGAGACATTAGCTCCTTATGCATGCCCAATGACTCTAATGTTCTACAGTACATTACTATCTTGGACAACGCAAAGAAACTCTATCAAGTTCACTAAAGAACTTGTTGATCCATTTTGTCATTTCCTCTAAATGAAAAATGTATTATGGCTCAATTAACAACCATTGCTATATTGAAACCTTTCTAATCTTAAATGATATTATTCTAAGTAAAAAAAACCTTAATTAGGATTTACTTCTAAAGTTATATCCTTATTATAACTGAAATATCAACTCTTACATAGAGTAATGGACATCTTTAATACTTTATAAGTATATAATATCTCAAATACTAAATATCTTTAGTATATTATCTATGTACTTAGACTTAGAATAAGTTAACAATGTCCAATCTATCTCTATAGATCTAATTCCCAGAATTAAGTTGTTACCTTTTCATAGCCAACAAAAGTTGTTCTTGGACAATTATGTGTTCAATAATTGAAAGTTAGAACTATTGTTATCTGTAAGCAATATGTTTCTACATACTCCCACTGAAGAGGACAACTATACTCCCATTAACCTTCTTGTAGACATGATAAATTCATAATAATCTCCAAAACAAACTCATTTAGTTCATCAAGAAAGTGAATCTTTCAATATCTCATAGCCTTTTAACTATATATCAAATGTATCATTAAAGGCACTAGTTCCCATTAGATGTATTGTCATGAGATTTGAACATTTCGAATTTCATCT
This sequence comes from Erythroxylum echinodendron, assembly GCA_027575705.1. NCBI lineage: Eukaryota > Viridiplantae > Streptophyta > Magnoliopsida > Malpighiales > Erythroxylaceae > Erythroxylum > Erythroxylum echinodendron. The sequence goes on from JANZXR010000004.1 coordinate 16,378,343, forward strand.
TACTCCTATTACTTATCTTGAGAACTATTCTCCTATAAGTATAAGTTGAAACAAACAATTTGTACAACATATTTGTAAGAATATATCCAACTTTTGGATATCTCATAATGTAACACCCGCCTGCCACCCTAAAACATAGAGGAATATTTGTCTAGAAGAAACTTACACATGTTTTAAGATTCTAGTGACACTTAGATCATTCAATTTGATTCAAAATTCTAAGAGTTATACTCAAAATACCACATACTATGTATATTTGGAATTTTGGCTAGAGCATGATTATGAAGTCAAGCTGTACAACTCATATCTCTCAATTCCAAGATTTTAAAATTACAAACTTGTTACCAATTTAAATCTAATAGAATAATCTACAACTTTAGTGAAGACACCTTAGTCTAATTCTGCCTACATCAATACAGTTTATTCAATAACTACAGGATATGATTTTTGTCCCTGGCAGTGCTACAGCCTAAGCCAAGACTCAATTCCATGCCAATTTTGAAAGTCTTAAAGATAGAATTAAAATTTTATTTCTTCAAGAAAGTTGTAGAAATAAGTATGTAAATTAATCTGAATCAATAACCAACTCATTTAGAAATCTACAGATCAAGTTATAATCAAAATAATGAAGTATGTTCCGTGAAAAATTCCAGGTCATACTATTCCAACAGATTCCCTCACTTTCATACAATCAATCTTCTTCAAATTAATTCATAAGGATATCAATTTTTGTGAAGAGGTATAAAAATGTGCTAGAAATCTATTGGTTCAAGAATCAAGTCATTTGGAGGTCTGAAGAAGAAGTTATAGCCAAAAGAATGAAGGATGTTCAAAACTGTCAAACAACATTGTGCACTACCTTTTATTCCAACTTCTTTTAATTCTTCCCAAAATAGACCTTCGGGTCAATCTTTCGTGGTCATTTTGACAAGGAATATGAACGATTTAGGCAAAATACTCTTCTGAAAAATTGTTACTTTATGTCTTAAGATTCTAATGAAGCTAATTTAATGCAATTTTGTTTAGTATCATTCAAGTTATAATCAAAAACCCACGGACTATTTTCACACTCAGACAGAACACAAATTTCAATTTCAAGACAAATTTCCAGACTCTTAAGGACATAATTCAAATTCAATTCCTTCATGAAAAATGTATCTATATGTATCTAGTTTACTCTAAATCAAACTTCATCCAATTGGATATTTACGGATCAAGTTATGCCCTAAAGACAGACGCATGTTTAGTAAAATTCTGCATATCTCAAACTCTAGCTCACTTCAAACTTTCACCTAGTTATACCCATCTCCGAATCTACTTCTTCCTTCAACACTCACACTTGAATCAACACCATTCATGCATGCAACAATCCACAAGCATGAAAATGTATACCAATTACGCATGCATGCAGTTACAAACATTAAAACCTGAATAATCTTACTTAACTAAGCTTCTTTCTCTCTCTTCTCTCTTCAGCAAAATTTTCAGAACTTAGGAGAGCAACAAGCTGATTTTGGTGATAGATAAACAAGGAATTTTATGAAACAATCAACACCTCTAATGATAGAAAACTTCACACAAGGTGTAACCTTGATAGATTATCCAAAAGCCAATAGATGAAAATGGGTAGATGTGGTTTCGGTGATGGTGAAAAGAGAAAGAAGAAGGTTTACAAAACGCAAACTTGTTTCCTTGTCAAAGACGTAGCTGGGTGTCTCATTTGTACTATAACACATGTCCCTCTTGTATTCATCCATTTGTCAACCAATGATTTGTCTCTTAATTCTTTATTTTTTCTTAATCTAAAATACCTCAAATTTTTAATAAATTTCCAAAATATCCTAAATGTCTCCAAAAATGTGGAATTAATCATAATACACACTAATTTTCTAAGACAATTAATCCATAATTCACCAAAATTTTGAAATACAACTACTATCACCAACTAAATTTTGTAACACATTTAATCCAACATTCATACTTTAATCAGAAAAAAAAAGATATCACTTATACCCGGAAAAATGTCAATGAATGCATGTACAATTATTTGTATGCTTCAAAAAAATACATATGCACATATAAGTGAGTACTCAACTATGTAAAGCATATAATGCACTACTAATTCCTCAATATTCCAACCCCTAGTGTGGGATGTTACACATAACCTTTTAATACTCAATTTAGTTCTAAACTAAATGGATAATACATGCTTCAGCTAAGCTTCACATCCTTAAATCACCAGCTTTAACTATTTCAAAGACTTAGCATTTCATATCTAATATGAAATCTTGCTAATTTATTCAATTGGAACAATAGAAGGTAATTCATTATACTAGGCATTGCTATAAAAGAAATATTGTTGCATCATACAATATCTCGTATTGTATTTTACTGCTAACATAAATTCATACTCTTATAAACTTATTTGTGAAGGTATTCACAAAAGAATCTCTTTCCTTATAGATAACCAAAAAATTTAAAACTCACCACAACGATCTCATCAAAGTACTTCAGCATTCTCAATGATTAATTTCTACTTAGATTTAAACAAATTGAATTTTTCAAAATTTTAAATCAACATCTCATTTAATACATATGACTATAGCACATAAATTCATTAGTAATATAATGAAATATAATATTATCTATTTATGAATTGTTATTCCATTCAACACATCATATGTATAAAATTTAACAATTCAATACCACCATCATCCTTTCACCACAGGTCGATTTAGTTATTCTTCAACTTTACAAGTTTCATAAGTTCCATACAATTCATAATCAAAAGGATACATATATCCTAGTATGTAACTTTATGATTCTCATTATATTGATTTAACCAATATGACATAAAAGGATAATCTCGGTTATCAAACTTTTAACTTATGCCACTTATGTTAAACATAAATCTCCTTTGAATATCAAATACTCATAAGCATGAATTAGAAATACATATGATCTCTATCATATCACATATAGGCAAGAAAAATCATGCAATCATTTTCTTCTTATGAAAACTATAATCATACTACATCACAACCTTTTAACTGTAGTCCATAGTTATACTTTTAGTAGGCTAAATTAAGTGGAACAATTTCAACAAGGTATTATACCTTTCAGCTTTACTCCCTGCAACCCTTTGCATTTTGCTATCATGGTGTTAACATACATCTTACATGTTGTCATCAAAGTTTACGAGACATTAGTCAACTCAAAATGTCAACACATTTTGTCATCTATATGATTTTGACATATCTCTATAACTTTGTCTCCATATCCTTAATGTGGATTATAGAAAAATTGCATAATGCACACTCATATTTCTATATGACTTTAAAAACCCTTCTGAAACATAACCTATTTCCAAGAAATTTGGTCACTAACTTAGCATCAACTATACTAAACAAGGTATGTTTCTATCATAACAGAATAAATGCAAGAAAGTAAGTAATCAATTATACGTTATGACTACTAAATTAGATTAGGGCTTTAATCGTATTTGGTTACTCCCACTATTTTATTTGAATTAATAGCCCTCACTACTACTCAGAAAGATTACTCTAATCTCTCTAGAAGGTTAGGATCCCATTCAAATATAGTTAACCATGAGTTTGCTCAACAAACCAATTATACTTAAATTCGGTAGATAACAACTTTATCAATCACATCTCATATGAGTCCTAGATTCGTTAGGTGACAACTCTTGCCATATCTTATATATTGTTCCTTACCTTGCCTTTAAGTTCATATTATCATGAGTTTTCTCATCCAAATCAAACATATTTAGTTAATTAGAACCCACTATCATAAGATTAAACATGTTTGGGTTAAAGTGGCCTTGAGTTTACTCAACAAGCCAGCAATAAACAAGACTCTAGTTTATTCTTATAACAATGTAAGGCAACAATCACATTCTTAACATGTACTTCAAATTTTAACAAGGGATTTAACTTCATTTGTCTCATCAATCATAAAATTGCATGTAAAATATTTCTTCGGAAACCAGGTAGGGATCTGATCCTAGCCGCAGCAGAATAATTACGAAACTTTTTCTCAATCTTTAATTTCCCTAAAGCTAAGAACTCTTTAATTCTATAAAATGATTAACACAACTCACTATAAAGCGGAAACTTAATTTGTACCTTATTTCAAAGCTTGATAACAATCTTGTCGTATCCCTCAAATTATTTCCAAACTGATTTGTCTTAACCACCATAGCCGCATAAATGTCTGGCCTCTAATAGTATCCACATAATAGGTTGAGAGAACTCTGTAACTCTTACAAAGAGG
>JANZXR010000004.1:16383632-16401544 GCA_027575705.1 Erythroxylum echinodendron
AAATACATATGATCTCTATCATATCACATATAGGCAAGAAAAATCATGCAATCATTTTCTTCTTATGAAAACTATAACCATACTATATCACAGCCTTTTAAATGTAGTCTATAGTTATTCTTTTAGTAGGCTAAATTAAGTGGAGCAATTCGGACATGGTATTATACCTTTCAGCTCTACTCCCTACAACCCTTTGCATTTTTGCTATCATGGTGTTAACATACATCTTATATGTTGTCGTCAAAGTTTATGAGATATTAGTCAACTCAAAATGTCAACACATTTTGTCATCTATATGATTTTGACATACCTTTATAACTTTGTCTCCATATCCTTAATAGGGATTATAGCAAAATTGCATAATGCGCACACATATTTCTATTTGACTTTGAGAACTCTTCTGAAACATAACCTATGTCCAAGAAATTTGGTCACTAACTTAACATCAACGATACTAAACAAGATATGTTTCCATCATAACATAATAAATGCAAGAAAGCAAGTAATCAATTATATGCCATGACTACCAAATTAGATTAGGGCTTTAATTGTATTTGGTTAGTCCCATTATTTTATTCAAATTAATAGCCCTCACTACTACGCAGAAAGATTACTCCAATCTCTCTAGTAGGCTAGGATCCCATTCAAATATAGTTAACCATGAGTTTGCTCAACAAACCAACTAGACTTAAATTCGGTACATAACAACTTTATCAATCACATCTTATGTGACTCTTAGATTTGTTAGGTGACAACTCTTGCCATATCTTATATATTGTTCCTAACCTTACCTCTAAGTTCATATGATCATGAGTTTGCTTATCCAAATCACACAAATTTAGTTAGGTAGAACCCACTATCATAAGATTAAACATGTTTGGGTTAAAGTGGCCTTGAGTTTGCTCAATAAGCCAACATTAAACAGAACTCTGGTTATTCTTATAACAATGGAAGGCAACAATCACGTTCTTAACTTGTACTTCAAATTTTAACAAGGGATTTAACTTCATTTATCTCATGACTCATAAAATTGCATGTAAAACCAGGTATGGACCCAATCCTGACCTCAGCATAATAATTACAAAACTTTTTCATAATCTTTGATTTCCCTAAAACGAAGATCTCTTTAATTCTATAAAATGATTTACACAACTCATAATAAAACGAAAACTTAATTTGTATCTTATTCCGAAGCTTGCTAATGATCTTATCGTATCCCTCGAATTATTTCCAAACTGGTTTGTCTCAACCACTATAGCTGCACAAATGTCCGGCCTCTAACAGTATTCACATAACAGGTTGAGAGAACTCTGTAACTCTTACAGAGAGGGTTAAGTAAGAAGTACTAGCTCTATAGAGCTTAAGCCTATTTATAATAGGTTGTAGGCATTTTGGTAATTTCATTGAAATTAAAATCTAATTTCAGTTAAACTTTAATTAGAATTATTTATAATTCTAATTAAATACCAATTTTCTCTAAATAAAGTCCAATATCTCATATTGATCCTTATTTATTAAATATCTCATATTTAATCATAAAGTTTCTTAAACTTTACAATCAATTTCAACTTGATTAAAATATCTTTGTTCTCTTCTACCTATTCTATATGTGAGACCCATTAGGTTCCCAAATATGTTGGCAATGATTATAAATTCTAATTCTAATTGACAATTATAATTAAATAAATTAAAACTCCTTTTAATTTATCTTTAATTCTCCAATTAAACAATTTATAATCATATATCAAGATTGGCGTTTAGTAACGCATCATGACCACCCAAATATTTAGGAATGTCAAAGTAGTTTTGACTAATCTTTTCGTGCGTGATTTTTCCGTATAATTCAATCCTTTCATCATACAATGTTCTAATTAGACATAGAGCATGGAATCAGTGTCTACTCTATTTTGAGTCTAATCATATTAGTTCTCCGCCATTAGCTATCAATTCAATTAATGACATTTGTAAACTATTTACAAAGCATCATTTTACCTTGGCCAAGGATTTTCTAAATCAATACTAATCGAGAACAACGAAACATTCTCCCTAATTACTTTAGGGTGATGAATCCTATCTTGATCACACAACTACCTCCATATAATTCATGTTACATCCAATGACTACCGATTAATTCGACCCGTGATTAAAGAGATCATAAGTAGTATCAAAACATAGCAATCCCCATGCAAGATAACTTTGATGACCTCAAGTCAAAGGATCATTTATACAATCATCACAATGAGAATTTCATAGCCTTACAAGTAACGTTCCAAATGGATTTCTCATATTGAGTCTATTCAGTGAACTTCTACTCTAACAAGCACCCATACGTTTGTTTAAGTATCTATATACTTTAGCTTATGAGATCGACTACTTCCTTCATAAGAAAAAACAAAACGTACCTAGTCTTTTTACATTCTATTAATGTCCAATCTTATTAGAACAATGACTAGGAACATTTAGGAATAATACATAAATGCAATATAAATCTTATAATTATAATTCCATTATAATTTCATTTGTAATGTACAATTATTCTATGGACTTTATCATATACCTCTAAACATGTACAAGATAAAGAATTTTTTTAATTAATTTGTCACTAAACTACAACCAAAGCGATTAGTTGTAGGGAATAAACCGACAGGATGGGCATTTGGTCTCACTCATTATGGAAAATTCCCCACTGCTGCCTCCCGTTGGAGTCTGAGCCATTTCTCAATTAAGGTGGAGGGGTTCTTCAAACAATAAGTTATATCAACTATTCAATCAAATGATTTTTCTAATTTTATTTTTTAAATATTTTTTAATAGGTAGAAGGAGGAAAAAAGGAATAACAAAATTACTAAGTTTCTCTCTCTATTGTTTCTACATCTTTTATCTCTCTCAATTGCTACTTCGTTCTTAATCCGTAATTTTTCAATTAGCTACACAATAAATATCTCATAAAATAAATTGGTATTAGAGCAGAGCTTGGACTATAGCAGATGTTGCGATATGACGAAAGGAACCATATGTCAAGAATGGAGGTGAGTGGAGGAAGAATCAGATGCAGGAGCTAGAGTTAAGAAATGAAAAAAGGATTAGAATTGAAAGAGTGGACCACTCAATCATATCAAAAAGATAAAAGTGACAATAGCATATGAGGAAGTACTGGTTAGAGAGTTATTGAAGCTAAAAATGAAGATGGTTACTATGATGGACGCTACATAATTCCTATGGGATGTTGTAAGATAAAGTTGCCTGTGTTCAAAGGAAAAAAATTAAAAGCTTGGTTGTTTAAATGTGAATAATTTTTTATGTTAGATTGGACACTAGTGGAGTTAAAACTGAGCTTAGCTATGATGTACTTAGTAGGTGAAGTTTTATCTTGACATGAGTTGTATATTATGAATATATTGACTTGAGATCCTCTTAGTTAGGGTAAGTACCTGCAGGCATTAAAGTAGAGATTTAAAGATTCGAATTTCGAAGATCAAGTGGGAGAATTGAAGGAATTAGGACAAAAAGGATCAATGAAGGAGTATTGTGCGGAGTTTGATATATTGTCACAAAAGTTAGTAATGCCAAATATTTAGTTAGCCTATTTTTAAAAGGATTGAAGACAGAGATTGAATATCCAGTAAGTTATGGTATCCTAGGGCTCTTTAACAAGCATATGATCTAGAGAGGAACAAAAAATGGTAGCAGTACATTATGGAATGGAGGGAGGTTTCAACCAGAGAGGTTCAAATTATGCAAGAAACTTAATGAACGTGTTAAAATCCTAACAAGGCTTATTGCCTACACCTGTGAATGGAAATCAGAATGAAGAAAAAGATTTTAAATAGAACAAGACCCTGCTAGTACAGAATTGGATGATGATAGAACTAGGAGGTTATGTTTTTGGCATAAAGAAAATACATCCTAGTCATAAGGAGGTTATGGAAGTTAAAGAAGAGGCATACCCAAGCATATTGTTATAAGCCATGTCTAGGGTGAGTATAATGAAATATCAACAAATTAAGTAGCAATGTGTGATAGAAGGAAATGTTATTCACATATTGGTGGATGGAGGGAGTACATATAGTTTTGTGGATAAAAGTTTAGTAACTAGAATTGGTAAGGAGTTAGAGGAGGTGAAGGAATTGATGATTGTAGTAGGAGGAGGAATAAATTTAAGATGAAATCATGCGTGTCGAAATCTTATATAGCAAATGGGGGGAAAAGAATTTTCCACAAATGCTTTGGTTATTAATATAGGTGGGACTAATATGGTGTTGGTGGTTTAGTGGTTATCAATGTTCAATGACATAGTGTTTAATTATCAAAAGCGAACCATAAAGTTCTGTTGGTATGGTAAGGAGATGGAATTGATAAGTGAAGGTCACAGGAATTTGGTTGGAATACCTTAGAAAAAAATGGTGAAAGTGTGTAATGATAAAGACATTATTTGTTGTTTTATAGTGGTGCATGAATGAGGTTATACTAAAAGGAAGGTTGAAAAATAGGTGGAATTAAGAACATCATAGATTGAAATAAATGCCACATTACTACTTGGTAAATACTATGAAAAATTACAAAATTTATTAAAATATTTCAGTGATATTTTTGAGAACCGAAAGGATTGCCACCTTCTAGATCCATGATCATAGAATACCTTCAAGGAGGGAATGGAAGCTGTAAATCTAAGTGAGCATGTAATCTTTTGTTCCTTGAAGATATCTCATCATTTTCTTTACAGCCTTCTAATGATCAATACCAGGGTTACTTTGATATCTACCCAACATCCCTATTGCAAAACTGATGTCGGGTCTAGTATAGGTTTGTAGGTACATCAAACTGCCCACAACAAAAGCATATGAAATTGTTTCCATTTCCTTACGTTCCACACCATTCTTTGGACATTACATAAGACTAAACTTATCTCCCTTTTGAATAGGGACTATACCTGCTGAGCACTTGCTCATGTTAAATTTTTCAAGAATTTCTCAAAATAAGTTTTCTGAGACAATCGTAATAAACCTTCTGATCTCTTACAGAATATTGAAATTCCAATTATATATAATGCCTATACCATATCTTTCATTTCAAAATTCTTAAAAAAATTTTCATTAGTCTTTTGCAACAGACTCAAGTCAATAGCAACTAACAAAATGTCATGAACATACAGAACTAAAAATATAAACTTATTCTCGCTGATCTTTCGGTAAATACACTGATCAATAGTGATTTTGTTAGACCCCATTTCCAGAGTCTAACTCAAGAGTCATAAAACGTGTGCGCATCACTCTGTAGGATTCTTATAATGGAACCTCATTAGTCAACATAAGTTCATCTTCATTCTCATAACTTCCCACAATTACATAATTGAGCACTTGATATACGACAATCCATTCTTATGTTCATATCCTCAATTGTCACCCTAAACATATCACTTAATTTATCTCCATTTCCATAACAAACTAAGTACATTTCAAGCTCCATTCAAGCTTAAATGTATCATAGGAAAGCATTGATAGGTCCACAATATATACATATACATGATTTGGGACAAAAAGCCTCCTAACTTTCACTAGGGATGTCATATTAAGACCATTCAAGTACGGTGTCGAAGAGGACTTTGATTTCTACAACTTTCATGAAGACCCCAAATAGAGATTTTGCCATCTAAAGGGTCAAAAAATTTCACATTTTCATAACTGTCCCAAGAATGTCTACCTAGCGGACATATGTCCCTCTAAATGGACATGAACTGAGCTAAAACACTAGAATTCTCAAGAAGGTTCGTGCAACAGACATCAAGTCCACCTAACGGACATGTACGGGTCAAATTCTAGATTTCTAACTCCTACAAGTTACCTATGACCTCTTATGCATATTTATCATTTCTAACTTATTTTCCTCATCATTTTCACCTCCATTCCAATCCAATATCATTTATAAACAAATCATAATCTATGATTGATCATCAACCCAAAAACATAACATTCAAACTTATGCACATTCATCATAAATTTCTACATATGATCACACAAATACAACATCAACCATATCAATACATTCTTCAATAATTCAGCACACATTCAACTCCTTTTATCACCTTCATTTCATCTCTAACTTATCACACTAATTCTTCCCATTTCAAAACACCATAGAACTCATTTTCTGTCAGCATCACTAACTTGTAAAAAGCATGTCTCTCAACTCCAATCTCCAAAAATTACATACTTTATATCATTGGAAAGATAAAAGGATAAACTACAACTTCAAAGAAGACAAATTTGCCTAAATGAGCCTAGATTAATATAGTTTTTCCCCTGAAGTCAGAACATAGATTTTACTCCTATGAATGCTTGAAAATGCAATGTGAAAACTTGGAAAGTCATAAGAAAAATATAATTATATTTCATTAACTTCGAAAGGAAAGAGTTTTGCAAAGCTTTAATTGGAATTTCAAGCCACAAATACATTGTTGGAACTCATAATACAAAATACAAAATACAAAATATATATGAATGAGTAATAATTGAAATGCGGCTAAAGCCTTGTGTCTTCATATGCTAACTTAAATACAAAAATATGCAGACTTGGAGTGATGCCTTGACTCTCTATCACTCGATCTCTTGCTCTTCACTTGGAGATGGGGAAGAATGGGGGTGAGCTTAAAAACTTGTGGGTAACAAGTTTATAGCAGAGAACAAGCAAAACCATTGAAAATATTCATTACCATAGTAAATTGCATTAAATCCATAAAACACATATTTCTCAAATTCTCAAGCTTGTCAAACAATTCATAACAACATAATTCATGTATTCATCAAACTTGTCAACAAATCATAAACACATAAGCAATCATAATGGTTTGGGTAGTCCATAAATAGAATGGAACATCACAAACCCACATAATGGTTTTGCGTAGTCCATAAATAGAATCGACCCCTTTGGGTAGTCCATAAACATGAGGGAGTTCATGAAGGAGCTCCATGTCACTAGTGGGTAGGTGGGAGAAGCCTTTAACAAAGTCAACGTGCACGTGACATAACAGAATAGACCACCATAAACCCATACAAACATAAATTTCATATCTTGTAAACATCTTGCACATTTCGGGATCATGATTTCCATAAGCATGATATTTTTCAAATACAATTTCCATCATCATTTCATAAATCATCATCAAGATTGATGTACCAAACATGTAGCAATTTCTTAAATTATTTATAAAGCAAAAAATGCAACATTTATAAAGCAATTGAAATCATTTAACTTTATTGATTTGGAAAAATACTCATGACTTATTAACTCAACTATAAACATGTAACCCACCTTGATTTCTTGCTTAAAAATGCCCCTCCTCTTGCTCCTCTTGCCTCTCTTGATTCCCTTTAACATCGGCAAAATTCCAATTTTATAGGAATACAAAGTGAGAACATAAAAAGCATATTCACTAAAAATTGATTCTAGAATACTTAAACCTATGTCTTTCCTAAGCTTCATGAACCAAAACCCTTCTAAAAATCTAAAGGATTAAACGTAAGCTTACCTTGAATCTTCATCAAACAATTTGGATCAAATGAAAGCTCTTCTCTTCCTCTTTCTTTTTCTCTTCTTGAACAACCTCAAAATCACTCTTAAAAGCTACGAAAAGATGAAACCCTGACTTGCTTCTTCTTCTTTTCTCTCTAATGGCTGAAACTCTCTCAATTCTTTCTTTCTTTTTCACGTTTTTCACTCATCTCTCCCTTCATTCACATTTTTCTTCTTCTAGTAACCAAGACAACACTTTTTCTCTTCCAATTTTACCCTTAATGAGTGCTAAAAGTCATTCCTACTGTTCCTTTAATGCTTCATGCCTTTTAATCTTAAGTGACATGTCAAAATTGCCCTCAGTACATTCCTACTGCTTTAATTTAACTAACCAGTGTAATAAATCCTACTAACACTGTAATAATAATTAAACTCCAATAATAATTCTATCATGACCTCATAATTTATTTAAATCATGCTTAACTCAACAAAAAAAATTTGAGGGCCAACATATTTCCTCAAAACTTAAAGAAGTAATTGTATTATTGAACTTAATATACCATTGTTTGGAAGCTTGTTTAAGTCCATATATTGACTTCTTCATTTACATACCATACTTTCTTTACCTTTAATGGAAAAACCTTCAAATTGATCCATGTAAACCTACTCCTCAAAATCCCATTCAGAAAGGTTATTTTCACATCCATCTGATGTAGCTCTAAATCAAATTGAGCCATTAATGCTAAAATTATTCTCAATGAATCTTTCTTTGAGACAGTTGAAAAAGTCTCCTTATAATCAATGCTATTTTTTGGAGTGTAACCTTTAGTAACAAGTCTAGCTTTATAGCTTTCAACATTGCCATTCGAGTTATGTTTGGTCTTAAAGAACCATTTATAGCCATCTCGTTTAGAACCTTTTGGCAAGTTTATAAGATCCTAAAAATTGTTTTGAGCCATTGATTTCAACTCTTCTTTCATAGCATCAATCCATCTTTCAGACTTATCACTAATGGCGTATGAAAACGAAACAGGATCAATATTAATGTCACAATCATAATCCGACTCTTACAAATAAACCATATAATTGTTAGAAATAGCTGACCTTCTAACCCTTACAGGTTTATTTAAAGCTATACCAACTAGTTCATTTGCATGAGCTAGTGGTAAGTTAGGTTCTTCATGGGGTGCTTCTTCATTATTTAAATGTTGCTCTTGATTATTTTAATCTTCCAAAGTAGGAACAACATTTGTTGTAGTTATGGGTTTAAGAACATTTATGGTTAATGGAACATCAACCCTTATTTCATTAATATCCATAACTTGATTTTCAGCACTCCCATTAACCGTACCATTCTATAAAAATTTGGCATTGGCTGTTTCAACAATTCTAGAACTATGGTTCAAACAGCAAAACCTGTACCCTTTGGATTTCTCTGGGTAACCAATAAATTAACCACTAGTTGCTTGAGAATCCAATATTCTTTCATGCAGATTATAGATACGTGCTTCTGCTAGACAACCCCAAACATGCAGGTGTCTTAAACTAGGCTTCCTTCTAGTCCATAAATGAAAAAGAGTTTTAGGAACTGCCTTACTAGGAAACTTGTTTAACAGATACATAGTAATTTTAAGTGCATACATCCACAAACTTTTGGTTAATGAGGAATTACTCATTATACCACGTCTATTAATGTTCTATTTCACCTTTTTGCCACACTATTTTGTTGCGATGTGCCTGGCATAGTGTACTGTGCACATATGACATGACTTAAAAGGAACTTAGCAAATGAACTAGGACACTGTCCAGATTCATCACACTTCCCCTAATACTCACCGCCTCTATCAGAACTTATCATTTTCACTTTTCTCCTTTACAAACACCTCAAGGGTATTTACAGCTTGAGATTTTTCATGCAGCAAATAGATATATCCATACTGTGGAAAATTATCTATACAGGTGATGAAATGTTTTTCTCTATTAAAGGAAGGAGTGTTAAAAGGTCCGTAAATGTCAGTGTGTATTATTTCAAGAAGCTGACTACTTCTCGTGGATCCTTTCTTGCTATGTTTGGTTTACTTGCCATTAATACATTCCACACATAAGCCAAAATCTAGATTTGGTAGAGTCTCATTCTTTACTAATTTTTCTAACCTTTATTTGGATATATGATCCAAACGTTTTTTCCAAAAGTATGCAGAATGTTCATTTAAGAAACTATGTTTTTTCCTAACGTTATGATTACCAATAAATAAGGATTCAGAAAAAAAAGTATCATCAAGTTTTAATGTATATAAACCATCCATAAGCATTCCATAACAAATAAAGGAATTATTCTTATAAAAGAATCATCAATTCACATTATACATACACAATTAACATCATAGAGTTCATTTAAACCATCAATTTCAAAAGATATTCAAAATTTCACAAACTTTCACCAAAGATAGGGCATTTCGGTTTTGGCTTAAGGAAGCTTCTCCATGATCCATTTCGTTCTTCTAAACCATATGTCATGCATATTCAAGCATGGAGAACAACATATCTTAACACCAAACTCAAAATCATAATATAGAGGGAAATGATAATAAATTTACCTAAACTTTCCTTTGGTGATATCTTAAAATCCCTTGAGAATCTCTCAAGTCTAATGATAGATTTGAGTTCTTTGATCCCAAATTAACTTAGAACACCTTAATTTGGGTTGAAGAATAGAAAACTTGGTAAAGATTAAGTGATGGCCGAAACTTCCTCTTCTCCTCCTCTCTACTCCTTTTTTCTCCTTTGTTTTAATTAAAACAAAGTGTTTTAATGCCAAATAATGGAGTACACGGCCACACACAAGAAGAAGGGTCTAGAATTTTGACTCTTATTTGACCAAACACGGTGAATTTACCTTTTTGGCCTTAGTTTAAGTGCAATTACCATTATACCTTTCAAACTTTTCCTAAATTTGCAATTAAGCACAAAATTTGAAATCGACAAAACCTTTACTTTCATTTTAGTCCTTGGACTGTTACAAAGTATAATTAAGCTCCTTATCCTTATAAAATTACATATTTGTCCTCCAAAAATTGAAAAATTACATTTAATTCCTTTAACTTTTAACAGGTTGTAAATAAGCCCTTATGTACATTAACTCTAAGGCATTAAGACACATTTAACTGGGCCACCATGGCCATATCCATCTAATGGAATAAATTTTTAAACACTTAGAAGCTTATATGTCAGAAATCTCTAATATTTCGCATACCAATGAACTCTAAGTTTATGTAAGGGCATATAACATTATATATATATCACTGGAATATATACCAAAAAGATTCAAATACATTTTAAAACTCATATACAACCATGTATATATAAATATACAGTAGTATCCTCAAGTACAGACCACTACAAAAGGGCTCAAAAAGTCCATCGTTACACTTGTAATGATAGAGATGTTTATTTAAGATAAAATGAATTAATATAAGGTTTGTAAATAATAAGTAAGAAAAGTATGAAATTGTCTTCCAAAATCATGGAAGTTTAAAAGAGTTGGATGCATGCTTGAGTGAGAATGAAAAGATGAAAAGTGAATTACATAGCATTAAAGCATCAAAAAATGTGATTACTAATGACAGTCATGACTTAGATGCATTAAGGTGTAAGAATGAAACATTGAAAGAGGAAATTGATGCTATTAAGGACTCTTTATCTAAATTTGCAAAGGGAAGTGAGATACTTGAAAACATGTTAAGAGCTAAAAAGAGTTCTAATGATAGGCATAGAATTTGATATAAATGTGAAAGTGTTTCCAATACTAAAACTACTTTTATATAGTGAAAAACCATTGCCTAAAATGATAAATGAGCATAGATCATACCCATCCAAACATATGCATACATAGGACATGTTCACTAAGTCCCAAGCTAAGAGCAAACATTATGCTTTCATATATGGCTCACAACCTATGCATAGATTTCAATACTTTCAAGAGAGGAATCGGCAAAATTTTTATTATAACATGCAAGCCCACTCACACCCTTATAAAAGCATACATCATGCCTTAATTCATAGTAGGCAGCATACATATAGTCATGGTAAGACTTTTCACCATTCTAAGAGATTAATCAACACATTCAATTTCCAAAGAAAACTTCATCATTAAGCATACACACATATAATTCCAAGAAATTCATTTATGCATCATCATTACTCATATAACATGGTATGTCATTTTGTGGTGAGTTTGGACATATTGATAAATTTTGCTTTATTGAACAAAGAATGTTAAGGAAACCTTTGGAGGTGTGGGTTGAAAAGAAGAAGGAAGCAAGGTTATTTAGGTTCCTAAAACATATTGATTACCTTTATTTATAAGGCTATTAGAAAAAATAAGAGCAAATGGTAAGAAGTAGGAATAGTAACTATTGAATTGAAAATATTTTTATAACTTATATCTTTTATCTTAATGAACCTAACATACCTGATTATAAGAAATTCTTGAAGATATTTTTATAGGATATAGATAATTTAACTCCTAAAATTAAACATCAAGACTTCTTAAATTTATTAACCAAGTAAGAATGATAAGAAGGATATATGCCACTAATGGATTGAGAATTCAAGAAGAGTCTTCATTCAAATTTGTCATAAGTAATGTTCATTATGAGATAATTATTAGTTCATAATTTAGAAATATATGATTACTTACATAAATATGTCAACTTGAGTATAAATCCTTAGTGATGATTGTTTAGATTTGAATTATGAATAAGTTTTTTTAAAGCGTGAACCTTATAATCAAATACTATATGAAAAATAAGGTTACTAAGTTGGACTAATATTTCTAAAAACTTTTGAATGAGGATAAATCTTGCTTAATTAGAGGAAAATTAGTATTTCCTTAATATTTTTCTTTATAAGGCTATTTATATGATCAAATTATTTTTTGATTGATATTTAGTTTATTGATATGTGATTTAATATTTTGTTAAAGTTTGATACTTTAATTTGAGTTTTAAAGATGGTTCCTTAAGCTATCTATTTAGCTAGTCGACGAATATCTTTAAAATTTACTCCGTTTTACTTTCCAGTGAGTTTGTTGATTTTGGTTGCTTATATGGTCACCCAAACAATCTCGTTAGTTGACTAATATGGTTTAGTGGTTGACTAATGTCTCAATATCTAATTTTTTTAGCAAGTTTATTCTTTGTTTGGTCAAAGAATAGATCGTCCAATTACTCACAATGGTCGACTAATATACCTTTATCTAGGAAACTTTTCTCTCTAGTGAGTTTGTATATAAAATGGATACACAGACTTGTTGACCATACCAGTCATTAGTGGACTAATACAATTCTGTGGTTAACTAATGTAGAAAGTTTAAAGAAAAAAATTTTAGTGTTCTCCTTATCTATTCAAAATTGTTCCATATACCCTGTTTAAGACAAACTCTGGTTGAACAATATAGCCTTGTGGTTAACCAATCTTCATCTATTTTATTTATATCCTCCAACCCCATTCATATTACTCTTTTACTTGAAAAACATTAACTCCCATTTCATAAAATTTTCACTAAAATTTCATGTAATTGAAATTTTCTTATTTTCAAATTTGGGGATTTTCAATCTTGTCTTAATTAAAATCTATATTTTTAAGTTAATGTCGTCATAGTTAAGTTGTCAAAGGAGTTAAGGTTGTTTTCCTTTTAATTATATTGATACACCTTTAATTTGATTAAAACTTACCCTTATGCTTTAATTGAATCTTTCAACTTAGAAACAATACCAAAATTAAGAAATTTTAAAAATAGACATAATTAGATCTGACTTTATCTAAATCAAAATTTTTTTTTAACTCTTCAGGTATTCAATAGTACTCTTTAGTGATAAAGTGCACCAATCTTGGTCAAATTCATTTTTTTTTTAAAGTTAGCTTGACATATGAAACTTTATTATGCTTTTTTTGGATAATAGATTTCTTTTTGATGATTCCAAAAAGGGGGAGAAAGTTTGGTGATATTGGATTTAGGGGGAGTGACAACTTTCAAGAGTAGTGATGAAATTTAGGGGGAGTGATTATTTTGTCATCTATGTATCTTTTGCATTCACTTTATGTGATATAATTGTGTAAACTAACATTATCTTCATGGATATTTGTTTATCTTTTGTTCTTGATATTGAATTATGATCTATCCATGAATTAAGGGGGAGCTAATCATTATTTTGAAATATATTTTATATGCTTAATTTTATTATTGTTATCTAATATCATAAATGTTTTGTCATCTCAAAAATAGGGAGATTTTTTGAACCAAGGGAGACTCCATTTGATGTTTTATTAATAACAAAAAAATTAATACTAATTTGTTTGATGTAAAGCAAGATTAGAACAAAATGAAGTCATAAACTTAAGAACATATAGGGTGTTTGGTTGACTGGAATAATCATTCCATTCTTGATCTATTCTGGTAATAGGTTATTCCTTTGTTTGGTTGAAGAAAACATACAGAATATATAATCCAACGGTTTACTTATTCATTAAGTTTGGGGAATAAGTAAACTTATCAACCTCCTATATTTATCAATTCCAAGTGGTTGGGAATAAAATTTAGGACATGTTGGACAAAAATATTCTTAAGGATTCCACATAATAACTTAGCTATAATAATAATAATAATAATAACAACAATAATAATAATAATAATAATAATAATAATAATAATAATAATAATAATAATAATAATAATAATAATAATAATAATAAAGGACATGTTAATTAATAATAACAATATGTAGTTAGTAGGGACTACTTGAATATTTTGATCTTTTAATTATTTATTCCTTTGTCATTCTAAATTTATGTTTTCAAACCAAATATTGGCTCTACATCATCATTAGAAATTTTTAGGAACAAATCAAATTAAATAATACTCATTTCATTATATTCCTCATCTATTGTATTCCTAAAGAATCACCATTCCATTCCTTAGCTATTCCAACAGGTGAATCAAACATCTTGATAGTGTATAAAGTTGACAACGAAAAGTTGAAGTTAGCAACCGATTAAATGAAGACCAAAATAAACAAAGAAGATAAAGGCTCATTAAGGTCATTTCACATTTTTATTGTTATTTACAAGCTCACTTGGTTAATTTGATTATCCAAAAGGCTTATTATGTATAATCATTCATCTCACTTCATTGCATGAGTCATTACATTCATTAAAGGTATTGTAGCCTTTCCTTTTAATATAAAAACCTCTTGATCTTCTAAACAATCTTTGAGGAATATTTTCGGAAGTGTTTTAATCACATTTAGATTAAAAATTTAGTTTTTAGCATTTAAATTTGTTAAAATCATATTTTTGAGGTGATTAGTCGACCTATATAGGTTAATGGTCAACTAATATAGGTTAGAGGTTTTTAAATTAATTTATCGTGAGTTTGTAGCAACATTGGTTGACGTATTAATCAACCAATGTGCCATATTGGTCAACTAATATATGTACTGGTCGACTAGTGTTCCAAAAATTAATGCATATAGTGTTGTAAATGCATAATAGTCAACCAGTTTATGTATCCATTCTAATGGCTAGTTCTTGGCTTCAACAACTTTTTTAGGTTTTAAAACACTATAAATGAGTGTTTTCTCATTGGTTTTAACATTAAGAAGGTTTTGGATGTTATATACACACATTTTAAAGAGTTTTTTAATCATTTGAGCATTACTGTATCATAGTTGTATGAGTGAGCTATTTTGGAGTTATCAAGTAAATAAGTGAAATATTTTTAAGTTGTAATATTGTGGTGGGTTATTGAATATTTTACTTTGGGGGGGGGGGGTGGAGTGATCCAAATGGTATTAATGTTTCTCTTCACCTCGGAAGAAGATTGTAAGAAGGACTCCTCTTTACCGAGAAATATTGTGTAAAGATTATTCTTTAACTTGAAAGAAGAATTATAGTGGAATTTCAAGAAGAGTCTTAGGAGTAGACGTAGGAAAGGGTTGTTTTTTGAATCACTACAAATTATATTGCTCTCTCTCTTTCCTATCCTTTTTAGTTTATTACTTAATTGTTTGATTAATTATATTAAGTAATTTTCTTGTGCTTATTTATACTGATTGTTATTAACTGAGTAAATTAGCTAGAAAATTTGTAAACTTTATAAACACCCAATTCACCTCTTCTTGGGTGCCATTAGGGACTCATAAGTTCATTACTGTATTTTTCCAATTCCTCGAGTAGGTCAGTAGTGAAATGATCCTTATGAAGCTTTTTCAAGTTCTGTTTGATTATCTTCACTCTAGTCACCAGTTTTTAAGAATCAAATCCTTTGATAAGGCTATCTAAACATTTGGCAATGATGTTCTTATATCCCTCCAATCTAGTAACAAAGTTAAAGAACCTAAAGAGGGTTTTAAACTTCCTTACATGAGGATCCATTCCTATTTCCATGGGGAATGATATGAAATTCTAAAGTTATTGAACCAACATGAGCTATTAGGGGATTTCACCATCCATTTAAAGTTCATTAATCACCTATCCAATTTTTTCATTATGCGATATTACCCTTCTTACTTGTTAAACTAGGCAAATAAGTTCCCTCTAAATGTAGGATCTACTAAGCACAAATTTTTTAAGCAATCCTTGAACTCTTTATCCATTTATCCTAATTTGTTTTTTGGACCTTCAATTTTATATAAATACAATGTACAACCAAAGTCTCCTAAATAAGATCCATTGATAATTAATGCTTTTAGCTAATCCTTTAACGTCCTTTTATTGGCTATTTCTTTAAAATGCATGATTAACAACCTATACAAAAGTAGTTTGAATTTTCTCTTGGAGTAGGAGAGAAAAGGCCTCTATATGTAGGAATTGGTCTGACTGATTGTTATGAAGATCCTAAATTATCTTTGTATTGTAGGCTATAATGATTCTTCCCAATTTATAAGAAGTATGGTTTGAAAGAGTTCTCCATTAAGCACCTAAAAACCATAAGCCTTTATTCAAAAATATCTCAATGATTTTTGTTTCTAATAAGCCTACTAAAAATGTTTTCTTTCCTTTAAGGAGTCATTTCTTAGGACAATTCAAGCCTATAGTATTCTAGGATATAATCATGATTTAGAAGGGCCTAATAAGCCCTTAATTTTCTTCTTTCTACTAAATTTCTTTCTAGAATTACGCAAAAGATTGTAATCCTTATTTTCAATTTTTGAACTATTTGATACAGCATGTTCTAGATGGTTGAGGTTCATAGGAGATTTGTTATACACCTTAAGAATTTATCTAGGCACTTTAGTAACTTATGTAGTTAGGGGATCAATGTTGGTATTAGGAGATCTGGTATGCTCATGAATGTGAGACTAATTTTCCAAGTTAGAGATATGCAACATATTTTAAGTTATTAGATAAAAGGGATTAATAGGGGATAATTGGGATGAGTTTCCAGGATTATGATCCAAATGATATATCTCAAAAGGGGGAATAGAGTTTGAAGTGTTGAGGTGTATATCAGGATGAGATTAAGGTGAATTTGAGGGTTTGAGGTTGAAGTGTTGGTAGATAGGGTGGTTAAGGTTTTGTCAATTGGAGTGGAATTACTAATCCTAGGTTTCCAAATATTGTACAATATTGGTTGATCAAGTTTCCAAGGTATGATATACAATTTCATTTGGGAGAGACCTCCTTCATCCTTTAGTTTGTGAACCAACAGAGAACCAGGAAGTTTGCATTTCTATTCACCCTAATACAAAATTTTGTAAATCTTATTCTTCTCATTCCTGTTGTTTATTCATCTAACATTAGTAGCCTTCCAATTACACTATCCAAAAAAATCATTCCTAAGGTTATTCGGTGCTCTAATAGATAGAATATTGCAAAAGCATATCCATAATGGAATAGACCTGAGAGAATCTTCATCCAGAGATACACCTGGTTTTCATTTTTGATAAAATATTGGCTTTACTTTCCAATGCAAGTTCCTGATTCCATCATCATTTTCATTCTAAGCATGTCTCTAAATTAAATAAAAAGTAATCTTCTTCTGTGATCAAAAGCAGGTTTAAACCATTTTTATGCCACAGGTCTTTAACCTATACATTGATTGAAGGAATCCCTACCAATGTAGTACTCTTTTTAGCTACTCCAGCTTAAAGAGTTTCTATAGGGGAGAGATAATCAAGGATTACTTTACTTGGATTAGATTGATTTTCATAGAAGGATCTCCATTATTAACTATAAAATTCTAGGCCTTAATAGGAGGTGAAGGAGCAATAAGGAGAGAAGGAACTAAAGAGAGTAGATGAGATTTTTTCCTATTCAGAGGGACTAGGGAGAATTGCATCAAAGTTGAAATTAAAGAAATGGTAAGAGGAGATGGGGTATAAGAATTCAGGGGGGAGGGGGTG
>JANZXR010000004.1:16401644-16459428 GCA_027575705.1 Erythroxylum echinodendron
GTTCACAGATGCATGAGCATGAGATGTGTTTTCCTAACTTCTCCGATTGACCTCACTTGGGCCTGTTTCTCAGGTCCGACCCGTTCTAGGGAAACGGGATGTTACAAGTGGGGTCTAACAGATGTGGTATTAGAACATGCATGAAAAGGTTAGACTCCGGAAGCGGGGTCTAATATGGTGGATGGAGGGGGAAGAGGAGAAATGGAAGAATGTTTAAGTATTGGTAAGTAAGAGACTAACCCCATGCTAGAAAAGGTAAGGTATAATCTTTAAATAATGAGCAGGAAAAGTGGTTACTAAGAAGAAACATTTACTAACAAGCAATACAGGTTAGGTAGGGGGGTTGGGAAGAGAAGAGTAAAGGTGGTGCCAATATAGAAGTTGATGAACAGAGGATTGAAATTTAAGAGAACATGAAGCAGAGCTTGGACTTTTTTTGGTGAGGAGAAATGTAAAGGAAGAAGACCCGAGGGTTAAAGAGGGGTAGTGGATGGAAGGGGAAGGAAGAGAAGAGTAAAGGTGCTGCCAATATAGAAGTTGATGAATAGAGGATTGAAATTTAAGGATTGAAATTTAAGAGAACATGAAGCAGAGCTTGGACTTTTTCTGGTGAGGAGATATGTAAGGGAAGAAGACATGAGGATTAAAGAGGGGTAGTGGATGGAGGGGGAAGGGGAGAAAGGGAAGAATGTTAAGAGCTGATAAGTAAGAGACTAACCCTATACTAGAAAAGGTAAGGTATAATCTTTAAATAATGAGCAAGAAAAGTAGTTACTAAGAAGAAACAATTACCAATAAGCAATACAGGTAAGAATGGGTGAAGGGATGGGGTTCTTAGAGAGAGGGTAGATCCTCTCACTCTAAAAACTAATAAATTAATTGTTAATGAAGTTGAATAGCTATTTAAGGTCTTACACATGTTACTCTCTTTTCCACCCTAAATTTAATTATTTTAGAAACATATATTAAAAGTGAACAAAGCACGAAATTGCAGGTTTGACAAACATAACAAGAGCAACATGGGGTATAATTAGATATCATGAATCATTTTATATAGGTTTGTATATTTTGGACAAATTTATGGATTTTATTAATTATTTTGCTATATTTTCCATATTTATTTACTACACACAAGTTGTTTAAGGTTATATGAATTTTTTTTTGCTCTTTTTGAGTTTTCTTCTTTATGTTGTTAAGTTTTTATTTTGTTTTATGTGTTTATTTGCTCTTAGCCTTACTTTTTTTTAAGGTTTGATTTGAAGAGAAGAGTAAGAATGGTGCTAATATAGAAGTTGATGAAGAGAGGATTGAAATTTAAGAGAACATGAAGCAGAGCTTGGACTTTTTTTGGTGAGGAGAAATGTAAGGGAAAAAGACTCGAGGATTAAAGAGGGGTAGTAGATAGAGGGGGGAGGGGAGAAAGGGAAGAATATTTAAGGACTGATAAGTAAGAGAAACCGCATACTAGAAAAGGTAAGATATAATCTTTAAATAATGAACAGGAAAAGTAGTTACTAAGAAGAAACAATTACCAACAGGCAATACAGCTCCTAGAGAGATGGTAGATCCTCTCACTCTGAAAACTAATAAATTAATTGTTAACGAAGTTGCATGGCTATTTAGTCCACCTTAAATTTAATTATTTTAGAAACTTATATTAAAAGTGAACGGAGCACGAAATTGAGGGTTTGACAAACATAACGAGCAACATGGGGTATAGTTAGATATCATGAATCATTTTATATAGGTTTGTATATTTTGGACAAATTTATGAAATTTATTAATTATTTTTCTATATTTTTCATATTTATTTACTACACACAAGTTGTTTTAGGTTATATGAATTTTTTTGCTCTTTTTGA
The DNA here is from genome assembly GCA_027575705.1 of Erythroxylum echinodendron. Classification (NCBI taxonomy): domain Eukaryota; kingdom Viridiplantae; phylum Streptophyta; class Magnoliopsida; order Malpighiales; family Erythroxylaceae; genus Erythroxylum; species Erythroxylum echinodendron. The sequence continues at coordinate 16,403,507 of JANZXR010000004.1, forward strand.
GCATTCTTCTTTATGTCTTTAAGTTTTTATTTTGTTTTATGTGTTTATTTGCTTTTAGCCTTACTTGTTTTAAGGTTTGATTTGAATGTTAAATCCTTAAAAATAATGTGCTAGTAAGAATGATGCTTGCTTATACCTATTTTGAAAACTCATTTTAGATTATTATTTCTCATACAACTTCAAATTAATTTAACTTTTAATTAAAAATTGATTATAATCATAGTTAGTGTTAGGATTTTTCTTTGATTATCTATAAACTAGTTAGAATTTATTTTTAGATGAAACTTTTTTTCTGGTTAAGAAATAAATTTGTGAAGTTTACAAACTCCTCTTGTATATCTTTATCCAAACCTACTATTGGAATTCAACAATTATGGAAGCTAACATGGTTCAAGTGTCACTTACCTAAGGCCACTTTTATACTTTGGATGACAATTAAGAAAATACTCATAATTTTTTATATAACCAGGTGGAATTCCTCTCTTAATGGTCTTTATGTTCTCTACAAATCAGTTCCTAAATGCTTTAATAAAATTTTTTTCAATGTTTTTATTCCCATTCTATTTGGATGAGTATGTTTAGAGGTTCATAGCATTAAATTCTAAACAAATCATTGAATGTCAAATATCAAAACAAAAATGATTTGACCATTTTAAAACTATTTATACGTTACTGCATTTATAAGTCATGGATAGAAAGAAATAGAAGAATCTTCCTAAAGAAAGAATAGAATATGCTTTGTTAATAAGACTCACATTCAACTAGATCAAAGAGATAATTTTAGTTAAAGGGATATACCTTAAATGAAGTATGAGAAGCTTGTCCAACTGGAATCTTTCTTAAACTTTAAGGAGGTGATAATAAAATAACAAAATTTGATAATAAGAGAATCTCTAAACTACTTGTAAGTTGAACACCTAATATTCAACCAGGCCTTGAAGCTGAACTTATGTTACCTACGAAAGACTTTATATTCCTCTATAACCTATTTACATCGGCTTGAAAAGGAACTCTATAGAGAACAATGGTCTAATAGCTATAAGGAAGCTGCTAATTCTATCCCTCTAGTAATTCTCTTGAAGAGGATCTCTAAATACACGTGTTAACCTTATCCCTAGTGACTTGTATTACCTCTAAACAAATTTACTCGTAAAGCTTTTGCATTTATTAGTTTGTTTGTAACTTGATCTTAATTGTTGTATCATATGCAACTAGTGCACCTGGTGTACTTTACTATCCTATTTTGGGAATATATTACTTATAATTAAACAAATCAATCTTAAAAGTTATGAACCTAAGTAAGCTTTAGTTTTAGGAATACTCAATATTTCAATTAAAATAGATAAGAGTAATCATTAATTATGTAATCACTCATCAACTACTTAGGTTTTTATAAACTTACACTACATGTAATTTAATCTCAACCTAACCAAACAAATTTTCAAATATCAACTCATTATAAACAATTATACTTTATATATGAAATAAACATAAACAAGTACAAATTATATAACACTAAGACATTAACAAAGCATATTAAAAACAAACTAACATAATTATTTTAAACATTTATGTAGAATAAACGGATGTTTTTGAAATTTCATATAACTTTTCGATGCGATGATAATCACTTTTCAAGCATATCTCTGGTTACTCAATTAGGATATAATTCAAATGATTACTAAAATGACTCATAACTTTGACCTATTACCTAGCTAGTATAAACTCCTCCTATACTTAAATCATAAAAATATCCTTAATGGATGCATAATAAGCACAAGAATTAAGAATAGTTAGTATACAAAATTGGAGAAAGAGTAAAGAAAATAAAGAACGAAAAAACTTAAGAGTTATATTATTACTGTTAGTATGATTTTCTATATGAAACATTAAAGGGTTGAAAATCCTACACAAAAAAAAACAAGCATAATGAAAAAAAATAGTCATGTTGTTACTGTTACTATGAATTTCAATATTAAACATAAAAGGGTTGAAAATCCTACACAAAAGAGCGAGCATAAAAATCAAAACTCTAAAACAAAAAAACATAAGCCATAAAGCAAAATAAAAAAAGTAAACTAAATTAAATGAGCTGCCTCCCAATAAACGTTTCTTAATAGTCTTTTAGTTGTACTTTATCACTAGTGCCATTTTTTGGCAGGAAAACATACTTGTGGCACTTTTCCTTCAGAAATTTATGGGTATTGTGTGGATGTCTTATTCCTTTGATATTTAAGATGTTGCATCTCCATTCATTATTTAATGTTATATCTTGGTGCATCTTACTTAACGATTTCCTATAAAGAATCGTATACTTTAGTGTCTAATTTATAAACACAACACTAGGAATTGTCATAATAAAGAAGATATTTCATTGTATCTAAGATATTAAAATTCTCCCAATTATTCCTTTTTTATTCTTCTTCAGTAATAACCTCCTCTCTTTTTATTTCCTCATCATTTGTTAGTTCTTTGCAACTCCTTAAATCAACTACCATCATATGGCCTTTACAATTTGGTTTTGTCTTATTTGGAAAAGGTCTTTGCCAACTAAAGTTGATTGCTTTGGCTAGTTGTCTAATTTATAACAGATTGCATCGGCTGGTTGTCTAGTTTATAACTTTAAATGCATGCTTAAAGTTGCCAACCGATTAGCTTTCACTTATAATCTCTCAAATCTCTCATCCTATTAACTAGTCTCTTAATGTCTAACTCCTAAGGAAGTTTGATTTCTTACTGTTGCTAATGATGATATTGAGATGAAGGTGTCCTTTGAGTTTCCCAATTATTTAATGACAAATTTAATTGATTTTCTCACCCTATATTAAAAATGTTGTCATAAGGGTTGTTTTATTGTCATTGGTGGTTCCCTAAGTAGTCAATGTGTTTTGTTGGCTTAACAAAGGGATTTCCAACATAATAGTCATTGTTGATATGTCTTCTCATAATATAATGCTTGAACTGGTCGTGTTGCCCCACTTAGGGCACTAACTTTCCTTATTAAAGGCTCTGCTTGAGTTGTTAATGCAATCACTGTTTTAATTTTTAGAAGTTTTCCCATTTGTTGTTTCTACCATTTAATTTGCTGCTTAGTCCAAACCATTATAGGAAATAGGTAATTTGTTGCTTGTGTCATACATCTCTAAAAAGTTGCCTATATGCACATCGGAATATTCATCCATCAAAACATCAAACAACATAAGTTGTTACAACATTTCGATAATGTTTGGCTTGATCTCAAAAATTATTTGACGCAACTGTCAGTCAATGAGTGATGGCTTCATATAGTCCAACATAGTAGTGTGATCTCCTTTCATATAAATAGGATGGATAAACTAAAACCAAAACAACATTAATCACATATAGAAATAATTACAGGTCAATAAAACAATATGCAAAAGGAAAAAAATATAAAAAATAAAAGAAAACAACTAGATTGATAGTGCTTAAGTCTCTACAATTACCTATAACATAATACGAAAATAATTTAGATTAAAAAACATTGTGAACACTAAATAAAATATATGTACGTTTTATGTGCACTAGTGAAAGGCATTTAAACAGTTGAGCACATTTGGGAGTAAAGAGATACAAAAGTTAAAAGAGATCAACTAGAGAAATAGCAAAAAAAAAAAAAAGGAAAAGAATCAAAATTTAGATTGAATCAATGAATGATAGTAACAAGATCTAAAAACTAGCAGAGGTTAATGAACTGCGTAGATTACAGAAAGGGTAGGGGTTAAAGAAGTGGCTAAAATAAATGTACTAAAAGACTGGATAGGGACAGGGAGCATTCATGAAACTTGTGAAGAGACAATAGACGAATGTAAGGGTTCTAGTTCTAGCGTCCCCGGCTAAAATACGCCAATTGGTATTAGCAAGTTGATGTATAAGAATGATTGAAGATATCATTATATTTTCAACTTATGAATGATCGATCAAATGCCCTTCCATTTTTGTCGTTGGTAATTTAGTCAACGTCTTAACCCTATATTTCAGTATAGTAAAATCTGAAATAAAAGCAATTGTAACCCTTTATTAAGATTCAAATTATAGTTAATGAAATATAATTATATAAAAATTGATAGTTGATAATAATTCAATGTTATCAAACATTAAATTTAAATAAATGGCTAAACTCACTTTCTTGACTTGATAGCACAAAATTTTCCAAATAAAAATAAGAATTGAAATTATAAAAAAGCTTGATTATGAAATCTCTAGACTTAATTTGTACTTCCAAGTAACAAGATACAACTTTTCAATCAATGTCACAAACCCTTTTTATCGTGAACTAAATTGGAGCAATTTCAAACTTAACTGAAATCGCTGATATAGACTAAATTTCACACATTTCCCATTCTGTCATATTACAAGGCAAAGCATTCCTTGCATGAAATTTACTTGATTTCCAATCTAGAGACGTCGATATTGTGGCCCGGCCAAAAAGACTGGCAAATAAAAGCTTAAGCTTTATAATGCATGAAGAACGGACAAATTTTTTTCATTACTAAACTGGAAAAGTAAAACGTTGGTCTACATTGTATAGAACAATAAGACCTTTTAATCCTCTCTTCTGAATTAGTACGCCCCTTTGACTCAATTTTGCATAAATCATCCAAGCTGCTTCAACTGGTAGAAAGAATTTCTCGGGTTGCGGTTTTGCCAGCAAGAGCTAGATGTAATACAGGCTGAGGAGGGAAAGTGCAAACAACAAAGTGGGATACTCTGCTTAACAGGAAGGTAAAAACTGTCACCATATAGTATAAAACTACAGAAATGTTGCAATATGACTGTTCAGAAATGAAGTTAATTGCTAAAACTAGATCAAGATAATCAATGCAGCAGAAAGTTTTGTTCATCAATAGATTACTGCCACTTACGTTAATGAATATATAAGCAGAATTTGGCAAAGAAGTATCAAGGATAGTCAATCTCGTACGGAATTTCTCTGGTACTTTCAACACCCCATAATAAAGGGAAGACCATTACGTTCAAGTAAACCTGAATATTGGAATGTCCCATGCCAGCCATTTTTCAGATCGTTACAATTGGTTGTCATAGGTATATTGATATAGAAACAAGTCAGATTCAATAGAAACTCAACTTCATCTAAGTTTCAAAAGTAAAAATCAGAACCAAGCACAGACCTATGGAGACACCAAAACAGAGGATTTGAGGAGAGCTAAACGATTCTTCGTAAGGTTAATTTTTTCCTCTGCTTCTGTTGCTTTTTCCCGAACACCACGGACAACATCTTCAGGAGCTCTTTCTAAAAACTGCAGTGGTAATGAAAGTATTGAATACAAGTGCATGAAATAGGATCCAGCATAAAAACTGAATAATTGACGAGAGCAAAACTGGCTAATTCCAGTTCTGGAAATAGTTTGCGTGGATATTGGAGGTGCTAAACTAAAACTTCCAGCCCAAGAATTTAAGACCCCCATTAGGGACAACATATGGTGGACAGCTGTTTCATGATCAAGGTGTAGTTTTAGTACGAAGGTTACTGAGCCATAAGAAGGAATAATATTAACTGGTCTGGAAGGCAGGTGTATGTATGTCTCGCATGGAAATGTAAAACTTTTGAATTGGATAGCTCCTGCGACAGTGTCTGAACCTATACAACTGGAAGGCCTCAAGTTAAAACCACACTACCATCTTTTATATTAAAATTAAATTCCTGTATCAATAAAGGTATGGCTGTCTTGACTCTATATACTTTCGGCTCAATGTTTCCCTGTGAAGCTGTGTATTAGAGTTGATACATACACAGATGTTTACACATGATCTAGTCCAAAACCTTATTATGTAGCTTAATCGTTTGGGTTGGGTAGTTCCTAGCATACTCTATTGCATGATAACGCTGTCAGCAGATCGACAGAAATACATTGTATTGCATAAGATTAGGGAATCCATACCTTAGGAGAATTAAGACGAGTTACTAGTCCATCATACTCCGACTGCATCTTGGATAGGCGCTTAGAAAGGCGCTCAATTTCTGCAGATATATCAACCATATCAACAAGAGGAAGATATGCCTCTAGTCCATCACTGGCAACAACATGTACCGACTGGTTTGCATCTCCTGTTAAGGCAAAAGCAGTTGAAACCACCACAAGATACATGCCAACAACCCATGGTAGTAACTATAAATTCACAAGAAAGAAATGAAAAGACTATAAGTGACTTGGATGAAAACATGCCTGGAGGAGAATCGGCAAAGCGGACATTCTCTAGATCAAGGCGGGATAAAAGAGCTAAAATCTCCTTCTCCTTCTGCACCAACAACGTCAATTTACTGATAGACCAAGTGTGCTATACACAAACTGGACAAATGCACAGCAACTAAAGATAGCATAAAAGGCTAGTTACAATGAAACTGATTTTGTTGCTTCAAATTGTTTAGATTACACATAAAAGCTTTCAGAACAAGAATCCAGAAAAACAGAAAATAGTGGACATAATAATGCTCACAAGACACTTAAAATGATAATGGTATTTCAGATGTTCATGAAGACAGTGGCGGAAAGATATATTATTAGTTATGGTTTGAGGTACAAATCTGAATACTATTTTGTTTCCTGTGACCTGTTCCCTGAACATAAGTATTTATTACCGTAATTATTTTCTGGCGGGAAATGCATACACTTCACCAAGAACTTGTTTGTATATTTTCATGGTTTTTATTTTTTTCTTTTTTTCTTTATTTTCCTATGCTTCTTGCTGAAAAATTGATGAATCAGAAAAAAAAAAAAGTAATTAAAACAAAAATTTAAAAAATTATGGAACATACATATCAGTATTTGAGGGTTATACCTTTTGTTACAGGGCAAATGTTCCAGATCAGACCACAGGGAATACATGCAATTGAAAATAGAGGCATCGCTACACTATCTTTAAAACTCTTACATATCAACCAAATGGATTTTAGACGATAAAGGAGAATGGCCACTTAAGACACAAGAAGGAAATGGATTTACTTACAGAAATATAGTGGACAACTTCTTCATTTGCAACTATGCATGCAGATATATGCTTTGCAGGCTCAACAGAGTATTCTGCTCGAGCATTCCGAATGGCTCTCGTCTAGTTCATATGAAAGTGTAACTCATTTGTTCCCAAAGGCTTATAGAATATCATTTAGTAGTACAAAGGAAAACAAAATGTAAACTTGTCAGCTCACCAAAGCTTGAAAATTTTCAAATCTTTTAATAGAATTAACATGCCGTGGAAGTGAAATCTGAGGCCAGGATGATACTATAAGAGCTTCTTTCTGATTTGGGAGAGCCTATACAAAAGATCAAACAAGTAAGCATTCTTACACCAGTCACATACTCTTGAGCTGAAAAAGTTTGCCAATCAACTAGTGCACTGACAACAAAGCAAAATCGTAATATACACCAGGAAGCAAAAGCATATCCATTGGGTAACAATACTACAAGAGCTTCTTCCTGTTCCTGGACTGCCAATACACAAGATCAACAAGTAAATAACTTCCATACCAGTCACGTATCCTTAAAACTGAATGCAAAAGCGATTAGGGAACTGAAAACCAAGCAAATTGAGATATGAGTCTGGATTGTTATATCATATTGGGTTCATGGACATATGTATGCAGAGAAATTGGATTCCAAAAACATTGTAATTGTGCTCCTATATCTGCTGGAGTATAATTTATATTCTTAGGAGCTTGAGTTGAGAATAAGGGATGGTTTCTAAGAATCAATTCCAAGGGACAAATTCAAATGCACAAAATGTGTTTGCATTGAATGTTTAAGAAATTGATGAGGTATGTTTGAAGAACATATATATCAACTGTTATCCCTAGTTATTAAACTTCGGTTCTGAACTTTTTAATGCAACTGATATGACCTTAGGCGTTGAATGCTAAGAAAAGAATCACCTGCCACAGTTCTTCAGTGACAAAAGGCATGAACGGGTGAAGCAGCTTTAATATATTTTCAAAGACATACAACAGAACTGCCTGTGCTACTGAGGCGATCGAATCACCTCCAGAATGGTAAAGTCGTGCTTTACTTGCTTCAATGTACCTGGTACAGGGTGGAACCATTGGACAGTAACAGACAAGTCTTTCATTAAGTTTGTAGAGCAGCATAACACTAGATATAGAAACATTTCATTTGTCCTTATACTAGAGAAAGCAAAACTATCCAATTTTGGTCCAGAAAAAGGATGAGGTACAGCTCAGATTTCAGTGAAGCACAATTCACATCATTATAACAAGTATTGACGTAGGAAGGAATGACAGACAACGCCAACTATTTTGATAAAGCAGGTTTGTAATATGGGCTGCTGAAACTTGAATTTAGGGCTAAAAGTAATAAATAAAGAATTAACACTGTGAAATTAGCTTTAGTAACCATGTTAAAGTAGATTAAGGAGAAAGAAAGAGAAGGGAGATGTACAAAAGTTTTAGGTATTTATGTCCAGGGACACAACAGATTATGCCATCATTTTAGAGTAATAGTAGAGTAGCTACATCATTCCATTAGAAGATACACAAAATGTTCCTATATATTAGGAATGTTAAATACAAGACATCTGATAGATACAAAACATCCGATACCTTCGACACTCTTCCTTAAGCTGTAAATAAGGCTTTTCATGTCCAGTTTGCATACAGATTATAAATTCTACAAATGAAGACTTTTCAGATTAGATAAGATCCTAAATTTATTTTATTATTTCTATTCTGGGAAATTTTGAAAAGTGTGCCCTTTTTTGATTGATTCACAAGCATTTTATACATCATTTACACAGAGAGAAATCAACCACTTTCCTAAAATAAGTATCCTAAAATAAGAAATTACAATACTATATCCATCAGCTAACCAAGAATCCCATGAAATTTGGGATTACAGATCTGTCCAAAATTAGGAACTAAAAATCTGTTTCCACACTCCGCCTCAAGCTGGTAAATAAAGTTCGTCCATTCCCAGCTTGGAGAGTATAGTTCTAAACACGAGTATGTAATCCCTTCGTAAGAACATCAGCAAGTTGTCCACCAGTAAGAACAAGTGGATTGCAAATTAGTCCACTAACCAATTTCTCCTTGATAAAGTGTCTGCCAATCTCAATATGTTTCATTCGGTCAAGCTGTATTAGATTATGGGCAATATTTATTGCTAACCTATTGTTGCAATCCAGTCTCATAGGCAGACTCCATTTTACCTTCAAAACTTCAAGAATAATTTTCATCCATAATAATTCACAAACCCCTTGAGTGATTGCTTTGAATTCAGCCTTAGTACTTGATCTAGCCACAACATTCTGCTTTTTACTTCCATGTGGGTTAACACCAGGGAATGTGCAATAACCTGAGGTAGATCTTCTATCTGTTGGTCAACCAGCAAAATCTGCATCCGTATATGCCTCAAGGGTTAATTCAGTGTTTATTTTAAATCATATTCCTTTTTCTGGAAGGATTCTATAAGCAGCCTGAAGGTGTACTTCTCCAGGGTCATGTATAAATTGACTTATCACACTCACTGAATAAGCTGGATCAGGCTGTGCATAGAATAGATAAGTTTCCCAATTAGCCTCTGATACATGTCCCTGTTAGCAGCACAATCTTCAAAGGATGCTACAAGCTCATGCTTAGGATCTATAAGTGTTGGTGCTGGTTTACATGCCAACTTCCATGCCTCCCTTAAAAGATCAAAACATATTTCTTTTGAGACATAAATATCTCTTGTTTTGGGTGAGCCACTTCAATTCACAAAAATATGTTAATCTCCCCAATTCTTTTATCTCAAACTCAATCAAACATTTCTTCACTCCTTGCTTCTCAGTCTCATCATTTCCTATTATGATTATATCATCCACATAGACCAATAAGGCTGTGACTCCTATCTTCGAGTGTCTAATAAATAGTGTATGGTGCCCTTGGCTTTGTTTGTAACCCATAGCATGGATCACTTTAGCAAATCTACCAAACCATGCTCGAGGTTGTTGCTTAAGACCATATAAAGCTTTCTTCGACTTGCACATTTTACAACCTATCACAGTTTCACAAAAACCAGAAGGGAAATCCATGTATATCTCTAGGTCACCACGTAAAAAAGCATTTTTAACATCAAATTGTTGCAAATCCCAATCATAAGTGACTAGTAACAATGTTCATTTTTGCAACTAGGGAAAAAGTTTCTTGATAGTCTACTCCATAGGTTTGAGTGTATCCTTCAAACACTCTCTCACCTCATATCTTTCCAATTTACCATCAGCCTTATATTTCAAAGTAAACACCCATTTACACCCCATTAGCTTCTCTCCCTTCGACAATCCAACCAACTCCCAAGTTTGGTTTTTTTCAATTGCATACATTTCAACTCTCATAGCTCCTCCATTCTTCATTAGACAATGCCTCGGATAGGGTATTGGGTATGGGGATGGTGTTTAGATTGGTAAGGAAGGTTTTATGAGATGATGAAAAACTATAGAAGGATATAAAATGGGATGAAGGAAACAAGGGGTCGCTTGGTGCATTCTCGGGTGCCTTTTCTCAATGCAATAGGAAGATTATTGTTTTGGGCCTCTAGTTCTATTAAACTCTCTAGATGACTAGGTTCAAAATGTTCAATTGTCTCGAGATTTGGGGTGACTTCTTGGACTTTTGTCAGACTAGGAACCACAACTTGCCTCCTTGAGTACACCAAATTAAACTGCCTTTTATCAGCAGTAGCTTCTGTAGTTGTTTCATCATTCATCACAGACTCAAGTTTAGGGATAGACTCAGACTCAAGTGTAGAGATATACTCACACCTGTGTGCTGTCGTTGGTAGATTGAAAGGAGACAAAGACTTTAAACAAGTCAGACAAATTCTTATCTTCGCTTTCACTCATAAACTCTCCCAGAAGATAAGCTGTGGAAAAATATGGACTCTCTCCAGCAAATGTTACATCTGCTGAAACATAGAATTTCTTAGGAAGTGGATGACAGCATTTAGGTGAATATCCTATAAAAATGCATTTGACAGCTCTAGGCTCTAGTTTGTCCTTTTGATGAACATGAATATGTACATAAGCAGTAGACCCAAAGATCATAGGAACAAGCGAGTTTATAATTCTTACATCAGGATAGAAATCAGAAAGAATCTCCAAAGGACTTTTTGAATGTAAGACTCGGGACGACAATCTATTAATCATATATGCAGATGTGAGAACAACTTCTACCCGATAACTTTTTGGAACATTTTGATGAAAAAGAAGAGCTCTCTTAGTGTTTAATAGGTGTCCATTTTTTTCTTTCAGCTACCCCATTTTGTTGTGAAATGTTACTGGAAGAGGATTCATGAATGATGCCTTCTTTTTGGATATGTAGATAAGGTTTGGTTAAAGTAATCCCTAGCATTATCAGTCCTTGAACACTTAATCTTTGTACCAAATTGATATTGTATCATTTAAAAGAAACCAGGTAGGATAAGACTCACATCATAATTATTTTTAATAGAAATATCCAAGTAACTCTAGTACAATCATCCATAAAGGATACAAACAACCTAACTATAACTTATAATGGTGATTCAAAATAAACTCCCTTTGTGATAATGATAAAAGAGAGAAGGATGAGCTACTTCTGTTCACAATAAGAGGGGTAAAAGATCGCTCCAAAATTCATATCTTTTGTCAATTTTAGTATGGAAAAAAGATTAGTGGATAATTTTGGAACATGAAGAACATTTCTTAGGATGAAAGATAAGGCAATTTTTATGTCTCCTAATTCTACAACTATGGTGAGAGAACCATCAACAACGGTAATTTTCCTTGGACAAGATGTGTAGCTGCTAAAATTGAGTGCATGAACAAGTTATGTGGTTTGTATCTAACCCACATATCAGAAAAAGATCTTTCCAAGGCATTTAATCCAATGGAAATAGAAGGATTACCTCAAGAGTGCCAATGAACTTGCACTAGATGGTTTGTCAAGCTTACCCAATAATCCTCTTATCTTTTCAATCTCCTTACTACTGAAGGTGCCGAGCTCTTGAAGTTTTCCTTGGTGAATGTGAGTTGTAAACTTTTGTTGACTTCCTTTGTAGGCCGTAATCATGACTTAATGTTGTTGTTCTACCATGCAATTTCCAACATCGATCCTTTGTATGTTGTGCCTTTTTATAGAATGTGCACCAAAGATTGTCTTCGTTATCTCAGTTCCATCCTCTCTTATCGATTCCACTTTCCCTTGTTCAGAGACTTGTGTCTGTTGATCGATTCCTAATTTTGGTGACTCTTCCTTGGTACTAAACAATGCTAAAGCGTCCATAGTTTGTGGTTCGAGCATCACACTCTGTCTACTTTCTTCTCGAATTAGTGATATTGCTTCATCCAATTACAGGACCTTTTCTTTTCAAAATATTTGAACCTGATAGTTGTAGTTTACATTATGTTTTGGTAGGTATTTTAGTGTATTTTTAGGTGTTGATTAGATGATTTGTGCAAGCAATGTTTAGGCTTAGAATTATGTTAATGTGATGGTGTTTTTATGTTTTTAAGTTTTTGTGATTTAGAGCATGATATTGGACTTTAATTTTGTGCACTTGAGGTGTTTTGATTTGTTTGTTACCGTATGAACTCAAATGAAGAAGATTGAAGGAAGTTGGAGAAAGCTTGGACAAAAGGAACAAGGTCACAATCATGACAAAAGGCAATTTTCCTAGGGTCACGATCGTGATAGGCGCTCGCCAGACGCAGGGATCTTCTATTTTGATACTTGGAGGGTTTTTTCCCTAAATGACAAAAGAATCATATAAGAAAATAATTGAACCTGATGAGACCTAGCCTCCATTTGCCATTTTGAGAAAGAACACAAGGAAGTGAGAAGAAGGAGAGGAGAGGAGAGGTGTTTCAGCCAACTGTTGTCCAACCACTCCAACCCAGCCATCTCACGTTATTTTCTATTTCTTCTTGTTTATTTACTTCATCTTAATGTATGCCTTGGGTTTGAGGATGTTGAACATGTTGTTAATAATGTTCTAACTTCATTTTGGGATTGATTCTTGAATCATTTTGTGACTTATTTGCTTTTGATGATAATGACATGTTTGAGTATTGTGATATTTATAGTTTTTGCATACTTCGATAATAAATCAAGAGATTGAATCGATAGTAACATGATTAGGTTGGGTAACGAGAGTTAATAACCTAACAGATCACATAAATATCAAGTTGGTAATTATACGAAGAGAGATCTTGTGTGAGGACCCGATTGTCTAATAGATCACTTAAGAACTAATTGGAGACATAGGCTGTTTTTGTTAATTGAGAAACTGCAAAATCGGAATTTTGGATTCAGTTAGGGGTTACTAATTAGGGCTTAATGATTAGATCTTAAAAAAGAATAATAAACCCTTTTGAATTCTAGGATTGATACCAATTAGATCAAAAGTGATCACGTTAACAAAATGACGATAGAATGAATCCCATCCTCTCATAATTGTTTGATCTTGTCTTATTGGGATTTCTCATTTGTTAAGTAGTTAGTGCTCTATTTTGATTTACTTGTGTTAATTTGGAATTTAAATTTCAATCAATCCATACGCAATTGCTTAATTTTCTGGTTAGTTTTATTTTCATTTTAATCACATTTTTGATAACCTTAAACAAAGTTAGGATTCAAGTAGTTTAGCTAATTCCTCGTGCGACCGACACCTCAACTACTACACTTTACGATCCATGCAATTGTGGAACATTAAGGGTTTTATATAAGTAAATCTTGCTCAACAGAACCCTAACTTGATCAAACTCAGGATTCAAACTAGCACGAAAATCATACACTCTACCTTCTCAATGAACTCTTTCATCTTTGCAGCCTATTTACTACACATTAATTCAATAACTAGATAATAGTCTAATTCTTGTCACTAATTTTTCAAAAAATTGGCATATTCAGTCACAAACTTAAAAAAATTGGCATATTCAGTCACAAACTTCCTTGCTTTGTAGATCCTATGTTAACTTCGATCTCATATATTCAAGCAACATCCTTGACTTTGGAGTATGTTTGACCAATGGGACCTCAAAGTCCTTTTGCTATTGGTAAAAGCATACACTTGTCATCAATTTCAGGTTTCATAGAAGTCCACAAACATTACGTGATAAGAGAATCTTCCTCATCCCATACCTCAAAGCCTGGTTCTCCCTCTTTTGGACCAGTCCCCAACAGATGATTGAGGTTTCCTTTTCCTTTGAGAATGGTTAGTAACAATTGCGACCAATTAAGATAATTATTCCCATTCAAGCCATAGGTTGCTTAAATATGTTGTTCTCCTGGGAGATGATTGAATTGAATTTCTTCTGATTAGGAAGAGGTCTGTAAGGTTTGAGTTCTTTTTGAAATTTCAACATTGTTTCAAGCAATGAAGGTTGGTTGAGATGACTTTGAAGGCCACTGAGATAGAAAAGAAGTTAGGTAAAAAAAGTTAAAGAAACTGAAAACATAGTAGGGAAACCCTAGATGCAAAGGAAATTTTGAGAATAAAAGTGTCCTTTTTTGATTGATTCACAAGCATTTTATACATCATTTATGTAGAGAAATGAACGAGAATAAAAAATCAAAGTAGAAGCTAACAAGTAGATGAGATCAACAAAGGCACCAACCATCAAGTCCAAAAATAGTGCTCACCGGCGGCCAATTCCTAAGTAGTGGTGAGACAATGAAGATGAAGGGGGGCAATTCTACTAATTGAGGTTGCTGGTAGTAAATTTTAGCAACAGTTGAGATAGAATGAAGAAATATAAGACACTATGATGTGATCCCACATGGGTTAGCAAGGGAGATCCGATGGGGCTTATAGGGTTTGGGTAACCCTCCCCTTATGAGTTAGCTTTTCAAGTGGAGTTAGGCTTAGTTATAAGAACCTCACCTTGTCTGGTCAATGAAGCGGACCCATGGAATGGTTTATTGTACAAGTACATGTAGCCTAAAAGGTTTAACCATGATGTTACCCCATATTCGTTAGCATGGGAGATCTTTTAGGCTTGAATGAATCTAGGCAACCCTCACTGATGAGCTAGATTTTAGAGTTAGGCTCGGATTCATGTTACAATAACAATGATTCCAGTAGTGATGTTTGCCGAAATGATTACAATGTCAACATTCTTGAACTAGGAGAAGAAATATAGCTTTTAAGATTAGGAATAGAGACAGATTAGCTTAGGTATGTGTTTAGGATGGAAACTTAGGCTCCCAAGAAGAAACAAAGATTATAATTTCTTATTCTAATAAAGACAAATTCATGATTAACTATTTCACATGGTATCATTCTTAAAAAAATGAAAGCTTAACGCTACCAAATATTTAACACTTCCAAACCTAAAATATAAGAGATTGACTAACTATGGAGATTAGTTCGAATGAACAAATCTATTAAAACTACTTAATTAACATAAGAAAAAAGAAACCTAAATAAGATAAATATTGCATGAGTAGAAGTTAATTGTCTAATCTCTATCAAGAATAGCTCCTACAGATAATCAATCTATGAAGTGTTTTCCTACTACTTTGATTGAGAAGATCAAACAAAGAAAATATATACATTAGGTCACAAAAGCTATAGGAATTGTAAACTGACCATATGGTTGCCAGGATAAATTAGTGTGTCACATAAGCTAGTAACTAGTGGGAAATCCATAAATCGAAAGAAAAGGAAAAGAAATCAGTAAAGACTATTTTTTGAGTAAAAGGTATTAAATTAAGCCACTAAAGGCATAAGCAAAATGTACACATGCTACAAAGAGCACTACATGAGTCTACAATTGGAATATGATCTAAGTGCAATCCCCATTACAACCCCATACAACTTAGAACCATACTTGGCTCATACATTCCATATCCTGTTGCAGTAATCTAAATCAGGTGAAGACAATTGAGAAAGAGAAAAACTGCATTTCTAGTTTAAAGCATACGATCTAACAAATTTATTAAAATTTCCAGGTAATAATTTAAATCCTAAAGTTTTTTCTGTCATTGCATTATTTGCTCAAAAGACTTCTTCCCTGGATGATGCAAGTAAATGAATATGTGATCCGATTTTGCCTATTTCCTTTTTATTTAAACTTTAGTTTGAAGCACATTCTCCTCTTCTCATTTCTACAATTCTGGATTCTATTCATTCTAAAATTTCTATTTCTTGAATATTAACCAACTCACTCTTAAACTGCAAGCAGATAACCTTCGGAATGCAATATAGACTGATCACATCACAAAACAATTCTCAAATGCAGAAGCCATGCTTTTAGAAAAGATATAATGCGTGCATTCAATACAAGGACTATTGTGAGTATCACCTCATAGTTATTTCTTCAACATGTGCATGAGCGTACATATGCAAGCTCAGACTATGTGAGTGCGCTTAGACTTAAACAGAAACGAAGAAAGAATTAGATAGCTAGATACCAAGTTTTTTACACAAATTAGTAAACCCAATTCTCAGAGTACATCTTATTTACAACTACCTAAAAGCTCATGCTAAACAAATTGATTACAATTAGGCTTATGTAAAAGTTATAGCATATAATACCGATATCAAGTTTGAAACTAATTAAAGTTCATTCTGCCCATGGATTGCGAAATTAGCAAAATCCTTATACCAGTATTCACAGCTCATAATTTTTTTCTTTGACCATGAATTTTATGCAACTATTCAACAGCTACAGAGAGGATAGATTTTTCTACCAACATTGATGAACTTAAACATACCAATCAGCAAAATCACTCCAAAAGAAGTCATAGATTTCTCTTCCAACCTCTCCAAAGAAGAACTTATCATAGCTTGTAGTGACCCCATCAATAACGATATGGAGTTTAGAGACCTGAAAGTTACACAAATTATTTGAGCTGGATTACTTGTTCAAGACTTCTCCACAAAGCAATAACTCTTCCTTACCACCCAACATTCTGCTAGAGGTAGACTGAGCAACGAGTCCTCATCATCAAACTGAAACAAAGGACTTTACTTCATATAAAGTGTTACAACTATAAAGCAAAAGTTCTGCCAAACAAAACTCAAATTCTCTCAAAAGATTTGTGAAACAAACCCTATAAGCCAGAATAGTTTCCCAAGCAGATATATCAGTTTCTCCAGGCAAATTCTGCAACAAGAACTTGCCAGCATTCCATAGTTTGTTAGTGAAGGCTTTGTTGGCTGTCAACCTCTCAGTAGATAAATTCAAGTCCTGAGACAAAAATCACAAACAAATGCATTTTCTCTTAACTAAGAACAGATCACATGCCATAGAAGTTGTTAAGGATGCAGGCAAACTTTCAGATAAGTAATGTCACAAAGCTGTGGTGCAGCTTTAAGCACAAAAACACCTGGCCAGCAGTTCCTAGAGCAAGAGTGAACCGTAGAGCATCAGTGCCAAATTCCTTAATTGTACCAAGAGGATCTACGACATTCCCCAGTGTTTTGGACATTTTACGTCCCTGAAAATGCAATGCAGGATTAAGATAAGACAGAAGAATGCAGGATTTGGCATTCACTGGACAAGCAATGATCATATCCATGGATGTTAACAAGGGAAATTGCAGGCTCTACATGCATGCATATGGTTAATATAAGTGCTGCACTTACTTGTGAGTCCCGGATAAGTCCATGAAGATACACATATGAAAAAGGAACTTTTCCTGTGAACTCAAGTCCCATCATCACCATCCTTGCCACCCAAAAGAATAAAATATCGTGGCTGTCTCAGAACAAGTACAAATGTCGGTTATCAGCTAACTTATGCAACAGCAACCAAAAAAACAATGTAACAGAAGCAGGGATGCTGAATCAATTTGCATGGCTAAAATTATCATATCATCCATTAAACAATAAAATCTCCGGAAGCAAGGTTTACATTCAGCAACATACAACATACTGCTATTGCAGTAAACATTTACAATAAGCAACATAAATGCAGAGCTAGCAACATAAGAGCTATGCCAAGTAGGTGTAACCTTGACAAGATTAATCAATGAAGGACAGACTAAATTAGACAAACGCAATCTTGCAAAGACTAATACCACTTCCTGCGCTCTCCACAATTTTCAAGTATCCTTCCACGTGGAAAGTAAACCTTCTACTAGCAAATTTTCAAGGTTAAACTAAATTCTAGCCATGATGCAAAATCAAGTTTTCAGAGCACATCCTGTCCATATGCAGGCCTGACATTGAAATACTGGCAGGCTGGGAGAAAGGAATTAAACAGCAGATGCTCCAATTTAACAATTTACTTCAGTTGCAATATTCCCTCTCAAAGATCATTTCAAGAATTTCCATATAAACAGGTGGCTTTCATATTTACTACAAAAATGTGAAACTAAACTCTCCCAGAGCATGTTGGCCTCGAAACAATTTGGGTGATTCGTCAACTTGTTCAAAATTAAATTTGCATCAAACCCATACTACTCAATGACCAGTAAAAAGTATCAAACACATCCAATGTGCACAGACCCTTTACATGAAAAACCAAGTGCACAAGTCAAAGTAACGGATATCAGAAAAACCACAACCTACCCAGTTTCAAGCATTGTTGTTGGATAATAATTATTAAAATCTTCCGACGACATGTCTGGCCACCCAAGAGTACTAAAGGGCCATAGTGAGCTGCAGACAAAAGCTGAACAATATGAGGTTTAAAAAATCAAACTGATTTCATTTGCTAGTAAGTATGGTAGCTTTATTAATGCAAGAATTAAAAGCCATTCATGGAGTGATGTAATAATTGCATCACTCCACCCAATTCTAACCCAGATACAGCCAGTTATATAACGGGATACTTTATATGACATAAATGGTGAAGGATAATCTATACAAAATGTGATGGAAGAAATGGCAAATGATACGAGTTCGCATATGAAACGAAGGGAGAAGGATAGTGAACAAGGCATAAGGTTTTCAACAAATGCTTGGAGTCGTTACACAACATTAACCCAGTACTTTGTCCAAGAAGACCTGTGATGGGGAATTAACACCAAGATAGAACACTATCTCTTCATCATCATAAAGCTGAGCACTACTAATTTTGCTCCTGTTCATGAATAATTTTCTGCTGCAGAACTTGCTTTAGAAAGCAATTAAACCCTAACCTCTTCCATATTTTGGCATATAAAATTAAGCAATACATGCAGTAACTCATATACCTTGAAAACCAAGTATCAAGAACATCTGGGTCTTGATATATTTCCACATCTTTTCCATACTTATCATGAGCTTTTTCAAGAGCTTCATCAGCACTTCTAGCAACTATGTAATCCTCTTCACAATTTTTTCCAACAATATACCAAACAGGTATGCGGTGTCCCCACCACAATTGTCTGCTTATACACCAGTCCTTGATATTGGACAGCCAATGATTATATATCTGCATCAGAATTAAAGCAGAAGAAATTTAAAAGAGACAAGACAACAGAAGCATATGCAAAGCACACAGTATCAAGCCATATTACATTACTCGAGAATTTGCAGGTCCATGGGCACATGACATCATATTACAGCATCATAGTAGTAATTATTAGAAAGTACAGAACTCCATAAAGATTGCATTGATTAAATATTTACAATCTAGAGTACCAAGGGTCGAAGCTAATCCAAAAGGTCTAGATTACATAGAGTTGTGGTTTCTAGTAATCATCTACAACTTGAAAACTAAGCTAGTAATCATCTACAACTTGAAAACTAAGGGATACTTGTGAGACCACATAACCAGTATTACTCCAATCTCCTCTTCTTTTCATACTACTTGACCGCTTTGAAAAGGTCAGATTGAGTGAGAATTTACAGTTCATGCTCCGATATCATGTGAAGAATTGTAAAACTGTGCACTTTTCAGGTTTTTAACCCTAACTCACTACTGAATATATTACATACAAGGGTTACATAATTACAGGACTGACTAAAATACACTTATTCTCATACACTCTTGAATGCAACATTATCAAAATGCAGGACAGGTCCTGCTCTCCATCCTTATTGGCAATTGAGCCAAGAATGCATTCTCCAGTATAACTTGCCATGCCCATATAGTCTTGGGATTGTTTTAGTTTCTAATGCTCTAATAGAATGACTCTTCTTAGCAGCCAAACCTCAAAATTTTGACATTCATTGGCTTTACTCTGTTAGAAGCGCTCAGGCTTCTGGTCAAAGCAGGATCCCAGTATACCAGGACTAAGGGAGGACACAAATCATCATTATCTGATGCCCTCGCTTTCTCCATCAATCCCTTTTATGGTATTTAGGATAAATTTTGTTAAGGGTGAATTTGGTTTGCTATTACTTTTAAGGTGTCTGCATCAAAGGTTCAAACTAAAAGGGGATCCTATAACAAGGGCCAAAATTGACCATGGAAAGGATATGCACAAGCAGGAAGCTACAAAAATATAAGGCTTTGGGCTGAAAAACAGATACTATTCAGAAGTCAAATTGCCGAAAGCCACCCCAAATCATATCTAACATACCTTTTCAAATCTCTCAGGTATAATGGTTAGTCTTCCGTCTTCAACTGCTCGAAGTGCCTTCTCAGCCAGTGGTTCCATGTTTATAAACCACTGCTTACTCACTAGTGGCTCTATTATCTAGAATATGTCATGCATCAAAATTGGTTGTAGAAGAGTTATGCATCTCAAGTCTAATAAATATTTTAAAATGTAAAACGAGAAAGATTATTTTTCTTTTTGCTCACTTCTCCTCCACGTTGAGATCTGGGAACCCGCAAAGTATGAGGCTCCTTTTTCACGGCTAATCCAGTCTCTTCAAGATCTGCCCATAGTTTCTTTCGTGCTTCAAATCGATCAAGGCCACTAAAATTCCAAGTCATTATCATAGATTAGATGTATAAAACCCTGGTCAGCTGCAAAATTCTTCAAAAACATTCATAACCATACCAATAAAGCCCAGCAACCTCATTAAGAGTTCCATCCTTATTCATCACGTTAAGTATTGGGAGACCAAGCTTTCTAGCAAGGAAGTAATCATTGTGATCATGTCCAGGGCTTATTTTCAAAACACCAGTCCCAAATTCTTTATCCACATGCTGTCAAAGAGCAATAGTTTACTTCCACAAAACCATTCTAAATACATCAAAATAAAATAAAGAATGAAGTCTATCACCTTTAACACTCACTTAATGACAGATAAATTCATATCAGGAAAAGGTAGGTGCAACATAAGTAAGAGGATCACAACAGGAAGTACGATAAGTTGGACAGCTACAGAATCAATGTCCAAATAAATTTGTTGTTTTGCAAACATAAAGAACTTCACTAATTCTTCAACAATGAATTTCTGGTGAAGGAATATGATAAGAGTAAACTGAGAAAATATAAGTAGAAAACTAAAATTTGGGTCATCCCGTATTTGATGTCTAATGCATCGTTCCAAAAGAATAGTAACGAACTGAAATTGGAACATTATCTGAAAACAAATAATAGGAAAAATGGATGGACATGTTACCCTATCACAGATAATGGGCACATGACGACCATATGTCATAGGTACAACAACCATCCTTCCGATATACTTCCTATAGCGTTCATCCTGCATAATGTATTGCCCGATAAAGAAGTGATATCTTACATGGATATGAAAATACTAGAAGAAACTGATAGAAACAAAATCATGAATGCTAAGCTAACTTCTTGGCAACCTTAAGGCAGTTGTTATTTCGTGCTGGTACTAAATACCCCACATAACAAACCAGTTTGAAAATATGGCACATTAAATTCCAGAACTGCAATCAAATAACTTTTCAATAATTCTTTAATATATTGCTACCCTGTGGTTTTTATAACAAATCAATCAAACAATAGAAAGAACTCAAAGATTCCTATCTTTCTAAACCAATGATGAGATTATGTTTTAACCACAATCTTTCTTTTTCATTACAATCACTACTCTCCAAACAAAACACAGGATTTACAACAACTCTTGGTGTAATATGAATCTCCAATAAGGTAAGCATTTTAGGCCATCAGTTTCGATCAAGATATCAACATTCCTCTTGGTTATGAGGTGTGCATGGATTCTGTCTTCGCCGAGGTTTTTAGATGTGGCAGTAGTGATATTCGCAATTTGTGTTTGGGCTTTACCAACAGAAGCCCAAGTGCAAGATAAGGATATGTGAAATCCAATCATTACTAGGGGACTGACCAAACTCATATAAGGTATAGAGCCCACGGATTGTAGTACAGTACAAGTCCGTGAAATAAAGGCCTATCTCTAACTAATTAACATGCTGTCCCACCTTAGGGTTCACTGCAATGGCAACATCCCCAAATAAAGTCTCTGGACGAGTTGTCGCTACTATCAAAAAGTCATTCCTACCACATGAAAAAAAAATAAAAAAATGGAACACAAAAGTTCAAAATATTAGGAAATAAAGTGTGTAAAAATTGCAGACAGTGTCTATGAGAAACTTTTTGAATATAATAAAATCAAATATAATATCAGCTAGAATACCAAACTTTTCTCCTACAATAAATTAATAGAATAACAGGATCTTGTCCAGCAAAGGCATCCCCAGTTTAGAGCTCTTAAATTTGCAGAAAAGTAAATCCTCATCATCCCTTTTTTTGTTTTAAAATCCAGAACCACAAATAAGGCCACCAACCATACCAATTTATATAACTCAGTGCATTTCTCTAGCTCGATTTTTACACCAGAAGATATGGTTCACTGCAGGATAATGAAATCTTTTGCAATTTTAACTCCAGAGCACCTACTGTAAGTTACATAAACCCTTATAAAGAAGCAAAAAGTTCCATACTTCAAAGAATATAATTAAAATTATATTCTTTGAAGTAGTTATCATGCTTTTGGGCAAACCATTTAACAGATTACATAAGTACAAATAATGAAATTGATAACTATGTGAACAATACTGCATTGCTTGATGTTCATTGATCCAAGAATTCTACTAAACACCACAACCCTGAGGAAAACTACTATTATTCTCCAACATAGGAAGGAAAAGCAACAAAAACCATGCAACTCCCATGACTACCTTGAACCTCCGGCTACACGATACTTGATGTGATATAGAGTACCAGGTTCTTCCGAGTACTCTACTTCCTACGTCAAAAAGGGGGGCTTACATCAAATAATATTTGTTGCAATAAAAAATGCAACAAATGAATCCCAAACAGCATACCAGGTCTGATACTGCAGTCTGTAGATTAGGAGACCAGTTAACCAAGTAAGACCCTGAAAGAAAGGCTATATCAGTTGACTACAGATACAAGCGATTGAAGCCTTATAAAGCAAATTTTCCATGGATTGATATATGGGACAAACAATGTTTAAAAAGGGAAAACAACCTCCATAATGTCACCATCAATAAGGCCCACATTAAGGCATAAAATGACAGGAAAGTTAAATAGTATCTCAGAAACAATCTGAATGATAAGGTTGCAGTACCAGCAGACATGTCATAGCATGATTCTGGTTGAATAAAAAAGTCATAAAACACCAGCTCTCTAGTTTGGCAGGGTTAAAAGGGTGGTGTGTTGCACATTCTGAATTTGGTAAATTTGGCTTACTAAGATCCCATATTAACCAAAAGAATCATCTAATAAAAGTTCTTCTGTGTTTCATGAAATGTCTTTTATATATATCACAGAGCCTCCCTCGAGGGCTACAAAGAAAATGCAAAAGAGGATCCAACTATTTGACCTTGATAGATTAAGCCCTTTTCATGAAGCTTGACGAAGGCCTCAATCACAGCCCCTGTAAAAATGTAAGGATGTAATATCAAAAACTAAGTGAGAACTAGATACCCACTTGTCCACTTGACTAATGAATGACGCTTCATGATTTTTCTAAGACATTCTCAAATAGGAAATTAGACTATAAGAGATTGACAAGTATACGGAATATAAAAGGTAAAATATTAACCGTAAGACAAATGGAAAAATTAACAAGGGTTGATCCCTAAAACAGTCCATGCATATATCTATTTACTACATATGAATTTTCCAGATTCGCCAATGATCTATTGGGTAGAAATTTTTCTCACGACTAAGCTCGTCATCAAGGGTAAAATGCTCTCTAGTCCAGTCACAGGAGGCGCCAAGCCTCTTAATCTGATCCACTATAGTTCCTCCATATCTGAAACATAAAAACACAGTAAGAGACCCAGAATCAGACCAAAAAAAGGAGGGAGAAAAGATGGGATTCCCTAACAGCTGAAACATGCATGTCAATGATAGAAGAACACTCAAAAACAATAGAGATCATGTAATCCTTGAAAACTTTCAGCCTTTTGTAATTTAAGTTTCTTCAACCTTCAACACAAGTGAAAGATAAGATTAGTAGCAAGAAACGCATGTTCTGACAGTGCTGATATGGGTTTGCTATCTAATTTAAATATAAATCACTCAGTAGGTCATGAGTTGTCATAACTTGTGAATGATTTCTTTTTATGACCATATGTCATGCATCTCATTTTAGTTAACAACTTCAGCTGAATTTCAAGTAATGAACACAAATTAACAAACAATTTTTCATCATTGTGATTACTTATAAAAAGTATCGAATATTAAAAGGTTAATACTGAGATATGAGAATATACTTCTCTTTCCACTCCCATACTCTTCTGGTGAACTCATCTCTACCCAGTTCAGTCCTTTTGATTCCTTCAGAAGCAAGCATTTTTTCTACAACCAACTGAAACAGCATAGTATATGATCTTCATCAATAGGTATTGATGGAAAAAAAAAAACCGGGGGAAATTTTAAATATAGGACACTGGAAATATCTAGCATCAGTGATGAACTATGATATCTATTAACACATTATTTAGTCCCAGGTTTTGGGATAAATCTTTTGCATCTACCTGATAGTAAACATTGAACTGTTGCTTTCAACTTTATGATAACTTCAATTCAAAACTTGATCATTTTTAGCAACTACCTATAAATAATAGGGTTTATAACCTACTTTTTGCATCTGTGAATACCAAAGGCGTATAAAAGCCAATCAATTTCCAGAATAGGTAAATAATCATGTCTCATAAACCATTTAATGATTTTTAAGGTTGATACTGCCCCGTACTAAGTATATTCAGTGTGTGTCCTCAAACATGTTCATAGCAAGGACATACCCAACAACATGAAGTCAAACAAAGATTAAAAGAAGACCAAAAATAAACATAAAGAATATTGAAGGAAATCACTAATATGTTCAAAACAGGAATCAGTAAATGGGATCATTGACAGAAAAAAGAAAATTGACCACCAGCTTTTATCTAAGCATGTCAGGCTGTAGGCTGACCTGAGTAGCAATACCAGCGTGATCAGTCCCAGGAAGCCAAAGTGTTGGTCTTCCTTTCATTCGATTGTATCTAACCATTATATCCTAAGCACAAGAATGACAAAGTTATGAGAACAGAGAAACATCATTAATGAAGCAGGTAATGCATAAAGGTAAAATCAACCAGACAAAACTAATGTGGTATTTAACTTTCTTTCATTTACTTGTATCTGGCCATGATACAGGGATGTACACAGATTACAGAATAAGGAAAACAGAGAAACATGATCGCTGGAGCAGGCCACGTATCGTAGAAAAACAAAGAGACTTTAATTGTATCATGCTACCTGAAGTACATTTCATCCAATGGCATCTCCCTATGATATCAAAAGTCATAAGCACTACAATGAAGGGAAAATGGAGAAACAATATCAAGCAGGTCATGCATTAAGAGGAGAAAGATCAGACAAGAAAAGAATGTTACCATGCTATACAAGTTTAAACCAATATGTAAATTTCTACCGCTTCCCTCAGACAACATGGAATAAGTTAACAGCTTACCATCATGCAGTTCAATATCCATCAATTATTTGAAACAACAAACGACATGAAAGCAAAAATCTACAAAACAAAATAGAAATGCTTGAAGAAACCTCTCTCAGTCCATATGCAAAGAAACATACAAAATATAGAAGAGGAAGCAGGAAAAACACAAAGCCGTAAATAAACTCACGGCCTACTGCACTAATGCACTTGGAATCCGCTAAAGTTTGTACTCTATAAAATTAATCCACTTGAAAAGTCATCGTAGGAGGTTAAAAATTTTAACCATGCATTGATCAATAGAGTGGAAATATCCACTAGCTATGATACCCTTTATTTGCGGAACACCTTACATGATGTACCAACTAAACTACTCACCCTTGTATAATACTTCCTTAGAAAATGGACTTATCTTTATTTTTTATATTTTCCATTCAAATACCACATCATATTAGAGGCTCCATTATATAAGACGCATTGTCAACTTCAGAAGGAGGTTCCACTCATCACCCTTTATTAATTAGTTAAAATTATCAAATTGCATTTGATTGAACTTAGAGAGTTTAAATACACCATTATACAAACTTATGGGATTAGTAATAGAGTACACCCAAAACCAAACTTTGCCACCAAAGACCATAAAATAATGCTTACAACTAACAAGAATCTTATCACATATCAGTGTCAATTTCTTGAGAATAGTCACATGTGAGTGTCTCACATCGAAGAAAAGGGGGAAAGAAAACTAATGTATAAACATAGTGGGCTACTCCACCTATAGCCCACTAGTTTTAGGATGAAACCTCACTTGGGCTTGTGTGTGGTCTAACTTTTCTCCTCGTGTGGGCCTATAGGCCCATTGCAAATTTAACATAGTTGTTCTTAACAATTCACATCTACCCTCATTTACGTAATCCACTTAACCTACAATCTATTCTCAATTCAATAACTTTTCAAACCAACACAATCATTTTACTCCAAATAAAGATAATGGAAAAGAAAAGACCTTGTTTCATTTTCTAAAAAACTATTTTCTTCAAAAAACAGAACATTCGTTATAGCTTCGATAACAGTAATATCAAAACATTTTACAAGTCATAAAACTTAATTCAAGTCCACTGAAGAAAACTAGGGGGAAGATAGCACACATACAATGAAACCAGTCAATATTGTGACATGACAAGGAAGTTTTCTTGATAACCTCTACATTAGCTTATTAGTCCAATTCTTTATCTAATTGTAACCACACTAATATCGTTCATTCAATAGAGAAAGGGAAGGAACAGAGAGAGTCCCCAGGGGTCATTTCCTCAATTCAGAATACAAACAATGGTTTATTAAAAGTCTCTTTTTTTGTTGGAACAAATTTTAACAAGTATTAACAGCATTTAAATAATCAAAATAGAGGTTTTACTAATGATAATAACTACTCTTCATGAAAAGTACTTGCTAATTATGAATTATTTTGTTTTGGTTAGGAAACATAATCAGTGAACAAATTGCTGGGATCATATTGATTGATATATTTACCTCACCATAGTACTATATTAGACTGTTGATACTCAAATATAAATACATGATTGTATAAGACAAATATGATATTATGAAATGAAATAAGAACCTGAGCGAAAATCAAAAATTCAAATAGATATACAAACCTCTAGAGTCACAAACATTGCATGCCCCATATGAAGTGAACCAGTTACATTAGGAGGTGGCATTGATATCACAAATGGATCATTTCCGAGATCCAAATTTGGTTTAAAATATCCTTGGGATTCCCACCTAGACTCCAAAATTACAAAACAAAAACAGTCAGGATACACAAGGGAGTGCCATGATAAGCATTAAATGCACCGATTTAGGTTCCTAAATGAAAGCAAACCCTTAAATAATTTCAAAATGGAGCAATTAAATAATCATTATTCAAATATGCACTTTGTAGTTGTTATGAATAATGGGATAATTTGTATTTACTAATAATCATCTATTTATATAAATTATGAGTGCCTAAAGATGGTAGGAAAATAATATTTCAATCCCTATAATCAAGATTCTTACAACCAAGCTACAATTCTTATTATATTTGTATATTAATTCATAATTTATAACAGTAGCACTTTCCCTCAAGCTGGAGCACAGGTGTTGATCATGCCAAACTTGTTATACAAATATTCAACCTAGGTCACATTTAGAGCCTTTGTAAAGAGATTTCCTAGTTGTTCTCCACTCTTCACATATCATGTAAAAACTAGATTTTGTTGCACCTTTTCACGAACAAAGTGACAATCAATTTTAATATGCTTAGTGCGTTCATGAAAAACAAGGTTAGACTATATGAAGAGCAGCTTAGTTATCACGCTATAACTTTGCTAGCATTGAGACTTTAACCCTAATTTCAATCAAAAGTTGATAAATCCACATTATTTCACACACAGATTATGTCATAGCTCTGTATTATGATTTTGAACTCGAGCAAAATAAAACATTTTGTTTTTTACTTTTCCATGAAACCCAATTTCCCCCAACAAAGACATAATAGCTTGTGATAGATTTTCGATCAGTTTTGGACCCTGCCCAATTTGCATCTGAGAAGCATTCTATACGAATGTGACCGTGATTTTAATATATACCTCATTCGGTTGATCCCTTAAGTGACAAAAGATTAGCTCTAAAACAACATACTAGTAAATTGTCGGCGAAGCCATAAATTGACTCACTATGCTAACCGAGGAAGTAATTTCATTGTAAGATAATTTAATTTTTAAGATAATTTAGTTTTCCAACCAATCTCATATACTTCTCATGATTTTCAAACAACTCTCTATCTTTTGTGTTGCACATTAGGTGACATATGAGTACTACATGGTTTAGGCCCTATTTTCTTATCTTCAGACAACAAAAAAAGCACATATTTTCTTTGAAATAAGAAGATGCACTCTTATTCCTTGCTACCTCAAATCTCAAAAAGTACTTTAAATTCACCCAATCCTTTGTTTGAAAATGGCTATAAATAAATGTTTCTAGGGATAAGCTCTTAATAGATTCTTGGTATTGGCGTAATTTAGCAAATTTATCCATAGAAACTAAAGACTATTTGCTCTAAAGATGTGTTAAGTGTGGTAGAAATAGTTGCAACATAATCTAAGTGAGATTTTTTTATTTGTTTGCTAGTTTTGGATATTTGCGTTTGATATGACCTGCCTGATGATAGTAGTTACAAACAATACTTCTTGTGTCCTGATTCCTCTTTTCCCAACCCCTATATTATCTCCTTTATTCTGGCTTCAATTAGAGGAACATTCATTAATCTGAGACAATTGAACGGGAGGAGCAACAATAGTATTATTGCGGTACGATTAACTCTGGATTATACCTCATGTAAAGAGGACTGTTAGAGAACATAATCTGATTAGGTGATATGATTCAGCATCTTTAGGGATCACAAAATGTATCTTTAGGACCAAAACTAACCTAAACTCATACCTAAGCCTTTCTCACAAAAATAAAACTAACCTAAAAAATCTAACCCTAAATACACCTCAAGCAGCCACCAACGACCAAGATATAAGAAGAAACAACGTCAGCGAGTGTCCCACGCATCCCCACGCACTGCTAGCTGCCAATATCCAATCGACACATTTAGCCCATGTACCACCTTCTGGCGACACTTCGTAACAACGTCAGCGAGTGTCCCACGCATCCCCACGCACTGCTAGCTACCAATATCCAATCGACACATTTAGCCCATGTACCACCTTCTGGCGACACTTCGTTAAGCTCGCTACAATGGACTGAATCACACCAACTCCAGCAACCTATTAGTGATGCATTTTTTGTATTTAATTGCTAAAAATAGTGTATGTTTGACCATCATTGCTGATTTCTTCATAGTCGTAGTCCCCCTTTCGTTGTTGCATAAGTTGCTAATATTTTAAGTTCGTCTTCTCGTTAACGTCTTTTTGTGTCGGTTACATCATGAGTGACTTCAAAACTAACAGTACTGATGGACAGCCACTCATTGTAGTTCAACAAATCACAAATCACAAATCAGAAATTAAATGGAGTGAATTATGTTGCTTGGGAGAAGGCGATCACTGTACATCCCAAGGGCCTAAGTAGATATGAGTATCTCAAGGATCCAACTCCTGATACTAGGTCACTGGGTTATAAGAAGTGGGAAAATCATGACAATCAACTAATAACAAGCCTTTGGAATGTCATGGAGCCAAATATTGTTGACATGTGCCAACATGTAAACTCAATAAAGGAGTTATGGGAGCATGTGAGACTTTTTTTTTTCAGTAATGTTACTCGTATATATGATTTATTTGTGGAATTGTTCAAATGCGAGCAAAAAGAGAAGAATCACACCAAGTATTTTTCAGAAATAAAGAATCTATTTGTACAACATTTAGCCACCCAACCGATAATACCAAAGAAGGATCAACTTCTTAAGGAAACAGAAAAGTTATTCGTGCTGAGATATTTGGCTGACTTAAGACCATAATATAAACCAATTCAAGCCCAGATACTAAATGGCATTGAACTTCCATCAGTTGCTGAGATATATTCACGCATATCTTGATCCTTGAAAGGACCAACATAAGCAAGTGATGTCAAGTTTGCTCTCGCTATTCACAATAGTGAAAGAGGTAATGGAGGCCGAAGTAACTAAGGTGGTCGTGGCGGTCGTGGTGGTCATGGAGGAAGAGGTAGAAGAGGCCAAAGGAAAAGTAACCATTGCGGCAAGGATGGGCATGTTTTGGACTATTATTGGGACTTGCACCTAGAGTTGTGCCCAAATCCCTCTCAGCCTACTAATATTATGAAGGCTTATAGTGATTCTACCTTAACAATTGGAAACAAGTTCATATTTTAAGAAGAATATGCAGTTTTTCTGCAGTATCAAGTGGCCAAGCAAGCAATCACACCAATTACATCGTTTGCCCAAATAAGTAATCACACAACTTGTATATCGTCCTCTGTTAAACCTTGGATTATAGATTCAAGAGCTACTGGCCATATTGTAGGTAACCCATAACTTTTTAATCAAATTACCTTTGTACCAGACTCTCACTAACTTACTGCTGCGAATAGTGCCACTACTAGTATAAGTAGGGTTGGCACTACATTTTCCTCTCCTTCAATGACATTACCAGCAACATTATGTATTCCAAAATTTTCGTTCAAATTAATGACGGTTAGTAAACTAACCAAAACATTGAATTGTTCTCTCTCTTTTTTCCTTCATTCTGTTGTTATGTAGGAATTGAAGACAAAGAAGATGATTGGAGGAAGGTGTGAACTTGGAGGTCTCTACTATTTTGACAATTGTTTAACTGCTTGCCCAGTTGTTGCTTCACCTCTCCAAATCCATAGTCTCCTTGATCATCCATCCATCCAAAGAATTAAAAAATTCCTAATTTGAATTCAAATCTTCATCTAGATTGTGAGACCTGTCAACTTGAAAAATATCATTGTGTTGCTCTTCCATCCAAAGTTAATAATAGAGTTGAAAGTTCTTCTGTGTTAGTTCATTAAGATGTTTAAAGTCTATCTTGTGTGATCTCAAAAATTGGTTTTCGTTACTTTGCTGTTTTTGTTGATGATGGTCTAGAATGACTTGGTTATATCTAATGAAAGAACGCTTCGAATTATTTTCTATTTTTCAATCCTTTGCTCTGAAATCAAAACTCAATTCGGTTGTTCAGCTTGTATCCTCATCAGTGATAATGCTAAAGAGTATTTTGCTGAATCCTTTCAGTATTACAAAAAAAAAAGTGGTATGATTAACCAATATTCTAATTTTCACACACCACAACAAAATGGTGCTGCTGAAAGAAAAAGACATGTCATACAAGTTGCTCGAACCTTACTAATTGAGATGAAGGTTCCTAAGGAGTTTTGGAGTGATGATATGCTAACTGCTTTCTATCTTATTACAAGAATGACATCCACTACCCTTAAAGGCCAAATCTCTCATATTTTTATGTTTCCTAATATTCCTTTGTTTCCTCTTCAGCCTCGTATCTTGGATGTATCTATTTTGTCCACCAACTCTAGCCAGCAATTCACAAATTATCTCCACGAGCCATCAAATTTATCTTCCTCATTTACTCGAGATCACAAAAAGGTTATCATTGTTACAGTTCCTCACTTAAAAGATTTTTTGTATGCACAAATGTAACATTATTTGAGAACTCCTAGGATAAGAGTGAAGATGCCAAAAGCTTCCATCATTGTCTACCCTCACCTTTTGACAACTCCTAGGATAATTCGCCCAAAAGTTCAAACAATTCACCTACCAATTCCAATCCTTCCTATCTTCGTCAATTGTCTAGAGCAGATTTGCAAGTTTATTCCTGATGACCTCGTCGAATGGTAGATAGTGATCCGAATGAGCCCTCTCCTTCGGCAACTAATTTGTCGCCAAATCTAGGAAACAATGACCTATACAAGCCTATTGCTTTAAGGAAACGTAAACGATCTTATACCCATCATTCGATTTCTAACTTTGTTTCTTATAACCATATGTCCCCTCCTTTTTTTCTTTTCTATCAGACCTAGATTACGTGTCTATACCTAAGAGTATAACAAAGGCTATACAAAACCCTGGGTGGAAGCAAGCTATGCAAGAGAAAATAGATGCTTTATGGTCAAATGAAACCTAAAAGCTTGTTACTCCTCCTCCTGATGCCTCAATTATTGGTTGTCGATGGGTATATACCATTAAGTCACTTGGTGATGGATCTATTAAACGAATAAAGGCTCGTTTTATTGCTAAAGGATACAAACAAGTCTATCATATTGATTATTCTAAAACGTTTTCTCCTGCAGCAAAAATGGCATCAGTCCATATGTTTATCTCCTTAGCTGCAACTCATTCTTGGCCGCTCTACTAACTTGACATCAAAAATGCATTCCTTGATGGTGATCTAGAAGAAATAATCTATATGGAGCAATCTCTAAGGTTTGTTGCTCAGGGGGAGTCTAAAAAAGTGTGCCAGTTGAGGAAATCGTTATATGGATTAAAACAATCTCCTAGAGCATAATTTGGACGGTTTAGTTCAGTTGCGAAAAAATTTAGTCTCAAGCAGTGTAGAGTCAGCCATTCGGTATTATATCAACACACAAGATCTAGTAAAATTCTATAGATTGTATATGTTGATGATAATGTTACTGGTAATGATCAAAGTGGAACTCATATTCCAAACAAAAGATCTTAGCCTATTGAAGTCTTTTTTAGGAATCGAAGTTGCAAGATCTAAAGATGGTATTTCTCTCTCAATGCAAGTATGTTCTTGATCTCCTACAAGAAGCTAGTTTGTTGGGATGTAAACGGGTAGATTTTCCAATGGATCCCAATCTCAAACTTGATACAGACCACGGAGAACTCTTGAAAGATCCAAAAAACTATAGGAGATTGATTGGAAAATTAAACTCTTACAATTACTAGGCCTGACATTTCAATCAATACAAGTGTGGTGAGTTAATTTATAAAGTCCCCTCAGACCAGCAATTGGAATGCAACTATTCGAATCTTGAAATACCTCAAGCAGAAATCATGGCAAAGGACTCTTATATAAGAACCATGGGCATTGTTCATTTCAGGACTATAGTGATGTTGATTAGGCTAGTTCTTGCTCAAGTGCAAAATCATAATATAGAGTCATGGCATATACAACTTGAGAACTTGTCTAGGTAAAACATACGTTACAACAACTAGGATTTCAATTAACACAAGCAGCCATTTACAGTGCTTCTAATCAAGTTTTCATAAAAGCACAAAGCATATTAAGGTAGATTTTCACTTTGTCAGAGAGAAGGTGCAACAAAATGTGATAAAAACCACTTATGTGAAGTCTAAGAACCAATTAGTTGATCTATTTACCAAGTCACTGGTTGGAAGTCTTGTAACACAACTGTGTAACAAGCTTGGAGCTTCTGATATATATGCTCCAGCTCAAGGGGGGTTTTAGGGAGTTTCTGATATATATGCTCCAGCTCAAGGGGGGTGTTAGAGAATAAGATCTTATTATGATATGATTTAGTATCTTTAGATGATATGATTCAGTATCTTTAGGGATTACAAAATGTATCTTTAGGAATTATGATTTGATTTGATTACGATTATAATTGTCACTTACTATATATGAAATCTAGTATATGAAAAGAGTGAGAGTTGCTAATTTTTGCAAGCTCTTTCCATCCCTTTTCTTAATTCAACAGGGACATTTCCACAATGGAGAGAATCCGTGACTTGGCTGGATCAAAATAAAGAATTAGGTCTGTCAAAAGACTCATGACTTCCATTTTGTCCTGCTGAGTTTGTTGTAACTTGATATTAGAACTAAAAGGTTGCAAGACATTGAATTCTTCATAAACCTTTTTGAGATTCATAAAATAGGATTGAAGAGATTGATCATTTGTTCAACCCAACAAAAATTCTTACAAACCTCATAGATACAAGAAATATTCTCTTTTCCCAAATACAAAAATTACAAATACACCATCAATTCCTTAACGTACGGTGACTAATCATATTGACCACTTCAATATCTATCGAATTTCAAATATGTAAAAATAATCTAGCATCATCTTTTAGCCATTCACCTCTTGTATTATCATAAGGCGAATCATCTGTGAGATGGTCCTCTTTAAAAGTATTGTGCAAATAAATCTTAATTGTTTTGCTCCAATCTATATAATTAGGATACGTCAATTTATGTTCAGTGATCTTACACATCACCGGAATAACATTAGTAACCATAACTGACTTGTGTTCATCAACAATAGAAAATGAAGCAAATATACCCACACAACTATGTTAAACGTTTTTTGGCAAATCAATCTGAAGAGTTCAATACGCCACACCAATCAAGACCACGTGTTGAGCCAACACACACCAAATATCCAACAGTTTCAAATAACCTCATTATCAATTTTAACAGAAAATAGTTTTGTCACTATAGCTCAATAATAGAAGTGAAACAGTGCACAAATCCCCTAGGCAATTGACCATGGTAGTGGATCAAATACCCAGTTCAGTCAGAAGTGAGAGGCAACATCAAGAGAGGTGATGGGGTGGCACAACTTCGTCACACGTGCTTTCATGCACTAGGCCATAAGACAAACGACAAATTTTTGGTAAGGTGTGTATCTCACTCGAGGACTAGTTTTTAATTAGAGGAAAATCGTGGTTGGTGAGTGTAGGGATGTCAGCGATGAGAGTCAAACATCACCTTAAACAGGTGACCCTAGCACCTGCAACTACAACTAGGAGGAAAACACCTAAATTTTGCACTTGAGCAGAACCCTAAATCTTTAAATGGCCATACTGATACCATGTTGTGAATAATGGGATAATTTGTATTTATTGTAACTGTTGCAGAATATAGCAGTTACGTAATTATAGGGATTATATAATTAATGTAAATAACATAATCACAAGGATTCTAGCATGATTATAGTTTTTATTTTCCTAGTTTAAACCTACGTATTCCTGTATAAATACCTATTGTATTATTCTACAATGAATACAGAAAACTTATTATTCTCATAGTATCAGAGCCTAGTCGCGTTTCTGGGTCTCTTCTTTAGTTTCTTGTCTTTCGTTTTCCACCCTATCGTAAGGCAATATACCGCCTATGTGGGTGATATATTTTTTGGCGAAATTTTTTCTCACCTCCTCCCTCACAAGATACTACTGGTGCCGATCAGCCATCCCCTAAAATCCGGTCGTCGGATCTTGAGCGTGTGACCAGCACGCACCGTTCAGTCCCAGATGTCGTTCCCCCAAGTCGACGCATAAGGGCGAGTGAGTTGCCGTCTTTCGAACCAGTCTCTTCCTCCAACGTCGCCACCTCTGTCCTTGTCTGAATATCCAGTCAGTTTCTAGGTATTGCTGGTCTGTGTTGGTGTGGTAGACGGCCATAGCTCCCTGATTCTCTGAGTGCTTCTAATGTTTGTAGCTCCCTTTTGTTGCGTTGGTGTGGCTGCTAAGATATTTCTATTATGTTGCTGAATATTTCCGATTTACATAGTGGAGAAACTTCCTGTTCTAAAGAGCCCAAGATATCTTTTTTTTTTGTTTCTGTCGTTTTTTTCCTCCTTTATCTACTTAATATTGTCAATTGGAAAATGGCTGAGAGTAGTAATATGGGTGGGGATAAGAAGACTAGTACTGAAATTACCTAGGGATCATCCAAAATTACTGATAGGTAATTAATTGGAAGGAAAAATTATGCACAATAGAAAAGGACTATTCGCAAATTTGTGATTAGTGTAGATTTGGAAGATCATTTAAATAGTAATCCGCCTCCTAAGATTGATGTTGCTGCTCGGAAGAAATAGTTAATGGAGGATTATATATTGTTTAATCAAATCCAAAATACTCTAGACCCAACTGGTGATGATGTTGTGAATCATTATGATAGTGTCAAAGAACTATGGGAATATCTGGAATTTTTGTATGCTTGTAAACAAGATCTTTCTTGTGTTTATGAATTATTGTTAAAGATTTATCAAGCGGAACATAGATGTCGCTCACTGTTTCAGTACTATACTATTTCCAAATGTTGCTGACATAAAGCAAATCCAAGAACAAGAGGATAAGATTGTGGTACAGTGTTTCTTGGCAGGGTTGAGTTTTGAATATGACCTGGCACGCACGCAATTATTAACTAGTGAGACGCTCCCTTCGTTTACAGAAGTAGATGCCCGTTTGCTTCGAGTTTGTAAAGACGAAGATGTGACTTCTGATATAGTGACCAATGACACAGCGGCATTAGTGAGAATGTTTCGAATACTAATCACGGTGGCAACAGTGGAAACAATAGTAGTTCTGTTATTGGGAATAATGGCACCCCTCGCACCTGTAATTATTGTGGAGTCAAAGGACATATCAAGAAGAATTGTTGGAAACTGCACGGTAAGCCTCCCAAATACTCTGGTAAGAATAATAACAGAAAATTTGCAAATGTAGCTACTCCGAATGGCATCCTACCCCTTCCTCAGTCATCCTCACCTTCTGTCACAATTTCAGCAGATGAGTATACTTGTTTAACCAATGCCTATCAACAAATTTTGACCACTCATGATTCGCAACAGCCATCCCTTGTGACATTAGCTTTGGCTAATACAAGTAACCTTGCTGGCTGCTGCCTGCCTCTCTACCTCATCTCATAGTTAGGTTATTGACTCAATTGCTGCTGATCATATAACTGGCAACACAGGTATTCTCTCTTATTTCAAGTCTACTATTGATTTACCTTGTGTTACTTTATCCAATGGATCTACTGCTTCTGTAATTGGGCGTGGGACAACAAACCCAACAAATACTCTCCCATTATTCTCTGTTTTATGTTTATCACAATTTCCTTTTAACCTATTATCTGTCAGCCAACTCACCGAAGTCTCAACTGTTCTGTTGTTTTCTATCCCAATTATTGTCTTTTTTCAAGATCTTGGAACGAAGCAGATTATCGGTAAGGGGCGCCTAGTGAGTGGCTTGTATGTTCTTGATTCAACTTCTGAAATAGTACCTCGATCGATTGCTTGCACAAGCTTATCTTCCGTTTTGAAACTTCATTGTCGTTTTGGTCATTCGTCTATATAGTTTTACAAAAGTTATGTCCTAGTCTTAAACAAGAATCTTCTTAAAGAGTATGAAGCTTGTCAATTTGCTAAACATCATAGGGTTTCTTATTCTCCTAAACTAAATAAACGAGTTGAGTCTTCCTTTTATTTGGTGCATATTGATGTATGGGGTCCTTGTCCTATTCCATCCAAATCTGGTTTTCGTTATTTTGTGACATTTATTGACGATTATTCTCAGGTTACTTAGCCTTATCCTATGAAATCTCGAGCAAAATTGTTTACTATATTTTGTGCCATTCATGCTGAAATTAAGACTCAATTCAACAAATCCATCTATATTTTGAAAAGTGATAATGACAAAGAATATGTTTCCCATACTTTTCAATCTTATCTCTCTCAGCTTGGTATTATTCATCAGTCATCATGTATTGTTACCCCTCAACAAAATGGTGTAACAAAGCGAAAGAACCTTGACTTGTTAGAAGTTGCCCAAGCACTAATGTTCAAATATGCAGGTCTCAAAAGTTTTCTGGGCCGATGCAGTCTCTACTGCTTGTTTCCTAATCAACCGAATGCCTTCTTCTGTTCTTGACGGTCAGATTCCATATTCCCTTCTCTTTCTCTCATATACATTGTTCCCTCTTGCTCCTCGAATTTTTGGGTGTACTTGTTTTGTTCAAGATATGCAACCTCAGGTCTCGAAATTGGTTCCCAAATCGCTCAAGTGAGTCTTTATGGGAAATTCTCGTGCTCCAAAAGGATATCGTTGTTACTCTCCTTCGTTGGGTCGTTACTTGGTCTTTGTTGATGTTACCTTTTTCGAGAATATCCCCTTCTTTGGTTCTCCTGTGCCTTCTTCTTCGCACTCTAGCGATTGAAGGGACAATTTTCTTATTTATACTGTCAGTAAATAGGTAGTTTCTCCTCCCTCTCGACCTGTTATTCGTCAGGTTTATTCTTACGTGTGCAGCAATCTATTGAGTCACCTCCCATCAGCCAAGACATGGACCTGACCCATTCTGCTTTGTCCCTAGATTCCTCACCACTACCTGATGCTAGCCTTTACCTTCCTATTGCTCTTCGTAAAGGTAAACGCACATTCACTTTCCCTATTTCTTCTTTTGTATCTTATCATGCTCTATCTCCCTCCTCCAAGTCTTTTGTAGCCTCCTTAGACTCTGTTGTTGTCCCAACGTCCCTTGCTGAAGCACTGGCTCATGATGGCAGGCAAGTTGCAATGAAGGAATAAATGACGGCCTTTGAGCATAATCATGCTTAGGATCTTATGCCTCTTTCTTAAGAGAAACGGGCTATTGGCTGTAAGTGGATATTCACTATTAAAATGAATCCTGACGGTTCTGTTGCCCAATTAAAAGCTCGATTAGTGACTAAAGGATATGCTCAGACATATGATGTGGATTATTGAGACTTTTTCTCCAGTTGCAAAACTTTCTTCTGTTTGTCTGTTTATCTCCTTACCTGTCAATTACAATTGGGCACTTCACCAATCTGATGTGAAGAATGCTTTCTTACATAGGAATTTATCTGAAGAGTTTTACATGGAGCAACTGCCTGGATTTGTTCCTCAAGGGTCGTTAGGGAAGATTCAGTACTGTAATGATTGAGTTTGGCTTGCGAAGAAGTGTATATGATTGCTCAATGTTCTTTGCATCGTCTAATTCTCGGTGCATTTTATTGGATGTATATAAGGATGATATAATGCTCACTGGAAGTGATGAAACAGGGATCACAAGGTTGAAAGCATTCCTTGGGACTCGTTTTTAGACAAAGGATTTAGGACCATTGAAATACTTCTTAGGAATTGAAGTTTCTCGCAATCATAAAGGGATCTATTTATCTCAAAGAAAATATTGTTTGGATTTATTGAATGATGTTTGTTTTATTGAGGCAAAGACATGTGATGCATCTATGGTACCAAATGTGAAGTTAAAAGTTGACGATGGAGACTTGCTATCCTGAAAAATATAGGAAAATTGTGGAAAAATTGAACTATCTTACTATCACTCGTCCTAATATTGCCTTTCCAACAAGTGTTGTAAGTCAGTTCATGTCATCTCCTAGAATTTCACATTGGGATGTTATTCATATTTTGAGATATCTAAAAGGTGCGCCAGGACGTGGCATCTTATATCAAAATTATGGTCACCACACTATAGAAGGATTCACAGATGCTGACTATGCAAGAAATCTTTTAGACAGGCGCTCTACCACAGGTCACTGTGTTTTTGTTGGAGGCAATCTTGTTTCTTGAAAGAGTAAGAAACAGAGTGTTGTATCCCGATCAAGCGCAGAATCTGAATATAGGGCTATGGCATAGACTATCTGTGAACTCATATGGTTACGACATTTACTTGGTGAGATTGGGTTTGTTCAATCTAAATCAATGAACTTAGGGTGTCACAATGAAGCCACCATCTGTATTGCAAATAATCCTATATTTCATAAGAACCAAGCATATAGAAGTTGATTGTCATTTTACCCAGGAAAAGCTAAAAGATGGATCAATCTCAACTCAACATGTCAAAACAAAGAGTCAATTAGCTGATGTATTCACCAAAGCATTACCAAAAAATCGGGCTAATTATATTTGTAACAAGCTGGGCATGATCAATATCTATGCTCCAGCTTGAGGGGGGAGTGTTACAAAATATAGCAGTTACGTAGTTATAGGGATTATATAGTTAATGTAAATAACATAGTCATAGGGATTCTAGCATGATTATAGGGATTATTTTCCTAGTTTAAACCTGTGTATTCTTGTATAAATACATGTAGTATTATTCTATGATGAATGCAGAAAACTTATTCTTCTCATTCTTCTCAATAACCCTCTATTTATATACATTATGAGTGCCTAAAAATGGTAAGGGGATAATATCCCAATCCTTACAATCAAGCTACAATCCTATAATATATATGCATTAATTCATAATCTATAAGGGTAACAGTAGTAAAGAAAAGTAGTACATTTTTTTCTTACTTATCCACTATACTACGAGTCTTCTAGTTTCCTTTCTAAAGAGCCATTTCCTTGGAATTTTGTTGAATCAAGGAGGTTACAATATAGATCAAAATACTAATGGTTTCAAAAATATGTGTGGAAGTCAAAAAGTAAGTATCCAAGCCAAAGCATTAAAGAGAATCATCAAAAGCCAAAAGAATAAATGAAAAAGATCAAGACATCAAAATGAGTCAAAGTCAAGAAACATGAATCAAAATCATGATGAAGAAATGATGCAAAAGAGCTTAAAGTCTATAAAAGAAATAAAAGAGGAAAAAATTAGTCTACTACAAGCTTTAACTTGGTGGGATGAAGGGTGGGAATTGAATTGACAAAAAAGACAATAAGGGTTGACATATAGACTACGCTAGGATTCCTTGTTAGAAAAGAAATAGTAGTAAGATAAATATTTTATTTTAGTTTTAGGTATGTTATCCAAATGGTTTGACTTAAACTTATAGAATTTTTATTAGAATAAGATTTAAATTTGTTAAGAACCCTTTTCCTAATAAAATAAGTGTTTTAGGAACTTCTATAAATATGTGTGTACTTAAGCCTTTCAATAACAAGATATCCTGAAATTTTTTTTTTGACAAATTTGAGTTTTCAACTAGAACGTATGATACTTTCTTCTAAGAGTGATTCATGAACCCTAGGAGTGATTCTTAGTTTCTTACCTTTCATTGTTTGTGTTCCTCACTAATTCTAGCCATAGCAAACCTAAATTCTAGTCATATTAAACCCTGAAATCTTAGCCTAAATTTTAAGCAATCAAATCCTAAAAACCCAGCCATACTAAATCTGAAATTTCAACATTCAAAGCTAAAATAAAAACATGAAATTTGATATCCAACAGCCTAACGTCAATCATATTTTCTAATTTTTGTGAATTTTAGTTACTATTTAATATTTCTTCTATTTTTCTTACATCGAGGAATCAATTCAATCAAATCCTTAGATCATCAACATAAAAGAACACAAGAATTGAGAGCTTGAAGTACAAAAGGATTTATGATAAGGAACCTTGAAGAATGCAAGGAATTTAAGCTTAAACAATATCAGTAATACTCCTTGTCATCTTTACTCCTTTTATCTTGGCATTTAACAGGTTCAAAGCATAATAACAGATAGGGATCTAGGAATCACACATAGGGTTAGGACTCGCTCCTAATCTAAGAATCACTCTTAGAACACACTTCCAAATCTAAAAACCACATATTTCATTAAAAATCATCCAACTCCTCTAAAACTTGCCTTATAAATAGATATTGAAAAGGTATTCCAATCTAACTATAACCCTTCATAATTGAAACTAAACTCTTAACTAGACAGACACTAACTAGAACTAATCTAACAACATATGAAAAAATAAAAACAAATCTAAATAAAATTACATAGAAGTCAGCCAAATCTACATCATATTATCTCAACCTCTTTTTTTCATCAAAAGATGGTGCCTCATTTCCACTACTCTTTCTATACCTCTTACTTTTACATGCCATTTGTCATTCTTTTTCATCAATACATGGTGCTGCATTTTACCATTTGAAGACAAAACAATTGACATTCTATTAACTTAGAAGTTGCAAAAGATAAATTCCATTCATTAGCAAACAATTGATGGAGTACTTTTTAAAGGTCCTTTCTTGCTACTTTTTGTTATAAAATATTGAAACCTTAAAAACAAGAATCAATGGGGGGCACTAAAGGAAAGATTAATAGAAACATATATCATCATGTTTTGACAGACCTTGATGGAAAATGATTTACTACTACAACAATAACACTCAATAAGAGTCTCCCTAAAATGCAAGGTCTGGAAAGGTCCGGTAGTACAGCCTTACCCCTATTTGGTAAAGAGACTATTTCTAATAGAGCCACATGAAAAATAATAAAATAGTAGTAATTAAAAAATGTCATCATCATCATCATAAAAGATAATGATAGTAAAAAATATAAATAAATATGTATAAATAAGAATATAAAAATATGAAATGCAATATATAATACAAAAAACATAGAACATGATAAAAAGTAACAATAAAAGATAAAATAATTAAATAAATATACAAACAAGAAAGAAGACAAGTACAAAAATAAATCAAATCAGTTATTAAAAAAACTAGGTTAAATAAGGAACTACCTAGGTTAAATAACTAGGAGGGACGTACTATGTAATCAAAATATTTAGGATAAATATAAGACAAAAGACTCAAATGAAAATGTTTAAAAGACCTAAGA
The DNA here is from genome assembly GCA_027575705.1 of Erythroxylum echinodendron. Classification (NCBI taxonomy): domain Eukaryota; kingdom Viridiplantae; phylum Streptophyta; class Magnoliopsida; order Malpighiales; family Erythroxylaceae; genus Erythroxylum; species Erythroxylum echinodendron. The sequence goes on from JANZXR010000004.1 coordinate 16,446,164, forward strand.
GAACAAGAATGACCTCTCTATGTGAGATATTTTATCCATATCCTAATACGTCAAAGTTTTTTATTGCGAGTCATACCTTCATTAAGTTCCAATAGAGTCACATTATTTTTTGTCGCTTCCTTCCAATTCTTTTTAAGCCTTCCTATTTTCTTCTTACAATCTCTAAGTACTATTTTCTCGCATCTTTTTACTAGAGTGTCAAGGTATCTCCTCTTAACATGTCTGAATCACCTAAATCTCGTCTCTCTTAATTTTTTCTTAATACTAGTAAACTTTAATTTGTCTCTTACAATTACATTCATGACCTTATCTCTTCTAATAAGGTTATTGTAACAACTGTGATATATATTGAAAGTTATATCACAGATACTGCGGACTCATAGATTCTTATATAGAGCTAGGGTACATAGTTTTGGTAGTCCCCTTAATTTAGGAAGACTCCATATTTGGAAATATCCCTAATATGGCTAGATATTACAGCTATGGATAATCTCTAAGAATAATCCCTTAATTAAGGGACTATCTATTATTACGGGATTATCTACACTCCCCCTTAAGTTGGTGCAAAGATATCTATCATGCCCAACTTGCTAATTTGCTCTTCAAATGGCTGTCTAAACAACCCTTTTGTGAAGACATCTGCTCTTTGTTCTTTAGTAGGAACAAATGGAATACATATGCTTCCATCTTCCATGTTTTCCTTGATAAAGTGCTTATCAACCTCTATATGTTTTGTCCTTTTGTGAAGTACTGGATTGTGTGCAATATTAATGGCTGCCTTATTGTCACAATACAACTTCATGGGAGGCTTAACTTCCAAATGTAACTCAATCATAACTCTTCGAAGCCATAAGACTTCACACACTCCTTGACACATAGCCCTGTACTTAGCTTCTGCACTACTCCTAGCTACTACATTTTGCTTTTTGCTTCTCCATGTTATCATATTCCCCCATAGATAGGTGCAGTAGCCCGATGTTGATCTTCTGTCAGTAATTGAGCCAGCACAATCTGCATTCGTATAGACTTCTATGCTTCTTTCTTTTTTCTTCTCAAAAAACAATCCCTTACCAGGACATCCCTTTAGATATTTCAAAATTCTAATAACAGCCTCCAAGTGTTCTTCATATGGTGAGTGCATAAATTGGCTTACTAAGCTCACTGCAGATGCTATATCTGGCCTGGTGAGAGATAAGTAAATTAGTTTCCCAACAAGCCTCTGGTACCTTTCCTTGTTTACTGAAACACCATTTTTAGGCTGTCCAAGTTTCTTCCCTGGTTCCACTGGTTTATCACGGGGTTTACAACCACTCAAACCTATCTCTTTTAATAAATCCAAAGTGTACTTTCTTTGAATCACCACAATTCCCTTCTTGGATCGAGCTACTTCCATACCAAGAAAATATCTAAGCTGCCCCAAGTTTTTACTTCAAATTCCTTCCTGAGCTGAGCTTGTAACTTCTCTATCTCCACAAGATCATTCCCATAATTATGATACCATCCACATACACTATTAGGACAGCAATTTTACCTTCCCCATTCCTTTTAGTAAACAAGGTATGATCTAATTGGCCTTGGGAATACCCTTGACTTGTTACAAATTTGGTGAATCTGTCAAACCAGGCTCTTGGGGACTGTTTTAGCCCATACAGGGACCTTCTAATGCACACCTTGTATCCAAAGCTTTTCTTGAACCCAGGAGGTGGCTCCATGTACACTTCCTCTTCCAAATCACCATTCAAAAAAGTATTTTTTACATCTACTTGGATTAGAGGCCAGTCTAAGCACGAAATCACTGATAATAGGACCCTGATAATTTTCAACTTTGCCACTGGAGAGAATGTCTCAATATAGTCCACTCCAAATGTTTGAGTGTAACCCGTTGCCACCATCTACATTGTATTTAATGGTAAATATCCACCAGCATCCAACCAACTTTTTCCCTCTTGGCAGATCTGTTCTCTTCCACGTGCCATCCTTTTCCAGGGCTTTTAACTCTTCCAAAACTGCCTCCTTCCACTCAGGAACAGCTAGAGCATCATGTATATTGTTTGGAATTTCTGCACTGGTTAGTGTGGAAATAAAGGCAGAAAAAGTTGGAGACAAGTTTGCATTAGAGACAAAGTTAAAAGTAGAGTTTTGTGTGCATGATCTTTTCCCTTTTCTCATTGCAATAGGAAGAAAAATATCACCAGGGAGATCATCTGAGTTACTTGGTTGGGTACTAGTAATTTCAGTCTTGGATTGTGAGATGTCAGGACTCAGATTTGGAGATGATAATTGGGTTGTGTCAAAGATTACTTCCCTTGCTCCCTTACTATATACTGCACCGTGAAGTGTTCTCTGCTTTTCACTTCTTGCCTCCTTCTCAACGTTGTCTTCTTCCTGATTTTCTTTTTCCTCCCCTTGACCAATAAACTTGTCTCATACTAGTCCTTCTAAGTTTAATATCTCAGTTATTTTCCCACTAGATCTCTCACTTTACTCACTGAAACACTCCCCCTTAAGATGAGTGTGACCATCATAAGGTTTACCTTCAAAAAATGTAACATCCATAGAGGGAACAAATTTCCAGTATGTTGGATCAAAACACTTATATCCCTTTTGGGTTCTAGAGTATCCAACAAAAATACATTTCATAGCTTTAAGATCTAGTTTGGATTTCTTGGGATCATGGTCATAGACAAACCAGTGCTTCCAAATATTTTCAGAGCGACAGGTGGGTTCGGTTTTGTGTTAGGAAAGAAGAAAGAGAAGATTTGTAATGGGGTTTGGAATTTTAAGGTTTTGGAGGGAAGTCTATTGATCAAAAAATTGGCAGTGAGAACTGCTTCTCCCCGTAGTTATTTTGGGACATATGTTTGAAAGCTGATTGCTCTAGCTACCTCTAAAAGATGTCTCTTTTTGCGTTCAAAAATTCCATTCTGCTGTGGGTTGTAATTGTAGGAGGTTTGGTGGATAATCCCTTTGCTATCTAGGAAATTTTTTAAGGCCAAGTTCACATACTCCTTCCCGTTATCACTTCTTAACATTCTAATCTCCTTTTGAAATTGAATTTTAACCATGTTATAGAAGGACACTAATGTGGCACAAACATCAGATTTATCTCGCAAAAGAAACAACCATGTGACCCTAGAACAATCATCAATGAAAGTGAGGAACCACCATTTTCCATTAAGTGTTTGAATTCTAGAGGGATCCCATAAATCACTGTGTATTAACATAAATGGCTCCAAACATCGGTTGTTTTGAATGGGGTAATGACTTCTGTGAAGTTTAGCTAATTCACAACATTCACATTGAAAGCTAGCACTTTTATTGATAGATAAATGAGGTAATGCGCACTTAAGGTACAGTAAACTAGGATGTCCTAACCTATAATGCCACATCATTATTTCTTCCTCCTTTTTGCTAACAGTAATGTGACAGCCACCTTCTTCATGTTTCTTGCCTTCTTCTTGCAAGATATATAAGTCTCCAGTAACCTTAGCAACCCCAATCATCCTCTCCGATTCCAAATCCTGAAACATACAATGAGTCGACAAAAAATTAGCACTGCAATTCATATCTTTGGTTAGCTTGCTAATAGAAACAAGATTATACGAAAGATTGGGAATGTGAAGAATATTTTTTAGTGTTAAGGTGTCTGAAATAGGGACTGTCCCTTTTCCTACTACTGAAGCCAGGGAACCATCAGCAATTCTTATTTTCTGGTTCCCTACACATGGTAAGTAAGAGGAAAAAATTTGGAGCTACCAGTCATGTGATCGGTGGCTCCAAAGTCAACTATCTAAGAGTAGGAAGGTATAGAACAATCAAAGGCTTTTGGAAGGATTACACCTTATTGGACTACAGAACAAGAGAGTTTTTGGGTATCCTCAGCTGGAAGGAATGTGTACAGAAGATCAAGCTGTTCCTTTGTGAAAGGAAAGGTCCTGGTTGAGTTGGAGGTATCCTAGTCATGACTGGACTGGTTTCCAGCTTGCAACGCTTTCCCGTTTCCTGCTCCACTAGCCCATTTTTTCTTCCAGTTTGCTGGTTTGCCATGTATCTTCCAACAGGTATCTTTTGTATGCCGCAGTTTTTTGCAAAAATCACTATTCTTTGAGACAAATGCTGAACCTTCGTTCTGGAAGTCTATAGTGTCATTTTTTCCCAACATGACACTTTTCCGAGCTTCCTCTCTTCTGACTTCAGAGAACACTTCTCGAATTGAGGTTAGTGGCCTTCACCCTAAAATCCGTCCCCTGACTTCATCCAATTCTGTCTTCAAGCCAGCAAGAAAAACAAACACTCGTCCCTGTCAACTTTCTCTCTATATTGGGCTACATCTTCTGGATCTTTCCACTTTGTTTCCTCAATAGATCCAACTCCTGCCATATTATAGTCATCTCATTATAATATGCAGTCACATCTTGTTCATCCTGCTGCATCTTCCACATTTTTGAATTGAGTTCAAACAGCCAAGCATAGTTTTCCAGGTATGAGTATGTTTCTTTGACTGCTTCCCATACATCTTTGGCTGTTGGGAGGAAAATAAAGGGTCTTCTTGCCCTTGATTCCATGGAATTGATGAGCCAAGCTGTAACCATGGCATTCTCCAAGCATCACTGGTCGAAATTAGGGTCTTCTGACCTTGGATTTTTTGGATTGCTCATGTTATGTACCCTACCTTTCCTTTTCCAGTAATCACGAGACGGGTTCTTCCATTCAGCTTCTGGATTGAAATTTGCAGGGAATTTTCTAGTTGTATGCTAATTGGATCACGTTGATTTCCTGATCGAGAGAAAGGGTTAGAGCTGTTAGTGGTCTCGAGGGATGAAGATCGAGACCCCACCATTGTAGCCTTGTAATTCATGGAAGAGCGTTAGGCTCTGATACCATGTAACAACTTTGATATATATTGAAAGTTATATCACATTTACTGCAGACTCATAGGTTCTTATATAGAGCTAGGGTACACAGTTTTGGTAGTCTCCTTAATTTAGGAAGACTCCCTATTTGGAAATATGCCTAATATAGCTAGCTATTACAGCTACGGATAATCTCTAAGAATAATCCTTTAATTAAAGGACTATCTATTATTATGGGATTATCTACAGTTATACACCAAACAGAGCATCCTCATCTCCACCACCATCAGTTTATGACAATGCACTTATTTGATAAGCCAACACTCCACCCCATATAGTATGGTCGGTCTAATCGCTAAACGATAGAATTTATCTTTGAGTTTGAGTGGTATGTTCTTGTCACATAACATTTCTAACGCACTTCCTCATTTAAGCCACCCTAATCTGATATGATGAACTATGTCTTCATCGATCTCTCCATTGCTTTGGATATTAGATCTCAAGTACTTAATAAACTCTTTCCATGGTATAACTTCTGAACCAATATTTACCTCTACATCAAAAGTCACCTTATGATCCAAAAAGTTACTAAGTATTTAGTCTTAATCCTGCTCAATTTAAAATACTTCAACTATAACGTATCCTTCCAACGTTCTAGCTTGATATTGACACCCTCTTTTGTCTCATTCACTAAGACAATATCTTCAGCAAACAATATACACCAAGGCAAATCCCTTTAAATATTCTTAGTGAGCTCATCCATCGTTACTACAATCAAAGAATAGCCCAAAGAGGAGCCATGGTATAGCCCAATGTCAATAAAAAAAATTTTGTATCTCCTTCTATTGTCTCAACTCTAGTATTTATGCCTTTAGATACATCCCCAATAATCCATATATAGATCTTAGGAACTTTCTTAACCTCTGAATACCTCTCCATAGTTTTCCTAACTACAATGATAGAAAATAGTTTCCTTTGATAAATCTTAAGAATAGTTTACCTCGATAAATCTTAGGATCTTTTCTAAGCACTGTCAAACATTAGGATCTAACTTCAATTTTTGTACATACCTTAAGAACTAACAGGATGAGAAAAGAGAGCATCAAAGTTTGCTCCTTTTGCATCTAAAATTTAGAAAAGGATACGAAGCATTCAACACTTACAAAGGAGTTCATGAAACACAACGTAATCGTTAATCATGTTCAGAGAAAAGAAGAAATAACAATGGAAAGGGTACTTTCAAACTGTGGAGTACCAATTATAAATCCGCTCCTCGGAAGAAAAATCGAAAGACTTGGCAATCTCCGGAGAAGTAAACACGCCGCTACTATCTGATGTCGCTGCAACTGAAACGCAAACCAGCAAGCCATAAATTAACTGACAGTTAAAGAGGATTGGCCTATAGAACAGAAAAAAAAAAAAAACAATACAATACAAGAGGATTTGCAGGGATTACCAGTTAAGAATCTTATTGACTTAGCAGAAGTGAAACGCCATGGAAGGAGAAATAGGGTACGACGACGCCTGGAGAAAAGGATAGGACTGAGTCTGTAAGACGAGGAAGATGAAAAAAAGGAGGGAGAAGAGAGAGCTGTTTGAAGTATCATGACGTTTTTGGAATTCCAATTTCCAAATCCCCTGATAAATGAAAGAAGGGATAGGGGTAAGGATAGAGATAATGGTGGCACTAGCGCTGGCGCTGGCACTGGCACTGGCAACGGCACCGGCGGTAAATGCTGTTCTAAAGGATGATTTGGTTTGGTCTTGGGTGGCTGGGCAAAATTCGCTCGACCGGACCGAGAACACTTAACTTTCTATGCAGCCCGAGCCCGACCTTGGTAGTCCAATCCATCCCGCCCAACAAAACTTAATCTGGACTCTTATTTAATCTTTTTACCTTTTTACTAAAAGAGACTCACATGGATAAGGCTTGTTTTCGTTTCACAAAAGCCCCTTCTCAACTAAATCTGTTTAATACTTTGTACTAAACATTTTCTCATACTCCATTTCCTTAATTTTTCTATTAAACATAAAAGACTAAAGTAGACAATAGATGTCATTAAAATTATTCAACTACAAGAATAATACGTGTCTAACATATTAATTTATTAAATTTATAAATTATTATAATAATATAATAATTTTGAATATGTAATTTTATATTTTATTGATAATTAATACATATTCATTAATGATTAGACATATATTTATTGGTTTATATAATAAAAGTAATTTATTAAGCAATGTTAAATAATAGAATTTAAATTGTGATACAAACCTTAAGAGCTTAAAGATTGAGAAAAGAAAGCATTAAAATTTTCTCCATTTGCATCAAAAATCTAGGGAGGATAGGAAGCATTCAATAATTACAAAGGAGTTTATGAAACAAAGCATGATCGTGAATCATGTTCAAGAGAAAAGAAAAATATAAGAGTGAAAAGTAAAATGTGGAATACCAGTTATAAATCAGCTTTTTTAAAGAAAAATGGAAAGACTTTGCAATCTCTAAATAAGTAAACAGGTCACTCTTATCTGTTGTTGCAATAACTAAAACACAAACTAGTAAGTCATAAGTTAACTAACAAGTAAAGAAGATTGGACTATAAGAATAATAATAATAAATAGTACTTGAAAGGACTATAGTGAAGAATCTTATTTGACTTTGGGAGAACTAAAATGCAATGGAAAGCGAATTAGGGTATGACTATGCCTGAAAAGGAGCAGAGACAACTATTTGAAGTATCATGATTTGCTTATAGTATTCTACTACTAGAAGAAAATGATTCAATCAAGAACAGCGATAGCTTCAGCAACATAATGAATATGCCTTCCTAACTATGAAATCTATAATAAAAAGACTCAAATCCCTTGCCAAATGAAAGGAAGGATAGGGATAAGGATAGAGACAATGACACCGGTATTGGCACTAGCAACAGTAGTGTTTTGAAAGATAATCGGTAGTTTAAAATTTAAGTATTCACTCGACCAATGCAAGAACAAATAAATTTTTATGTAACTCAGTTGGAGTAATGGCAAAAATGGCTAGTTTAGCTTGATTTCGCCTGACTCGAAGTTAATGGGCCTGATCTAAGTTGACCAGAATTCAAGCCAAGGTCAAGCTTTTTTTCTTAATTTCAATATTTTAATTTTTAAAAGTTAAAAAATAAATTTAATTTGATAAATCAAATTTAGGCTAAGGTTTAAGCTTGAGCTTAGAGCCTCAAGCCGGATCAGGCTTCAGGCTAGGCGTAGGCTCAAATATAAAATTTCTATCACTAGACCTAACTTGTTGCTAATCCAATCCATTCGACCAAAGTAATGTAATTTAGACCTGAATTTAATCTTTAACTTTGTAATAAAAAACACCCATCAGTTTATAGTTTTCAACATTTTACAAAACCCTTTATAATTTAAAATTTTCTTCAGAATACCTTATTGTTAAATTTTTCTCATACTCCATTTCCTTAAATTTTCTATTAAGCATATAAGGCCAAAGTAGACAATAGAGGTCATTAAGAATTATTTAACTATAAAATAGTATAAGTTGAACATATTAATTCATTAAATTTATCATATTTACTTACTAAAATTTATATTAAAATATAAAGTTTTTAGTATATAATTTTATTTATTAATAATTAGTACATGTTAATTTATCACATTCATTAATGCCATGACATATATTTATTAATTTAAAAAATTAAAATAATATTGAACAATCTCTAAAGAAGTTGTAAGGCATAACATAAAGCTATAAGGCAAGTAGGATAGATTGATTGCTATAATAGGATTTAACAAGGACTAGTAATCATAAGTAAGACCAATGTTAGCAATAGAACCTTAACCAAGTTGTCAATTATAGAAATTAAGTAATTAATTGCTATAACAAACCATACAAAGCATTATTGTTCACAAGCAACATTGATGTTGGTGATCATTTGAAAGCTAGGTTCTTATTGATGTTATTGTTTAGGCCTCTGATTATAGCTAGCTCTCTGATGAGAGTGTTGTAGCTTTATAAGAGTTCCTTTTGTTTCAAGTTTTGGAAAATTCTTTTATTTCTTTCTCCCTAAATAGTATAGATAAATCTACTAATTGCTAACTTGTATAGGAAGTAGTCACCTTTGCCTTAGAGTTTAAGACTACTATCACCTCTAGATAATTGATATTGCATAGAAATAAGTTTTGTACTAGGTGGGAATTGAGAAAGGACATTTGAAGAATAAGTAGTCAGTTGATTCAGCTCCTTGATTACATAGTTTGCTTCTTCAACTTAGTAACTAAACCTTTACTTTTATCAAAGGTTCTTAGCCTAGTCTTAACGACTAATCATAGTATAAATAAAGCTCTATACGTGTTTGTATTATACTATACCAACTTATGCTAACCTCCCTTATTATTAGAAGCTTTGAACATCTAAAGTAAAGCTCTATACGTGTTTGTATTAGACTAGACCAACTTATGCTAACCTCCCTTATTATTAGAAGCTTTGAACATCTAAAGATAGGAGTAGTTAGTGAATTTTCTTAAATTATATCCCATCTAGATAGTAATGTCCTCCACATCCAAGTTGGGGTTGTAGGGAGAGGTTGGCTCCTAAGGAGTCTAATCCTTTAATGTTGTAGTATAATTGGTTACCTAGGATTATATCATTGACTTTTACTTAGCCTGGCAGTAAGTGTACTTAATCTTTGTAATTTTGGCACTAAATGGAGAGGCCTTAGGAATCACCAACTATCATACCAAAACCACTTGTGCTTCCCATTACCCGTAATATTCTTCATATAATGATTCATTTTGCTTCTAAATATAAGCGTTTGATTTATTGTCTATAAGTGAGTTGCAATAATTCCAATTTTACAGAAGTAAGTACCTCTTAAGAAGTTGGTATGCACCTATTGGAACCATGGGGTTTTTTTGTCATTAAAGAGACTTCATTTCCTTTTTTTTCCATTAAAGAGAATATATATCCTTTTAGCCAAGAGCATGTAGTTCATAACCTTGATTAAAGTGATGCCAACCACCTTGCTCTTTTAGGGTTCATATTTTTAACCATTTAACTTTTGTATCAATAGTACTTAATGCTCCACCTGACTATAAGAAGTTATTCATATTTGTAATTACTTTGATGAGATTCCTTGGAAGGATTGCATGTGAGCACTAGTGGATATGGAGGTTATTGAGAATTAACATAATAAGATAGAGTGTTCTTGTATAAAAGATATGTTCATTATATTAGCTATTGATTTTTTTACATAATTTTTCAAAAGGGGTTGGAAATCTTTATAAGAGAGTCTATTTCTAGTAATGGGGATCCCCAGGTATATAAAAAGGGGTTATTTAGCCTATAATCCTAAGATTCTAACTAGGCTTTTAGCTACATCATAAACACCTACAATTATGAAGATATGACTTTTATTTGTATTGATTGTAAGAACTGAGAGTTCCCCAAACATAGTTAAGGAATTCATGAGTAACTTAATAGAGTAGAGGTTAGCACCACATAAAAGGAGTAGATCATTTGTAAATGGGAGGCCAAAGAGCTTCATTCTTTTGCTTATGATGATATGTAAAGTTATCGCCCTAATTGATCATATACTTAATCAATATGGTAAGAACATTTATGCATATAATGAATAAGTAAGCAGAAAGATGATTCCCCTACATCAAACTTATAAAACCCTTGAAGACTACAGTAGGCTTTCCATTAATCATTACACTAATGAGGTTGTTATTATACATTGCCTAATCTAATTGATAACCTAAGGAAAAACCAAAAGCTTCAAAATAGTTTAATAAAAAATTCTAAAACTTACAAAGTTAAATGCTTTGTTGAAGTTTATTTTTAAAGCACAACTCTTTTATGGTGATTTTCCATTGTAGGTCCTAAAGAGGTCTTATGTAATGAGAATCTTTACCAGCATAGATTTGTTTTAAATAAAGTTTCTTTGCTTAGATGGATCACGGTACCCAAAGTTGATTTAAGTCTTGTGGCCAGTAATTTTAAGATGAATTTATAGATGGCATTGCAATATGAGATTAGTCTAAATTCTTATTGAGATGAGGGGTTTAACACTTCAATGATTAGAGTTATAAGAGGTCTGTTTATCTCTTCCAACATTTTACCCCCATTGAAGAATTCAAGGATGGTTATAGTGACACATCACCTACTAAGTTCTAGATTTATTGAAAATAGGGAGTTTAGACCATCAAGACTAGGGCATTATTTAAGTTTAGACTAAATAGGACTTTTTAATAAAAATAACTTATTTCAATAAAATTTAGGATTTTTAACTTTGTTAAATATTAAGATCTAAATTGTTATACAAACCCTAAAAGCTAAAATGTTAAGAAAAGAAAGCATCAAAGTTTTCTCTATTTGCATAAAAAAATTAAAAAAGTCACAAAGCATTCAATAATTACAAAGAAGTTCATAAAATGCAGTGTGATTGTTAATAATGTTTAATAGGAAAGAAGAATTGAAAGTGAAAAAGAAAATGCTAAGTACTAATTATAAATTTGCTCATTTTAAGAAAAATAAAAAGACTTAGTATTATATGAAGAAATAAACAAAATATTACCATCTGATGTTGGTAATGCATCGTAACATTACACAAAATAGTTAAACTTAACACTTTAGCAAGTGATGAGTTTAGGTCGATCTCACAGAGATTAAATCAATTTACCTTTCTAAATTGCATTTATATACATAAGGGGGTTTTGGTTTGATTCAATTAAATAACAAAGTGAGATTGAATGTATGAAAGCAAATAATAGAAGACAATCAAAAGTGATGAAAGTGATGAATGTGTTAGAATCCTGTTTTCAAATTAATCTCAGCCTAAAATCAAATAAACATACATCATTGCATTATAGTTTTCACACCTCTTTTATAATTATTGATTAAGAATTATCAACAAGCTCTGTTAATGTTGGTTTTCCTTAAATTGCATTTAATCAAAACAAGCTCTTTATTTAAATCTAACTATCAAACAACCTAGAACAAGCTCTCTTGATCTAACTGAACGGTCATATTACGATTAGAAAAACATATTAATATAAGCAATAATCACTTAAGTTCTGATTATTTAGCCTATGTTATGTTATCTCTAATGATTCAATGTCATTAGTTGCCACAAATGAATCCAAACACAACGATTACGTATCGTATTTAAGATTCTAACAATGAATTTATATAAAAACAATCCAATAGAGCATTCAAATGGTTCTTACTTAATATCGAATTAAATAAGCACAAAATAATGTAAACAATTCTTAAAGAGTGGAAGAACAAGGATTCATAAAGACGATATACTTAGATGTGCCCTTCAGCGTTGATTTCACCTTCGAACTGGATTAGGGAAGCTTAGCCCTCTATGGGTGTCTTAAAAGAGTAAGTTTCTGCCTTTCACGAAGTCCCACTCTATGTTGCGCCAAAATAAGTTCTAAAAATACCTAGGCTATCCTACTCGCAGGTATACGAGATAGTTATAGTTAATTACCCAGGGTCGTCTCTTACGGAGGTGAAATTGGTCCACTCAAATTAACTTTGAATGAAAATAAAAACAAATGCAATCCTAAACATGCTAACCTGACTTGTTGAGTAAAAGGGATTAAAGAAAATAAAGCGATTAGAACTAAAAAGGTAAACTGATTTAACGGGAAGAAAAAATGATTTGATCAACTGGTATGGAAAACTTTTGAGAATTAATTTCACTAATTTAATCTCCTATTCATGACTAAAGTGAAGTAATGGGATAACTGTTTTACCAAAATTAATAGTTGGATTTTAAAATCAATTCAAATAACAAACTAATCTAATTTTCGTATTCGACAAGTTTATCATCAAAATTAATTATTAAACTTAACTAATAATTACCTACTTAAGTTAATATATTTTTAATTCATAACTTAAGGGTCTATAGTTTCTCGTTCTATATTAAACTTCTTCTCTTGATCCTTTGTTTAATACCAAAATGATAAGTTTGGCCATACTATTACATCTAATAAGCTCAAAAACTATAGCAAATAATAAGACAATAAAACAATCCCTTCATCATGCATAATCAATTAAATTAGTTACATTAATTCTCAAGAACAAGTAATTAGCCCTTCATGGAATAAACATAGTTAATCACACTGATAAGGGTACCGCCGAAAAGCAGAACGATACTAACGCCTTTGATACCAGGTTTAAATACCGATCAGTACTGGTCAGTACCAGCCAGTACCTATAATACCAGCCCAACACCGGCCAGTATCAAAAATTTTGAAAATTATAGGGGCTTTTTTGCAAAATTTTCAAAGTTTTTTTAAAAAATACTCTCCCTCCTCTCTCTCTCTCTCTCCCTCCCCCTTCTTTTTTCAAAGTTTTTATAATTAATTATTTAGTTAAACTTTTATTGTGATTTT
>JANZXR010000004.1:16459528-16482348 GCA_027575705.1 Erythroxylum echinodendron
AATAATTTATCTAACAATACCAGAATTCATTCAAATCATGTTTACTAAAATAAACAAAAAAATTCAAGGCCCAACAATTTGTAAAGCTACACATGTCACCTTTCTAAAGCTCCATATGTCACAAGTCTAAAGTGCCATTTGTCACAAATTTAAAGGGCCACTTGTCACAAATATAAAGTGTCACTTGTATCAAATTTTTACCATTTAGGAATTCCACTAAGCCAATTTATACATTGACTTCTCAAACTTTTGATTTTTAACAATTAACTCAAAATCACTAACTTAAATCTGTCAATTTCTAATTTAATATTAATTCATCAAAATCATATCCAAACATCTTGAAAAATGTCAACTAAGTGCATATAAAACATTTGTGTGTATTTCTCATATTTGTAAACAATAATCTATATGCATGTATGCTAATTTCATACATATACATAAAATAACAAATTTTGTATCCTAATGCACCAAATTAATCATATAGTGATATAACTTATTTTATTTAATGCAATATGCATGAGCTTAATCTTCTAAACCCTCTGACCCTCAACAATTTAGGAGACAGGATATTACTCTTAACCTCATCAGATTACATCAAACTAACTAATAGCTAACATCCCCATCCAATTAAGGCATTATCTAATAGGATTAAGCTACATCACAATAACAAGATAAAAGATTACACTATGTAGGAATGATTTTCCATATCCACGAAGATGTCCTCTATCTTTAGATGATCTTTCCATATGATCTTTATCTCTTAGAGTTGATATTTATCCACTGTGATCTTATCCACCATATCATCTAAGATCTCCTCATCTCTATCCATTGATAATGAGTCATCCAAGACAATAGCACCCTGGTCTGTCAAATGCTTACTCATGCCAACTACATTAGCCATGGTGTAACACCCCATTACCATAAATTACATACCGGAACACCCAGTGGATATTCTAGTATATAATCTATAATAATGGTGTATTAACTATCTCACCTTCACTTTATAACATGGCAACATATCTAACTTAGTCATAGCATCAACTACTGCACATAAATGTCACCAAATTTTAAAACCAAATACCAAATTGAAATCCTTATTTCATTTCCTAAAATCGAACGTATTTACATTGTAGCTTCTAAACATCCATATATGTACATCATCATATCATAGACTTTTTGTGTAATTTCCTCTTTCATGTAGTATATCCTAATACAATATATGCTACATGAAAGAGGAAATTACACAAAAAGTCTATCTAAAGTCTTCAGTCTCAATTGACCGACCTTTGAGCCATTTCTTCTTTACAAAAGTACAAGAATTATGCTTCTTGCAATCTCTCAATCGCTAATGTCCTCTCTTGATCCTGAAATGTCAACGTGCAATTTTGGGTGAGTTTTGTGAACTCAATGAGGTAACCATCATCAATGGTTCACTCAATTCATGTAACACCTTATCACACATAACACATATTTCACATCTTTGCAATTTGCAAGAAATATCACATTTCACATTCTCATTCAAATACAAAATACCAATGCCTTTTAATCAGTCAATCACATGTTTTAAAATGCGTATGCAATGCACGTGAGACTCACTTTCACTTGGTATTGTTGTTATTGTGACCGAGTACCTTTTTACTAACTCATATCCCTTAGTGGATACCGAGCTGTGTCAGAATAATGTCCCATATCCCTTAGTGGATACCAGGTACTTTCACAGCTGAGCCTGAGGCTCTGATCACATTATGAGTTTAAGCTCTTTACATTGGCAACTTCGATCACAACTGTCTTTGTCTTTCATGCATTCATGTAATAGAATGCTTCGCATTCATATATGTATAAATACAATCAGTTACTTGATTTCAGCTTCACTTTCACATTCACATTTATCATCGAACCTTGGTCTACAATTCAATAATAATGTAGAGTATCACTTATTCACTCAAATTCACATACAAGGAATACTTCAGTATCACGATCATCATATCAGAATCATCAGACCTTCATGTCCGAAATTCAACAATCAAATCACATTCATAAATAATTCAAATCAAAAATTAACCAAACAAATAATTAAGTGAGACCGTCTAGGTTACTCACAGTTGCTCCCTAAAGCCTATTGCCTTGATGTTCTAGCAATATCAGGATGTGGTTGCGCTACTTGCTCTCCTTTATACATTAACACAATTTCACATTGCTGTACTGCTAATGTAATTGAATAAACATAGGTATAAATGTATCATGTATCATGCATGTACAACGAAAAATTCTCCGGTATCTTTCTGAACCAAATTGATGTACTTCAATAATGCAAAAATTCACACACTCATTCACTATTCCAGCTTTTACTGAAAGTATCCCATTCAGGTCAACTTTGAATAAACAATAAGATCAAGAAAATGATGTATTTATATAATAATTTCTTCTAAACAATTGTTCCTCTATGTCTTAGGTTTCTAATGAGTTATGCTTAAAATACAATAGACTGTGTACATTTGAAATTTTGGCTAGAGTATGATCATGCAGTCAAGTTGTACAACTCATATCTATCAATTAAAATATCAAAAAATTACACAATTTATATAAATTTAAATCTAAGAGAATAATATACAACTTTGGTGAAGATACCTTAGTCTAATTCGGCATACATAAAGACAGTTTATTCAATAACTACAGGACTTAATTTCTGTCCCTGGTAGTGCTACAGCCTAAGCCAATATTCAATTTCATGCCAAGTTTGAAAGTCTTAGATACAGAATTAAAATTCTACTTCTTCAAGAAAGTTGTAGAAATAAGTCTCAAGTTTAATCTGAATTAAGAATCAACTCATTTATAAATCTACAGATCAAGATATAATCAAAATACTGAAGTATGTTCAGTGAGCATTCTCCAGTTCATAACATTCCAGCACATTTCTTCACTTACATCCTAAATCCATTAATCAAATATTTCCAGAACAAATTCAGATGGCTATAAGAAATAAAAATGTCTTAGGAGTCTATTGTTTCAAGTTCCCCCGCCACCCCCCCCCCCTAAATTTTTTATCCTTTCTTCCCATCGATTTCTTCATTCCTAAATCATATATTCTGCATTTCTATACCCAATTCCTATGTCTTTGGAGTTTAGAAGAAGATTTTATCACCAAAAGAATCAAAGTTGTTCATATACGACTTAAACATAAAAATTATGCACATTACCTTCTTCTTCTTCTTCTCTCTTCTGTGAAATTTGTTTAATTAACAGTAACAACCACAAGCCAGCACAAAATCCTCAAGCATGAAAACATCATCTATACTACTCCCCTTTCAACTCAATAACAAAAAACAACTCAAGATTTAAGATTAAATTCAAACATTAAAAACAAAACTCATGTACGGACAACACCATTTTTTCTGCTCGCCCTCTCTCTCTCTCTCTAAAATGCAGGACATCATCATCTTCTTTTTTTCTAATTTTCTCTCTTTGATTTTGTTCACTTAACACATATGACACTTAAACCAACTCTTCTTCTTCCATTTCAGCTCATCACAACTCAAACAACTTAAAAATTCAAGATTTAACCATCACATCCCTCACTCATCTTCCTTATTTTTTGCATTTTTCTCCATAGTTCTGTACTTGTTCATTCTCACTACCGAATTTGTTTCTTCCCATATCACTCATGCATGAACCCATGTACAAAACATCAAAACATCATCAAATGTTATTCACGAAAAACTTACTTGATTTAGTAAAATTCCAGCTCTCAACTCATTTGAAATCATTTCTAAACACTCCCAAATACATTCATGTATAACAACAGTAAATAGATGAAGAGAGCATGAACACCTTGAACATTCAACCATTATTTTTGGCAATTTATAACTACTTTACTAATCTATTGGTATACTTTCTGCTCATTTCCTATTTCTCATCTAACTCATTCATCACTTAATATCACCGAAACTACACTTCCTGACCCACTCATGCATGTGTTCATTTACAACAGTAAAGCATTATCAACGTCACTTACTTGATTCAAAAATATGTCCAGCGATGAGGGGGAATCAATAGCACAAAAAGATGTTCCAGTGGATGAACATGAAAAGAGTGTTTTGGTGAAGAACAATAGAGATAGAAAGTTATACAGAATAACAAGTGAGGGCTGATTAATTTTCTTTGCAAAAACACTTGCTACGTGTCCTCTTGCATGTAATACATTGGTTACATATATATGATGCCACATGTCACACTATAATTTGTCTCTTATTTAAAATTTTTCCTAGTCTAAAATACCCCAAAATTTTGAAAATTCCTAAAATTCACCAAAAATTTTGAAATAGTCTCCAATTCAATTTTCACCACAAATAGTCTTTGATTCGCATTTATAAATCAATTACACCTGAAAAATGTCAATAAACGCATGTACAATTATTTTAATGCATATCAACACAATTCAAATATTTAATTATGTCATCTGATGCATGAAATACACTTCTAATTTCTCACAGTACACTCAATTCACTATTCTGGCGTCTAGCCCCAAACATGGGATGTTTCACATGGTCTGTCCACTTGAGCATACATTAAGTCCTTAGTCCTTTAAGAACCCAACTTTAGCTAAGTCAGCTAGTATAAGGTCCGAAAGTCTCTCAAAACTTGTTCCATGCTTGATTTACTTACTAAGTTACGTTGGAAATCTCATATATTCCTGTCCATATTGTAATGCCCTCATTGGGTTGGAAGAAAATATAAGCAAGTTCCTTAGTTTGAAGTTGTTGTATTTTTTATTTTTCTTTTGATATATTTTTAGGCATCTTTACTCACACAATAAAATTATCAAATTTTTAAATAAAAGGAATTCAAATTGTATAAGATGCTAACTTAGCCCCTAATAACAACACCAAAAACTTGTTAATAAGTTTTATAATGAAAACCTTTAATACTGTAAGTATATAAATCACCACTTGTAGTACAAAAGGTATCGTTCCCACGAAGACTATTAGACACCTAAACAACTTGAAAAGAACTTTGTCTAAGTTACAAAAATTAATGTGAATTAAAATAAATAACTGAAATTAAAATAACTAATAAAATGAAACAAGTAAGCAATAAAACAATTAAGTTGCCAATGAAATTAAGATTGATTAAGTTCAAAGACTTAGGAACTATTCTATCCTTATTTTGTTTCCCTTTATCTTCTTGATTCAATTTATGTTTGATCCTAGATTTCCTAAGGTTTGGATTATTCTCTCTCAATATCTAATCAAGTAACCCTAATGGAATTTGATATTTATAGAGTTGTAATCTCTCAATTGACAAAAATAGTAACTTATTTAATTAGATCTAAATAATCTATTAGATAATTAATTTCACACTTAGGATCTCTCCTTGATTGTTCGTTAATCTAAAAATTTTAGGTCTATTAAGTTACCAACTCTCATTATGCACCTTAACACTAATGACTTGATTCACTCTATCGATTTATCACCAAGTACACGCACGAAATCACAAACAATCATCAATGTATTAAATTCAATAAGAAATAAGGTTTACAAAATAAAACAATAATAATCCCTAAATATGGATTTAGAAACCATAATCATGTTATACATTGTAGAAATCCAAATACACATTCGAGACTATGAAAGAAATAAAGGGAAAAGAATAAAAATTGATTGATGTCTTCATCTAGTATGATGGAAATTCTCTGAAGCTTTCCTTGATCTCTTCTAGTTTATCTAACAGTGTTAACGTGTCATTAGTTTGTTTTTTTAATTTAATATGATTAATCAACATCACTTTAATTATTGGTTAGATAATAGGAAATGAGTTATTACTAATATTTATAGTCTTTATAAGATCGACACTTGATACTCAGAGTCCTATACTACAGAACTATATGTTTACTTACCTTAAAAAATCTATACAAGAATTGAGTTATATATGATCATTATATCCACTAATAAATATTGCTTATAAGATATTAATTAGTCCCTAGTGGTATTTATTATGGTGTTAAAAGGTCTCTGTTCTTGTACTGATTCCTTATAAAAGATCTTAAGGTTACTTTCAATCAAATACCATATATTTTGTTGCTTAAATAAATATTAAAGACAATCCAATCTCCATCTTTCCTCTTTTGGTTCTTGTAACACTAGTCTATGATAGCTTGTTAGCTCAAAGTAGGAATATTTATATAACACAAACCTCAATCAAAGAAGAGATGTTCTATAGTTTCATAACCCTTATTGTAGAGTACACAAAAGTTACAAAGGCTAAGGAATTTTTTCACTTTGTTTAAGGTGCACAATCTTCCTTTGATAACTAGCCATAACTAGATAGACGCATTAGGACAAGCCTGATTATACCAAACCAAGTTATGTGACAAAAACTTTAGATGCTAGTTCCTTTAGCAATATTATGAGAATCATTAGAAAACTTCACAAAGTGATGTCTTTTCCAATTGTTTTGTTCCTCATGGTTTGGAGAGAGTTAGATCAATAGGTCACTTGTATGTATCATATTAGAAATCAACGTTCTGATTGTGATCAAAATTTATGTTTTGAAAGAAACTCATTAGTAAAAGACCAATTTAACCATTCTCATATATATTCTAACCATCAACATTAATACCTTTAAAATAGAAATTTTGTAAAATCTACTTTAATAAATAAAAGTAAAATTAAGGAATTATTGATATTTAATAATACATAAAGACAAGTTAGTGGAATAATAGAACATTCATAAATATAATACTAGTATTAAAATTAATGAATAATTTATTCCTATTTTAAAATTTAACATTAAATAATTTTTTAAATGTTTAGAATTCAATTAATAATTTATATTAATATATTATATTTTAACTCATAATAATGTAAGTAATATTTAAAATTTAACACATTGAGCTATCAAAATTTTAAGAGTTAAAAACCTTATATTTAAATTTTTAAAAAGTTAATATGCATAATTTTGTCTCTAAATTGTAACACTTAATCAAGCAAACCAAGACTTCTCTAACTTTCTCTTCACTTACTGAACCCTTGACTAGCTCGAGCCGATATAAACTCACCTTTATTTTCCTTTTTTGGTAATTTCATGTTGCTCACTCTTGTTTCTTCAAAATTCTATTACCTGTTTGGTAATAACCTAGGCGAGAGGGATCGTGTGTATTCTAAAGCTCATCTGTCGCAAGTTCTTCCACCCCTCCTGCATTCCTTCTCCTTAACTACTTCACTTAAACTCTACCTTAGTTCTTACTTCTTTAACCAACCTACTTCCATTCCCCATTCAACCAACCATAACCATTTTCATAAATCAGACTTCCCTTTCATACCTCACCACTCTAATTTAATGGTTACGCAACAATTTTGAGTTAAAGATATCAAAACAAGATTATGTTGGCACCCAAAGTGTCCTCAAAAAACAAGAGTCAAATTTAACTACAAGAAGAAGAATATGGTCTCAAGTTGTTGGATAAAACTTTTCCAACACTTAGCTGAGATTCATTGCTCCTACTAATCCTCTAGTTATCTTGCCACTCCTAAAATTACTATAATCTAGAGCAATAAGATGGAACAAGCCACTTATACTTCAATAATGGAAGCCAAGCACGTTTTTAGATAGGAGCAAGCTAAAGGTAGTTCTAATCTAGATTCACTTCTAGAATATTCTAAAAGAATATTAGAGCACTTTCGGGCCACACTATCTTTCTAGTTCTATAAGAAAGCCACTTTATATGAATGAGAATACTGCTTTTTTATGAACAACTGGATATGATTGAGTTTGATACTGCTTTTTTTTATGAACAACTGGATATGATTGAATTTGTATTGAATTAGAAATTAGTAAAGAGCTTTTAGAGACCTTAAGGTTAAAGTAGATAAAGGAGGATGATATAATGACTAAGTGTGAAAATTTTATCTCCTACTAATTGAAACCTTATAAATAAAAGAAGAAATCCATTTAGAGGTCAAAAAGCAAGCTTTTTAGTAAAGGAAATTTTGTGGAGCTTATCAATAACACCAAATCCACCAATAATTAAGGACTTTATAAGCAATTATTTAGAGGGAAACCCACCTAGTGAGGACAAGAAAGCGGAATAACACAACATCAAACAAAGTATACTTGAGCATATATATAACTTCTATATTAGTATACAACAAATGCATAAAGATGAGAGGGATAAAATTGAATAGAAGAAGGCAAACATGGAGAAAGAAATCAATGAGACTACCAAAGAGAGTCAATTTCCCTAAGGAGAAGATGCTCCTAAAGCCATAAACAATGAAGATAACACACCAAATGTCTCCCTTATAGAGGACTTTTCACGTGTAACTAAAAGGAAGTTAGGTATGGAAAAAATCAAGGCTCAAAGTAACTTAAAAATGAAATCAATATCTATTATAACGTTATATATGAGCGGTATTTACTTCTTTAAAAAAAAGTAATTAATTTTTTATCCTTTGAAAGTGAAGAAACCAATGTTAGTTGGTTTACTATAAATAAAGTTTAAGGAAAGTAACCTTAAAGGAAGCATATAGTTTTTGGGGAGGTCTTGGACCATGATCTTCAATCACAAACATCAATTTAACGGAAGAACTAGGGTAGATCTAAATCCCATTCTTTTAAGAATTATTAATGTCAAGTACTCAAACCAACTTATACACTGCCCATTTATTAGATCTTTCTTCACCTTGCCAAGATAAGGAATGACTGGACAAAATTACTTGACTTTTTTAAGGTGCCCTTCACCTTCAGCTTTCTCTTGACTCCTAGTATTACTATATCTCCTCTCTTGGGGTTTGTTCTCATCTTATAACTCTTTTCCACTCTCAAGGGTGATTTCTGTGATACGTTCTTTAGGATTTATCTAAGTAGTACTTGACAAACTCCCTTGTGATCTTTTAGATAATAATTTTGTAAATTGACTGACCTAAATCTCCAAGTTACATATAGAAGACTTTTTTCTTTAATACATTGGCTTTAAATTTTGAACAACTTTAGACATCATGTCTTCTAAATTTAACTTCCTAGTTTGAGGCAGTTACTATTAAAATCCTAGTAGAGGGTTGCTCTTTGCCTGCCCTTGATTGCTTTAAGAAAAATTGGGGTGATTTCTCCATCCCGAATTGTATGTATCTCTATGTAGACTGTTTTAGGGGTCTAAGAGCATTCCCCATTTAATCCATATGTTTAAGTCGTAGTTCTTGACAGTCTTTACTTGAATGTCTTAGCTCGCATATCTCACAGTGCATAACTTGAAACTAAGGATTCATAGTTAATCCATTAATCTTTCTACTAAGAGATTCAACCTAGTTTTCCAATTATGCCATTACATCAACTTCATATGCCCTCGTTGGTTTGCTAAGTCTTGCTCAGGAAGAGCACCATTAATAGTTATATTCATATCCCTGTCTTTAATGAGGTCATGGGTTGATTCTAGTGTCTTATTATTTAGAGTACCCCTAGCTATTACATATATCATTTTTCCTTGTATTCTGATTTAGCCCATTGTACAAGGTCTGAAGTTGCATCCATAATGGCAAACCATGATGTGGGCATTTCTTCAACATCTCCTTGAACCTCTCCCATATGTCATATAATCTTTCTGAGTCAACTTGGGAATAGAAGGAGATATCATTCCTTGGTTTGGCAGTCTTTACTTGGAAGAAGTACCTTAAAAGAAGCTTTTCTACTACTTCGTCCCACATAGTAAGTGATGATCTAGACAGAGAATTCGACCATTGATTCACCTTCCCCTTAATGAAAACAAGAATAACCTCAATCTTATTGTGTTTTTATCGGCACTATTAACCTTGAAAGTGTCACAAATCTCCAGAAAGTTTGAGATATGTATGTTAGTGTTCTCATCTTGTAGCCCATCAAACTAAATAGACTGTTACACAATCTGAATCATAATCAACTTAATCTCAAAATTATTAGCATTGATAGTCGGTTTTACAATATTGGACTCTACTCTAGTCAAGTTCGAACTAGCATAGTCAAACATAGTTCTTGGCTGGTCAGTAATGGTTCCTTATTCTTTGGTATTAATTTGACCTTCTAAGTACTTTATCTATCAATCTAACTCAAACTCTCTAAGTTGTGTACTACGGAGATTTCTACAAGTTGTTCTCTTAATCTCTGGATCTTTGTCTATTAAGTTCAATAGATTATCTTGGGACATAAACTAACCCTAAGATCTGTTAAAAATGAGAAAACCAAAGAGTCAATAAAATAAATAAATAAATTAGAAACACGAAGTAAAATAAAATAAGTAATAATGACTAGATTAATAAAAGATAGGCTTTCTTAAGATTATAATCCCCGACAACAGTTCAAAAACTTGACTGATTATTTATGTTTGCTTGTGATATTATAAGTTTTAACCGCAAGTGCACGGTGTAGCTGTAGCTAGCACTGGCAAGTACAAATGGATCCCATGAGGACTATCAATACTAGTATTAACCTTTTTTCTATTATCTAACCATTGAATTAGGTTGTGAATTTTACACTAAACAAACCAAACTAAGGTTTAACATAAAAATGAACTAAAATGAAGAAAGCACAATGATTAAATGATATCAAATAAATAGTACCTAGGTGATGAATCCCCCTAAGATATCTTAAACACTAACCCTTTATCTTATAATTAAATTGTTAATTATTGGACCATGGAAATTCCTATCATATATTAGTATCTTTCTTAAGGCTATTAACAACTAACCCTCAATTAATTAACTAAAATCTCTTTCTAGTTAAAACCATTAAGATTATATTACTCAATTTGTGAATTTCACTACTAGGTCTGACCCTAATCTAGAGGATTGATGTCAAACTTTC
The DNA here is from genome assembly GCA_027575705.1 of Erythroxylum echinodendron. NCBI lineage: Eukaryota > Viridiplantae > Streptophyta > Magnoliopsida > Malpighiales > Erythroxylaceae > Erythroxylum > Erythroxylum echinodendron. The sequence goes on from JANZXR010000004.1 coordinate 16,470,356, forward strand.
TCTAGGTTTTCATGCAACACCTTCCAATTATAGTAGATCTATTCAAACAAAAGGATTTTTCAATCTCAATTATAAGAAATCAAACATTGAACAAATCTCATTCATAATTGAATCTCAATAAATAAATCAATAAAATTACATTGAATAAAAAACTATATCATACTATTCATCCAAACTAAGAGTTCATCACACCTACGCACTAAACAAATTAGTTCTTAAACATAGAAAACAAATCTAGCGTCAAATATTCATAAGAATAAGCAGAAATAAAGAATATATAATCTACTTTCCTTTTATCTCTAATGAAATCTTCTTGAAATTTAGATCAAAGATTGCTCTTTATCGAATATTATAATGTAATGATCACGTTTTCTTCATCCTTCTTTCAGAACTACTTTTTCATTCCTTTTTTGGTGTCTAATCTGACTCCAAAATTTCTTCTCCTTGTTTAGCCTTTAATTATTTCCTTTTATAGTAAAAACTCGGGTTTTTAGAATATACACGATCATGTAGGTGATTATGTATCTCAAAATACCATTTAAATCATGACTTTATATAGTTACAGAAGCTTACAATGACTACATACACAACCGTGTATGTCATCATACATAGATGTATATCTTAACATGGGCATAAACAACATATTCAAAACTTCAAATGTTTATAATGACTTATATAGTCCCTATACATGGCCGTGTGTCTCCAAAGTTGGTTTATAAAAGCAATTATCACCTAAAAAACATAGTTGAACCAAAATAAGTACCAAAAATATTATTAAACCCTCAAATATCAAGCAAAACACATTAAATATGGGTAAATAAATATATTCAATTAATCATTTATCAACTTGTCACAAGTTGCTTACACTCTTTTCCCTAAAGTTGCTTGAAACAAGCTAGTATAGGATATAATCTATATCCTTCAAGCATCTTTCATTTTATGGTTCACTATAAAGTAAAGGCATCAAACCAAAGCAAACTTATAGGCTCTTCATCTATTAACATATGTAGCTTATATTAGTTGGATCCAAAATCTATTAAACATTTATTTTTCCATTATTCTGCAATCGTATGGAGACAAGTTTTAAGTTGGTGCCAATAGACTTGCATCGAGGATGACTAAGTATACATCATTACTTAGGTAAGCAAAATTAGATTGGGGTTGAAAAAAGACGTGAAGATCTTTAGGATTTCTTTAAGATATTGTGTGTATATATTATGTAAGGAAAGAAACTTTAGAACTTTCTAGCAAAAGCTAATTATCACATAAGAACTATTACTAAGGCTTTGGAATTGGATAAGATGGGAAATTATTTCAAAACGGAGCTAACTAAAATTAAGTGTGGAGTTGAAGAATACCTGGAATCTTTAACATATGTGAGGGCTTTAGATTCTAAAGTACAATTGAATGTGAACCAAATTTAATTATTAAATCTCTAATAGTTATTCATTAAGGAAGGCCTTGGTTTCCAGTTATTTAGATTTGGTTTGTAAATGTTTATCTAGCAATGTTTCTTAGTTGTAATCCTTATATTGGCGATGCAATTTAATCTTTATTCTTTTAGAAACTTGTAACACTTAATTATATAACTAAAGTCTTTACAAATATTTATACTTCCATTTTTGACTACATTTTATAGTGATAGATAATATAATTTTAATTTTAATTTTATATCACTAACTAACTTAAGACAACTATATGTAAAAATTCCATTATCTATTATTTTTTGTTGAAGTGAAATTATATATATCTAAAATAGTTCTACTCCAATATATGTTAGACTAAGTTATATTGCACATCAATATATCTAGACTATGAAAAAGTTAGGTTCTTACATTATAAATTGCACTATAGGTATCAATATACAACATTCTTGTCATTTATCCTTTAATAACTTTTTCGTTTACAACTTTTTATTAGTTTTACTTATCACTATATATTTTTATCTCTTAGGAAATGATAATTTACTATAATTTTACAATTTGGATTATCTATAATTTTAAGTCTAAATTCATTTAACAATCTTCAAATCCTAAAGATTTTTTAAAGTCATTATATATCAAATAGTTGAATATCTATTTCCCTATAATCCAATACTTTATAGTTAGTTAAAAAAAGAATTAGATTATTACCATAATTACTTGATCAAAGCTAGGTCATGTACATTAAACTTTTCATTAAAGATATAAAAATTTTCTGCATTTGGTACACCTATAATCAAGGGATAAAATGGTTTATATTATTTGTGTTAAACTTTGTAATACCTTTTTGAATGATAATTAAAACTTCATTTTTTTCCTAGCATAGATAACCCTTATACAAATTATTTATTTGCCATAATCCATATTTAATGGTAATAATTTATAAAATTTCGTTTCTATAATAGTAGTTTTGTTAAGTTATCTACCAATAATCAATATATGTTTTTTAGAAAATAAATTGAGTTAATAAGTGAAAATGGTTTCCAAGTGTAGTTACAAGCTGAAGTAGGCTCCAAGTGGATTATAACTAGAATCTAGAAGAAAAAATATCAAAGCTAGCCAAGAGTCTATTGGAAGATGAAATAGTCTATTGGAAGTCCTAACTTTGTGATAAGAGACTTTACTATTTGAGAGAAGCTAAAACTAACGTATATAGAAGTTCATCTCAGCATAAAACTCTTTTAATATCATTTTCCCTATTGATCAATGCATGGAGATTCCTTAATTGGAATTTAATGACAAGATGAAACTTAGTTAAATAATTTTCACAAGCAGTTGTTCCTTTATTGAGCTCTCCTAGGTTAAGAAGAAAATGTTATTGATATGTAGTCTTATGTTGGAAAATTATCGAATTTCTTTCTCTCTCTACATCTCATACAATACATTGCCCAATGCTGCTTTATAGATATGGAGGACTTCATTGCATACAGTTTATATTTGATGCATCTAGCTAATTATCCAATGTCAATCACCTAGTGGAAAAGAGAGATTACATTGCTTAAGTATCTCTTTCCATACATAATAGGATAAGTTACATTGAAAGAAAAGATAGTTGATTGACTCACACTCTTACTCACATAACAACAATTAGTAAAGTTATGGTTTCCTTTTAATTTATCAATTTTGTTGAGCTGTTGCTTAATAGGAAGCCAAAGGATAAAGGAAACTCTACAATTTGCCTATTTAAACCGTGTTGTTTCATGCCAATTCAACTTAGGGGCTCATGTCCTTAATAATTTACTATAAGAAAGTTTGTAAAGCACCTAAAGGAATGTTTCGGCCATTGTATTAAGTCTTCCCTACTAGAGTTAAGTAAAGGAGTAGAGATGATGGTTATAAAAGTTGACCATTCTCTTTTATTAAGATTGCATTGATCATTCTTAAAGACATCTTTAACTATAGCCTCATTGGGAGTTGAGTTCTTGAGAGGCATTAAGTTTAATAATTCTAGAAGAAGTACCTTATTACTCCAATTATCATTCGAGAAGCTTATATCAGAACCATTACCAATCTTAGGCTTGGAATATCAACATATGTTATTTGTATAAAATAATATAAAAATAAAATCATCATTAGAATTTATACTAAAAATTATATGTCCAATATTGTAAAACATAATTGAAATGATAAAGTAAAATAATATTGAATATACATTAAAAAAATTTTAATGAGAGAAAAAATGAAAGACTAATGTTTACTTAACAAATTCTTCATTAGATAAAATAATAGAATCGCATATAAACTTTTGTAAATAAGATAATCCCAAGACTGTAAAACATCTTGAATACAATATCAAAAGGTGAATTTAACATAATTTAATGTTACCAAACTATTGTTAAAAGTCAAATTTGTTAGGAAATCTAAGTAGGATTTGATCCCCAAACAGCGCAATAAAAATAAAACCTTTCAATTTGATTTTTAAAAATCTAAATCACTTTAAATTCTATAACTTAATTAAGCTTGAACATATTAAAACATGAATTATAAATTCATATCTTATTGTATAGTTTTATCCTTTTCTTGAAGCTGCCATCGAACCATTCATGAAACTAGTTTTATGTCAACTAATGTAGCCACACACGGGCCCAACTTCTATCGTTATTTATACAAATGTGGAAAGAGAAATCTATAAGTGGTGTAGAGAGAGTTAAACAAGAAGTGCTAAGTACTCTTTTAGAGCCTAAGCCTATTTATAATAATGACTGAAACTTTTAGTAATTTAATTAAAATAGAATCCTAATTTCAATTATACATTAATTAGAATTACTTTTCAGTCTAATTAAATATAAGTTAGGCTCAAATAAGATCCAATATCTTATATTGATCCTTATTTATTAAATATCTAATATTTAATTTTAAAGTTTCTTAAACTCTTCAATCAAGTCCAACTTTAAATACCTTTTCTTTCATCTTTTTTTTTGTGACCCATTTATTAGGTTCTTAAATATGTTATAAATAAATTTTAATTTATCTTTAATTCTCAACTTAAATGATTTATATTCATGGATAACAATTAAAATCTAGCAATACGTCATGATCAATCAAATATTAAGAATGTCAAAGTGGTCATAAGTAACCTTTCTGCATGTTAATTTTTTGTATAATTTAATCATTTATCACACAATATTTTGATTAGATATAGAATATAGAAATAATGTTTATTTTAGTCCAATCATATTGGTTCTCTATCATTAGCAATTGATTCTATTAACGACATTTAAAAACTATTTTCAAGGTATTATTCCACCTTAACTAAGGATTTCCTAAATCAATATTAATTCAGAGCAATAGACAATCTCCCTAATCACTTTAAGGTAATGAATCATATATTGATTACTCAACTATTTTCATATAATTCATACTATATTCAATAACTACTAATTAAGCTACCATTGACTAGAATATGTCTTAGGTACTACAAAAAATGACAATCTCTATATAAGATACTTTGGAGATCTTTAAGTCAAATGATCACTTATATAATTATTACAATAAGAATTTCTATAGACATACAAGTATGCTTTAACTAAAATTCTCTTATGAGGTTAATTTAGTGAACTTGTTCTCTAATAAGTACCACACGTTTATTTAAGTATCTCCATACTTTAATTAGTCTATAAGATTGACTACTTCAAATGAAAGAAATTTAGCACAATACGTGTTAGTCTTTTTATCGTTCTACTAATATCCAATCTTAGTAGAACAATGATTTGGAATAATTTTTCGATAATAAATAAATTTAATATGAATCTTATAATTATAATCTCATCATAATTTTATTTACAAGGTACATTTATTTTATGAACTTTATCATTTACATATAAATATAAACAATGCTTTTAAGAAATTATATCACTAAAATAGTTGTAAGATATAAACTGACTGATTACTTATAGGGTATAAGCCAGCAAAATCAAAATTGATAGACAAAAAATCATTTTTGGTTATTCTTTGAAATTTAAACTTTGTTAACGATAAATCACCATTCGATCCGTTGGAAATAGTCAACATTATGGGCTGTCCGGTGTTGAAATGTGGAACCAAAACTGAAGAAAATTTGACTAGTCACAAGTACAAATCTTAGGACTTATGTTGTCATGTTAAATGGTTTTCAATTTTAATACATGAATTTCATCATAAATCTAAAAATAAAGGGTTAAATCAAGTATTATAACTACCAACACGGCTCATAAAATGTCTATAATTGGTAGAATTAAGTTGATAATCGCATTCTTTCTCAACAGAAGCATATGCATCAATTCTGATTCTTCTATTCGACAATTTGCGGAGCACCCCAGAGATCATAAGCATTAAAAAAAGAGTACTGTAGTTAGAAATTTGAACATCACTCTTGTACGTAGAATTAGAACACGTCAATTTGGCTTGAGAAGCATAACAATGACAACTGCATGAGTTTTCTGTTGGACTGGCCACACCATGAGGACCACATGGAAACAGGATGAGAAAATCTCTAGAATATAATTGACGAGTACTTCATCAAACTCAGCTGAACCTTTCTTGTGGTGAAGTTTCCGGTGAATACTCTTTCGAGTAGACAAACCACTTTGCGACAATCAAGAAAGCGAGGAAGTTAAGGAAGTTCAAGGTGGCCAAGAATGCAAAATAGTAGTCTAAATGAGAGACATTCAGGTTGCTCAGAACCCACCCTCGGTGGCCGTGTGCTGAAGTGATATTTGTGACTGTTGCTAGCAGAAAAGTGCTGAGAAAATTCCCAATGCCCAAGCTAGTCGAGAAGTACGAGGTCCCCAAGCTTTTCATTCCTTCCGGAGCTTGATCATAGAAAAACTCAAGCTTTGCCACTTCCACAAACGTATCAGCTATGCCCATCAAGATAAATTGAGGAAGAAGAACAAAAATGCTAATGGGCACTATATCAGTTATCTTTGAAAGATTGTGCTCTCTGGCAACACTAAGCCTCTTCCTTTCAGTTAAGAAGCAGATGATCATCACAATAATATGCAAGACAAGGCCAATCCCCATTCTTTGCAATAAGGTAATGCCTCTTGGATTTTTGGTGTAGCGCCTAACTGAGGGCACGAAAAGGCGATCATATATCACTAGGCTGATCAACATGGCTGTGGTAACAAATGTTCCAAGTCCTGCTGGAGGGATTTTGAAATGGGGTCCCATGTTTCTGTCCATAGTGGTGCCTTGTTTGAGGAACAATGTGTTTGCCTGAGCAATCATGGCGCTAGGTACCAATGTGACCAACAGAACAGGAAGCATTTTCATTATTTGCTTGGTTTGTTCCACCTGAGTCACCGGACACAGCATCCAAGGTGAGCATGACCGAGTACTCTTTACAGCAGCTCTGTCAAGGAAGCTGCAGGTCATGGGATCTCTTTATTAGCTAAAGGGCATTAGTTTAAAATTTGGATTTAAAAAAAAAAGTCAGATACATGATCTAATTTATCTTCAGCAAGTAAACTGCATCTTCAGAATATCGTTATAAAATTATCACATTGGTATAAAATAGTACTCTACGGAAAATTCACAGTATATTTTACGCTGTGAGCAATATATAGAGATGGCAGTTTTATTATAAATGTAAAATTTTTTGCTCAAAGATTATTGCCAAAGATAAAACTCAAAAACTAGAAGCCAACCTCATTGAAGCGGTATGGTCGATTCTCGACCTTGCTGATTTCGAGTATTCCTCTGGGCTCAGCTCATGAAGCTCTTTCGGATCGTTGGGGACCCTTAAATTCCATTTCCTCACAGCAGCAACAAGTACCTGTACTATAATAGTGAATGGACTCCCTGCAGGCAATTTGTGCCGGTAAAATGATGTGCCTGCTAAGAACACCATGATTGACAATGCGAGCCCAGCAGTTGGTAGGCCATAGCCGACGCTCCAACCAACCTTCTCTTGTATGTAAACCACGACAGAGTTTGCAAAGAGTGTGCCAAAGAAAATACTGAACATCCACCAGTTGAAAAATGAGAGCTTTTGCTTTCTTTCATTTGGTTCTAAGTCGTCGAATTGATCTGCACCCATTGTCGATATGTTCGGCTTTGTTCCACCAGCTCCAATAGCAATTATGTATAGTGCAAAGTAGAAGATACCCTTTTGGAAGGACGAGGCATGCTTGTCACAGACTACTCCGATTTTAGCACCACCGCAGGACGGAGGTTTCAGGCCAGTCACCGATACCGCTAGTGTTAATAGCCCCATCCCCTGATTGATTTTACAAGGAAATGCAAAATTTTAAGTTATTAGTACAGGTTGGGGTTGGAACTTCTAATTTTGAGAATAAAATTATTTAAAGATATTCTTTTATCTTATGTATATTTATTTAATTAGTTAATGTATAAGATAATGGCCATGTTATTAATATATTATAAATGGTCTTACCATGAGATCATAATTATGAGATCTATATTACATTTATTGAATTATTCTTAATTTTTTAATAAAACAAGTAGTCGAGCTCATAAGTTAAAATATAGAGATATTTAAACAAACGTGTAGTTGTTTGCTAAATAATGTATGAATTTTTTTAGAGCATTACTTATATGTGTATAGAAGTTTTCATTGTGATTATTATATAAGTGATTTTTTTAACTTAAGTCTACAAAGTATTTCATATTGTGATTACTAGGTTTTGATATTATTTATGACATGTCCTTATCAAGGGTAATTAATTGGTAGTTATTGGATATAACATAAACAATATGACTATAAAGGTAGATGAGTAATCAATATAGAATTCATCACCCTCAAGTGAATGTTTTATTATTTTCGATTGGTATGAATTCAAAAAATCATTGACCAAGATAGAATGGCTTTTGAAAATAGTTTTTAAATTTTATTAAAATAATTAATTACTAATATGTGAGAGTTAATATGATTGGTCTCAAATAAAATAGACATTAATTTCATATTTTATACTTAATTGGAGCATTGTATGAAGGAATGATTGAATTATGCAAAAAAGATATGCATTAAAACATTAGAAAAAAACCAATTTGATAATCTCAATATTAAGATGGTTATGATACATTGTTAGGTATCAATTTTCATTTATAGATATAAACTATTTAATTAAAGAATTAAAATAAATTTAAAGAGTTTAATTTATTTAATTCTAAATATGATTTAGAGTTATAATTTATATCATTACCAATATATTTAGGAACTTAATAAGTCATACACAAAAAATTGTTGATAAGAGCAAAGGTAACTTTAACCAATATGTATTTTTATTATAAAGTTTGAAAATTTTAGGATTAAAGATATTATTGTTGTTGCTATTGTTGTTATTCTTATTGTTGTTGTTATTGTATTGTTGGTCCTTATTTACTAAATATTATTATAAAATTTAAGAAATTTTAGGATTAAAGATATTGTTGTTGTTGTTGCTATTGTTTTTATTGTTGTCGTTGTTATTGTTATTATGTTGTTGGTCCTTATTTATTAAATATTATATATTTAGTAAATAAAGATCAACAACAATAACAACATCTCAATAGAAATTTCACTAAGACATGGTTTTAGGGAGGCCAAGAAGTACGCAAATTTCCCTCTAACTAGTAGTTATTTATATTTAATGAATAAAGATTATTATAAGATATTGGATCTTATTTCAATATGATTAGTGCTTAATAATAATCAATTGTAATTTTAATTAAAGTTAATGTAAATTAGTCCTTGCTTACTCCTCTCTGCACTACTTGTAGTGTTCTTTCGATTTGTAGGTATAAATATTATTGGAGACTAATCCTTTTATGGTTACGATGGTTGCAATAAACCGATATTATTTGGTAGAAACTTCAAGAAAATGATCAAATTAAATAGCAAGGCATGAACTCATGATTCATGTTTTATTGTGTTTATGCATTCGAATTTAAAGTGATATTACTTTCAAAAAATCAAACAAAAAACTTACATTCTTATTATGTTGTTTGCAAGATCGAATCTTTCCCTAATTTCCTAGTATTGGTATTAAAGTCGCCTTTAATTATATAGGTTGATTTCACAGCTAATTATTATTAATATGAATTTTAGAATTGAAATTACAATAGTTGCAAACCTTGATTACCAAAAATTGGATATAATGTATTTATGTATTTTTTTAAATTATGAAATTTTCAAATTAAACCCCCTTTCAAGCACAAATGAAACCTATAAATCCTAAATCATCTGACCACTGTAACCCTTAGCCCTAGGTGATCAAAGAGTACGACCATTGTCACCTGATTTTTGGAGATACAAAACGATACAAGAAACCTCAAAGTTATTCTTCAAGCCTTATATTCTCCATTGTATTTCTAGTGAAAAGATTAACTCAAAGCTTAAAACTCTATTATTGTAGGGTGTGAGTTGTAATTGATTTTGTTTGGAATTTGAAAACCATTGTATAAGATGAGATCTAGCTTATCAATTCTGGAGGTTACGTGGATTTTGTGGCTTGTTTTCTTGAATGAGGATGTTAAAATTTTAAGTTGTGTGATTAGGAAGTTGTTGGAGTTATTATTTCTTTTGGTAGTGGGATTGGTGAGTCTTAATAACTATTAATAGTTTATGATCATTGTCTCATCATTAATGTTACTGGATATTCTATGGTTATTAGAGCTGGCAATGGTCAAAGAAGGGATAAGTTAATGCTGTTGCGAGGAGAGGAGACATTTATAGCAGAGATGCAATGGATGGTCCTTACATGACGGTCTGGCAGCAGGCAGTAATGTTAGAGAAAGTGCCAGAGAGAGGGAGGAAAAAATATCTTTTATATATTTATTCCGTGTAAAACATATACAATATATACTAACGTTCTGCCTATAAATCAGGAACTTACAAAACCAGAAATAGGAAGTAAAAAAGCCTATTTAAGCTATACAATAATAACAATAAAATCCTTCCTATAAATTAGGCTAAACTCTCGTCAATACTCCCCCTCAAGGTGGGGCGAAGACATCTGTTAATCCCAGCTTGTCAAGTGAGTCATGAAAGGATCTTGAACACACTGCTTTTGTTAAAATATTTGCTAGCTGTTGCTCAGATCTTACGAAGGGGAAACTTATGGTGCCATCCTCCAAATGTTGCTTAATGAAATGTCTATCCACTTCAACATGCTTTGTTCTATCATGTTGAACTGGATTATGTGCTATGTCAATAGCTGCCTTGCTTTCACAAAATAATTTCATAGTTTCACCCTCATAAAAACCAAGCTCCTCCATCAGTCTTTTAAGCCATAACAACTCACAAAGACCCTTAGAAATGCCTCTAAATTCAGCTTCAGCACTAGATAAAGCAACAACATTTTTCTTCTTACTCCTCCATGTAACCAGATTTCCACCAACAAATGTAAAGTACCCAGATGTGGACCTCCTATCAGTGATATTTCCAACCCAATCAGCATCAGTGAAACCTTCAATCTTCAAATGATCTTGTTTGGTAAATGATAGTCCTCGACCAGGACAGGACTTTAAGTATCGTAGAATATGAACCACAGCATACATGTGAGCTTCACTTGGTTGATGCATAAACTGACTTACTACGCCCACAGCATAAGCTATATCGGGTCGTGTGAGAGATAAGTAAATCAACTTGCCTACCAATCTCTGATATCTTTCCTTATCAGCCATTTTTTGATCAGGATAAATACCAAGTTTATGATTTTGAATCATAGACACTTCTGCAGGACTACAATCAAGCATTCCGACTTCAAACAATAAATCTAATATATATTTTCTTTGAGATAAAAATATACCTGCATTAGTTCTGGACACTTCGATCTTGAGAAAGTATTTGAGATCACCCATATTCTTCATCTCGAATTCTGCAGCTAAGTTTTCTTGTAGTCTTTTAATTTCAACTGAATCATCCCCTGAAATGATCATGTCATCCACATAAACTATCAAAACAATGATCTTTCCTCCTTGACATTTGATAAACAATGTATGGTCACTATTACTCTGTGAATAACCATATTGTTTCATAGCATTACAAAGTCTCCCAAACCATGCTCTTGGAGACTGTTTAAGTCCATAAAGAGCTCTCTTTAGTTTGCACATATGAGTCTTCATCTTCTCAGGTTCATATCCAGCAGGAAGATCCATATACACATCTTCTTCAGTGTCTCCGTGAAGGAAAGCATTCTTCACGTCTAGTTGTATTAGGGGCCAATCTAAATTAGCTGCAACAGATAACAAAACCTGTATGGTATTTAATTTGGCAACAGGAGAAAAGGTTTCCTGATAATCTATACCATATGTTTGAGTATATCCTTTGGCTACCAACCTTGCCTTAAACCGTTCAACAGACCCATCTGACTTATGCTTTATAGTAAAAATCCATCTGCACCCTATTGCTTTAACTCCAGGTGGTCTTCGAATAAGTTCCCATGTCTGATTTTTTTTTAAAGCTTCCATCTCTTCCTGAACAGTTTTGACCCACCTTGGGTCTCGCATTGCCTCCTCAAAATTATTAGGCACGTTCTCACTTGATATATTAAGTGCAAAAGCCATCTGCTCCTCAGGCAAGTGCTGTGT
>JANZXR010000004.1:16482448-16498965 GCA_027575705.1 Erythroxylum echinodendron
TGCCTCGTGTGAAGATCCTGTAGTAAGAAAAAAGTGGGGAATATCAGTGCCACACAATATAAATCTTCAGTGAGTCTACTAACGGAAATCAATTTGTGCTTAAGTGAAGGAATAAGCAAAGTATTCTTCAGCATGGTTTTATTATTTAAAACCACACGACCAGCTCCAGTAACTGGAGATCGAACACCATTGGCATTAGAGATCCAATGTCGATGAGGGGAGACAGTGTTAATAATGTCTTGAGGGTCAAATGTCATATATTCTTCTGCACCAGAATCAAGGATCCACTTTTGGTCAACATCAGAAGCTGTATTACTCAAGACACAGCCAGAGTTACCTTCTACCGTAGGATTAGATTTACCCTCTGAAGAGAGAAAGGATTGCAAAGTGTCCCCAGTCATGAGCGCAGCAACCCCTCCCGCGTTCTCAAGTTGAATTCTCTTCTTCTTTGCTTGATATTCCTCCCACCAGTCAGGATAGCCATTCAATTTGAGGCAGGTGTCTTTGGTATGCTTTTTACTACCACAGTGTGTGCAGCGTTGAGTCTCATTAGAATGTTTACTCTTACAATCAGCTCCTTTAAAACTCTTTGTTTCCATCACCATGCTTGTATCAGATGACGTAGATCGCATGATCTGTTGACGATTATCTTCTCGACGAACTTTAGGATAGGCCTCTTCAACAGTGGGAAGAGGTTTTTCTGTTAAGACATCACTCCGAATGGAGTCAAGGCGGTCATCAAGTCCTGTCAAAAATATATATACTCTCTCCTCATGAAGCAAGGAATTGTATTTCTCAATATCTACAGAACAAGTCATAGGATTGGGTCTGCGAAAGTCTATCTCACGCCAAAAGCTTTGCAATTCAGAATAATATTGATCAAGAGAGTCACCAGCTTGTCGCAGCTGAGAAACTCGACGTCGAAGTTCATACACCTGAGAGGTATCTGACCCATCAAAATAGGTTGTAGCTGCCGCATCCCAGACCTCCTTGGCTGTGGTAAATCGCACAAAATTGGGCACAAGAGCAGGGTCCATAGAATTGAGTAACCAGCCCTTAACAATGGCATTCTCCATGCGCCACTTGCGGAATCTGGGATCGCTTTCATCTGGTTGAGATAAATCACCATTAATATAGCCAAGTTTATCTTTTCCAGCCACAAACATCTCAACAAGTTGAGACCATAGTCCATAATTAGAGCTATTCAGTTTCACACTAATATTGGTCACACCACCATCAGGAACGGTGGTAGGAGTAGGGGTCATTGAGCCACTATGAGCATGAGAAAACGCAGTAGCCATGCGTTCAGTTAACTCAGTAAAAAAACAAGCCATGTGTGGGTCAGGGAGGGTGAGATCAGAGGATGTTTGTGGCTCAGTATGAGAGGTTGGATCAGCCATATGAAGAACACTACCGGCGGCACCAAAAGCTAGAAGCAAAAACCCCTAGAACCTTGCTCTGATACCATGCCAGAGAGAGGGAGGAAAAAATATCGTTTATATATTTATTCCGTGTAAAACATATACAATATATACTAACGTTCTGCCTATAAATCAGGAACTTACAAAACCAGAAATAGGAAGTAAAAAAGCCTATTTAAGCTATACAACAACGATAAAATCCTTCCTATAAATTAGGCTAAACTCTCGTCAATAGAAAGGAGTCGCGTGTTGTTGGAGATATGATGTAAAGCAGGTCGGTAGCGTGGAAGACGATTTTATATATGATGTTGAAGAAAAATACAGCAGCAATTGTTGTGTATGGAATTTAGGGCAGAGGAACAATGGAGACAAAAGCTGGTCTAATAGGTGACAACAATGGTTGGTCTAACAAATTGCGACGGCTAGGGTTCCATGGTGGCTAGGGTTTATTTGTGTTGTTAGGGTTTCCTAAGGATGAAGACAAGGTGTTTAGACACAAAGACTGGTTATTCTAGGTTAAGAATAAGTTATTATTGGATTAAAATATGACTGAGTTTGTTTGGATACAAGTTTAAGTATGAGATAAATAAAGAAAAATACAATTTGTTTGATTTTTGGATTAAAGTAATCATAAAATAAATAAAGTTCTTTTAAGCATGAAATAATAATTTAATTTCTAAACATATATAATTTAAAAGAGTTTTAAATTCAAAACTAATTTCAAAAATTAAATTAATTATTTTCTTAATTTGAAAAAGTTTTCATTAAAAAATTAAGAAAATAAATCCTATTTAATATTTTGAAAATATTTTTCTATTTAATTAAGAAACTAATCTAATGCAAAGGATTATCTCAATTAAATTTAAAATATTTATTTAATTTCGACATTTTTCTTTAATATTAGAAAATAATTTTTAAATTAAATAAAAGTTATCTATAATAAGATTAGAAAGTCTTATTTATTGAATTGAAAAAAAGAAGAGTTTTTCTAAATTATAGCAGGAAAGAAGGTTCAAAATAGTTGCAAAATTATTTTCAAATAAAATTATATTTCAATTTAAAATAGAAATTTAATTTATTTATGAAGTAATAGGTTTAATATAATTTAATTATTTAAAGAGTTAGAAATGCTATTTTAAATTATGTAAATTAATAATTAGACTCAAAAATAATTTAATATTTTATACATATAATTTAATCATGGTTGCATAAATGCCAGGCTAAAAGTTTGATTTTCACACGTTAACATTTTACAAAAGACTTAAATATGCTCGTATTATTATCTCTTATACTACTTTGTACTCTATTGTTGTTAAAAAAGTACAGGGTGAAAAAATAGTAACATAGATAATGTTAGCGACTTATTTAGACCTTTTATGAAATATTAAGGTCAAAATCATACCTTTAACTAATGTATAAAGAAATCATTTTAAGATTATATCAACGTCTGTTCATTACAAGAAAATAGTGAATTAGGGACGGAAAATACCGACAAAAATAAGAAACTTTATACACAATATGCATAATCTCAACCTAACCAAACATTCACGTTTAAAACTTAAAAACATGCTTTTTTTATAAAATAATACACTTATAAGAGAGTTTACCTCAAACAACGCATGATGAGTAAGACAATAATCGAAACACGATCGGAAAATGCGAGAGAAGGAGTCGGAAAACTCTGAACCGTAAGGAAAGAAGAAAAATGAAGGCGCGAGGGGAGGGGAGGGAGTCGGGTGTGACTTATAGCCGCTGGATTACTGACGGAACACAACATTCCGTCGGCAATCTAGGTTTTCAGAATACGCGTCCGCCGACAGTTACCGACGGACAAGACCATTCCGTCGTTAAAAGCGCGGCATTTTTATTACGGTAGAAACTCAAATGCCGACAGAAAAGTTATTCCGTCAGTAAACTAGGTTTCGCTGTCGACATTTACCGACGAGAACATCATCTGCCGTTGATAATTGTCGGCAAGTTTAGCGACGGAATATTAGTTCCGTCGGTAAAATTTGTTCATAAAATAGTTACCGACGGACGTCAGACGTTCCATCGGTATAATAGGGTTATATCAACGAAGGGTGGACGAAGATGCCGACAGTTACCGACATAAACCTTATGCCGTCGGTGTATCGTCCCTTCCTCATCGATACGACGATGTCTGTAAACAATTTACCGACGGAAAAGACTGTCTGTCGGTAAATTGCTTCAAGATATGGCGACGGAATGTTCGACAGTCGATAAATGAAAGCTAAATACCGACGATCGGTTTCCCTTCAGTAAATCGGCGAAGCAATTAAATTGCAGGAATGATTCTCGCATTTTTTCCCGTCTCTGTGACTTTTGGCGTCGCTATTTTCTCTCGGAGATTTTGCGCGAAAGTTTTTCCTGCAGTATTTCGGACAGATTGTCCGTCGGTAAAACATTCTATTTGCCGACGGAATATGTACGTTCCGTCGGTAAGTATTGACGAATTTTTTTCCATCAGAAATATTCCGACGCTATTACGTATTTTTCTTGTAATAGTTGGGTTCAAATTGCCTAATTGTGACATCATATAAGATAAATTAATGACTCACTGATAAGAAATTGTTAAAAACTTAACTATAATGTAATTAATTAATTATTATTATTATTTTAATTAATTATATTTTAATTAATTAATTATATTTAATTAATTTTTTATTTACTAAATAGAATATATGAAAAAATTTTAAAAGTAAGATATCAAGTTATTACCTCTATAATAATAATAATCAACCAATAACCACTAACTTTTTATTGCTTATATATGAACTCTTTACCAAACTCTATCAACCAAACACTTTCTCAATATCCTAAATATATTCGTCTTTAACTCCGGAAACAACTTTGTCAACCTACCATTACTATCCCTGTCCTAACAAGCACATTAAATTCTGACTAGACATATCCATTTCTTTGTCAGATGTAATGAGAAGGGCCATGGCATCATCTACGAAAGCAGTGATAAATTGCACAGGTCAGTCATCCTAAAAGTAGTGTGCGACCAGCAACAATTGTAATACAGCTATGCATGAATATAGTCACTGGCACTGGTTTAAAGCCTCTTCTCAGAAATTAAATTCCTTGTCACCAGGTACTCAAACTATTTCATTAAAACTCCTTATTTGTGTTTCTTTATTATGAATATGCATCATGTACCTACCCCTGCAACCTTAGAGCTATAGGAAGTTGAAGAATAATTTTACCAAGAGATAAGTGACAGACGCGAAGATGAAGGTCCAGAAGCGGCCGAGAAAAGCATCAGCAATGTAAGCACCGGCAATAGGAAGCAGCCAGACGGTGCCAGCCCAGTTGGTGACGTTGTTGGAAGCTTGAACAGTGCCTTCATGGAGCTTTGTTGTCAAATATATGAACAAGTTTGATGATATCCCGTAATATGCCATCCTCTCAAACACTTCATACACTACCAACATAATGTTTTCACCATTACTATGACAGAAAACCTAAAAAAGAGAATGAAGTGAATTGTTTTGGGACGTTATTCTAACATTCTTTTTATGCCCTTACATCTCAGAAATCGATTTCAAGAATGATATCTTGCTACCGTACTATATATACTAGCATTTGTGTGTATGCGTTCGTCTTTAAAATGGGTATGTAGGCATCAATGTTTTAGCCGTAAACGTACTTTACCCTCCATTTCTATTTATGAATGGTCAAATCGTCTTGCGAGCTTTAAGTGGTATCAGATAGGTCTCGGAGTTACACTAGTAATGCAACAAATATCAACGTACCGACAATAAAGGAACAAGCTTTCCATCTTCCGGTCTCCGACCTTAAGACGGGTTTGCCCTTGATGTCCACAGTCCCATCTTGTGTGTAATCTTCTCTATCGTTTGCAGGGCTCCTCCCTTCCATGTTTTCCATCACAGTGAGGAGTGTGAGAGAGACACAGAGCGAGCAAGCTATATATAGCGCTCTAAAGAATATTTATCTGGTGTGTATTTTGGTTATAGTTATAGAGTAGAGGTCTTTTATTATATCTAGTTCCCGACCGTATTGCATCTAGAGATGCGAAATAAACTCTTTAACATTTTTATTTTAAATTAACATGATACTCTAAAACTCTCCTCAAATATAATTAGAATTGAATATTTAATTATTATTTGAAATAGATGTAGTGGTAATCAGATCAGATCGTTGAGACTGGACATTTAGACAAATAATCGAGAAATTAATAATTCGGATCAAAATTATTCTAATATTATATTAAAATTTTTAATATAAATAAAGTGTAAAGTTCATTAATAAAAATTAAGTATGGGTTAACTATTGTCAAAATGACCAATATTAATTATTAACCGCAGACCGTTTGACTCCAAAGTCTATCTCCACATCTCTAGCTTCCTATTAACTTCTTCTTTTATTTCTCCGACTAATACAATGTCATCTGCGAACAACATACACCACGACACCGCATCTTGTATGTCTTGCGTGATGACATCTATTATAAGCGCAAAAAGAAATGGGCTTAAAGCTGAACCTTGATGTAATCCTATATCCCCCGAAAAATACGTTGTATCTCCCACTGGCATGCGCACACAAGTTCTAGCGGCCTCGTACATATCCTTTATAGTCTTGACATAGGTAATAGTAATGTTCTTCGCTTCTAAACATTTCTAAGTAACTTCTCTTAGTACATTATCATATGCCTTCTCTAAGTCAATAAAAACTATATGTAAGCTCCGCCTATGCTCTCTATATTTCTCCATCAACCGTCTTAATAGATGGATTGCTTCAATAGTTGATCTTCCAGGCATGAATCCAAATTGATTCTCTTTCACTTGTACTATTTTGCATAATTGTTGTTCAATAACTCACTCCCACAGTTTCATAGTATGGCTCAGGAGTTTGATGCCTCTATGGTTTCCACATTCTTGTGCGTCTCCCTTATTTTTATAGATCGGTACTCCTACACTACTTCTCCACTCCTCCGACATTCTTCCCGTGTGCAAGATAGCGTTGAAAAGAGTGGTAAGCTATTGTACCCCTACTTCGCCTAGACACTTCCACACCCCAATAGGTATCTGGTCAGTGTCTACTACTTTCTCTCTTCCCATCTTGCTAAGGGCTTCTTTCACCTCCTCTTTAGAGATTCTTCTAATATCATCACACTGCATACCCTGGGGTCTCTCTTCTTCTCTACTCTCTATACCAATGTCTTCATGTCGCACCTCGTTAAACAGGCTAGTGAAGTAGACTTCCCACCTGTCTTTAATGTCTTGATCTCCTAAAAGTGTTCTCCTGTCTTCTCCTTTTATATGCCTAACTATGTCGATATCTTTACTCTTTCTGGCACATGCCTTAGCGAGCTTATAGATATCTTGTTCGCCTTCTTTAGTATCCAAATGAAAAGATTGAATTATACAAAAAAATCATAACGTAGTTAAAACTACTTGATATTCTTAATATTGAGTGGTCAAGATATGTTACTAAATACTTATCTTAATCTATAGATACAAAATATTTAATTAGAGAATTAAAGATAAA
This sequence comes from Erythroxylum echinodendron, assembly GCA_027575705.1. Classification (NCBI taxonomy): domain Eukaryota; kingdom Viridiplantae; phylum Streptophyta; class Magnoliopsida; order Malpighiales; family Erythroxylaceae; genus Erythroxylum; species Erythroxylum echinodendron. Next base: position 16,489,405 of record JANZXR010000004.1, read on the forward strand.
TCAACAGAGTTAATTTATCTAATCCTAAATACTATTTAGGATTATAATTTATATACATTGTCGATATATTTAACAACCTAATGAATCACCCATAAAGAATAGGTGAAGAAAGAAAAGATATCTTAATCAAGTTGGAAAAGATATTTTAATCAAGTTGGACTTGATTGTAAGGTTTGAAAAATTTTAAGATTAAATATGAGATATTTAATAAATAAAGACTAATAAGAGATAGTAGATTTTATTTAGGTCTAATTAGTGTTTTGACATTAGAATTTTATGTCAATTAAATTATTAAAAGATTTAAACCTAATTATAAATAAATTTAAGCTCAAAGAAAGCTAACATTTCTTGCTTAACATTTTGCGCATCACTTGTAGGGTTCTCTCAACATATTCTCTAAATATTACTAGAGGTTCGGCTTGTGTGTGATTACCATGGTTGTAATGAGCCAAATACAGAAAAAATTCAAAAGGAATGACAAGGAAATGGTCAAAATTCAAAATAATATATAAATTAAGATTCAAATTTTGTTATATTTATTTGTTAATAATGTTATAGAATTTAAGTTTTCTTAAATTTTGAAAAATCAAATGAAAAGGCTTCTTACTTATTTTGTTACGCATAGGATCAAATCCCGCTACCTCTATAATTTTCTAATAAATTCAACTATAAAGCAACCGGATGTGGATATAATTTAGACCATTTGAATTTTTTTAATGAAATTATATTGATGTCTTTTATTTAAATTTAAAAAAAATTCTAAAGTTTTCTTAATTAAAAATAAATGAAAATTTTCCTTCACTTAGCTGGGGAATTGTTATAGAAGATTGTTGCATGTAATTTATTATTTATCTTTAAAAATAAAAGCATGGTAGCGAAATTACATAGCTCCTTGGATATTCATTCAATCTAGAGTGGAGAGAAAGGAGACCATAGGCAGAGGTGGAGCGGATGAAATGGAAGTTGAACGCGAACGTCTAAAGTACGTACCACCCGTTATCAAGAGTTTTGACAAGTTAAATGACCGTAAGCCGCATGAATTCAAAGTTACACAGTAGGCGAACAGTAGTTGGAATGCTAAATCCTCTTTGAACAGTTACTCCTATCCCTCCATGTCTGTAATTAGGAAACAAAATTTATACAATTGAACATTGGACGGACAATAATTAATCACATGGATGTCTCCACACTAATTAATTTCGGTCTCACCTATTCCGGGGCCTGCCATGACAGTGGCCGGGCCGGCTGGATGGGCAATAACGTAAGCAAAACCAAGGTCCCTCAGGATCAACGGTCCAGTTGCAGTAAAAACAAGTCACGGAAAAACAAAAACAATTAAAGACTTCTTAATGAAAAACATAACAGGCTGTGTTCCACGATCGATCATGTATCCTAACGGTCACTTGCTTTTTCCCTCTCTCTCTATCAATTAAGCACAAAACCTCTGATTCTTAAGCCCTACAGTTGCAGCCTCTCTCTCTTGTCTCTTCACCGTTTTGTCCATCTTTCTCACTGTCTACAATCGTCAATCGACAATGGACAATGGACAATGGACTTGTATTAACCCAAATCTTTAACGCAGAAAGAACGTAACAGGCTTAAGGGGAAAGAGAAAAGGAAAAAGAGAGTCTGCCTCTGTGTGTGCATAATGGGTTGCTTCTTTGCATGTTTTGGTTCCTCCAAAGATCGCAGACGCCTCAGACGCCCGCTGAAGGTTCAACACCGAGACCAAGTGAGAGGCCCATTTACATCTTTGGTTCAGTTGTCTTTTTCTGTTTTATGTTTCTTGATAAATATTTCAACTCTTGGTTCTAGTGCCTCCTCCTGTTAGTGGAAGTAGATAGATAGAGATTAAATTGATCATAGGGTTGGTTACTTACAGAGAAACTCAGGTGAAGTTACGGTAGAATCTAAGGTTTCTTTGGTACATGATTACTCGGACAAGCCCATTGGTACTGTTTCTCAAGTTAGGTGAGTAGCCATTGACTTGATTTTGATTCTTTCCATTTCTTATACTATTGTTCTCTGACATTACGGCATTATGATGGTTTTACGATACGAGTACAGGGGCAAGCCAGAGGACCAATTGACATTGAGTCCTCGGAAGAAAGTAACGTTTGATTTGAATGTGAAAGCTTATGAACATGTTTTCCTTCAAGAATCGGTGGAATATCTGCCGGATAAAAGAGATGGTGGTAAAGGTTTCGGCAAGGAGGATACTTCATCAGCTAAAGCGAGTCAGTCTGGGACTGAAGATAGTTCAATTACGATCTTGGGGTCTTACCCTCTCAACCACAGATACCAGAATAGTAGGGACAGTGACGATGAATTAGACTATGAAGAAAGTGATTTTGACGATGATGGTTACTATGATGATGTCTTTGAGGATGATTCTGTTATGGAATCGAAGCCTCAGATACCTGTGAATGGAGTGTTCAGTGAGGAGAAGGAGATTGATGTTTCTGTTGCAACAAATGGATTGCCTGAGAGGGAAATCAAGTTCAATCGTAATGTTAGAGATAGAAGTGCTTATGTTCACTCGGTGCTGAACCCTGTTGAAAACCTGACTCAATGGAAGGCTGTAAAAGCCAAAGAAACACCAGCATTGAGGCACCTGAAAGAGAACCGGCCCCAAGTTTCATTTAGCTCGGACCCTAGTTTTAAAGAATTGTCTCTCAGTTTCAAATCCGAGAAGGGAAACCAAGAAATACCAGTGGATGCAAGCTTGTCTAATTGGTTGGGCTCACCAGAGTGTACACCAGTTAACAAGCCTAGCACAACTGGTATATTCACCATTACACCTGAGGAAAGCATGCCTTCACCAAAAAGTTTTGAGGATAGACCTATTCTAGGTGCACTAACAGTGGAGGAGCTCAAACAGTTTTCTGCTTCTTCGTCACCAAGGAGATCTCCTCGTAGCTGTAGCCCTGATGAGATGCCTATAATAGGGACTGTTGGGACATATTGGAATAAAAACAGCTCCATCAAGGGTTCTGGTTCAGCTTCTTCTTATAAAGGAGTACCAAACACAACTAGCAAGTACAGAGAGGTATATGCTAGGTAACATTTGTGAGAATGCTTTTGAATTACTTGTTGATGCGTGCTAATTTAAGTTTGATGAGTCTGCAGGATAAGAAGGTGAATTGGCATTCTACTCCATTTGAGACAAGGCTGGAGAGATCTTTGAATGGAGATATACATACTGCTAAACTATAGAATAGAATGGAAAGCATTCGCGTGAATTGCTTATTTTTGAGTGGTTGATTTGACGGTTTAATCAAATTTTATTGCATAATCTCCATTTGATTTCGCTGAAAATCTTTTCAACTTGCTTGTTCAATTCTTGGACATTGTGAAAAATGCAAACAATCATCTTCTTCCTCCTTTTTTCTAGGGACTCCTGCAAATTCTGCACATCCATCATAGGTAATTTAAGCAAAAATTGAAGAAGGATGGAGAAGAAGTGCATTGAAAATATAGATAAGAAAATCCACCTCTATAGTTAAGAAATTCTTTAAAATTCTTTAAACTTTAGAATTTTCTAAAACTATTTTGCATTAATTTTTAAAAAAAAAAACAACTAACGGAAATTTTTAATATACATACTAAAGAAATTTAGTCAACCATACCAAAAAATTCAAGTGAAGTCAGATACTATTGGAAAGTGGGATCATTTTGGTCCATAATGCCATCTATGAAGTAATTGTGAAACCTATTCTTACTTCTGCCAGGTAACTAATACTTTCTGTTTAAACTATTGTTGCTTGCTTCAAATTTTTTAGGAACGAACTTGTTAACAATCCTGTAAAACAGAAGTCTCAAAAGAAACTATCATATTTCTTAGATATTAACATAAAAAACAACAATTCTTTTACTTGATCACAGTTGATTATTATTAACCAAGTTGGTTTCAGGATTACATTTAATAGTTCCCTTAACATTTGCGAAATATTGGATTCATACAATTTTTTTATTTAAATGTAACAAATTCATTTCCTACCTTAATAATTGATGTATTCATAAAAGTTTTGTAATACCTAGATGAATGATAATTTGTTCATCTCTTGCTGTCTTGCCTTTTCTTTTTCCCCCCAACTTTGGATAGAAAACATGGGCCTTACTTCTATTACAGAGGGCTTGCTTTCTATTAGGAAGTTTTGTTACGGGCGTTTGTACTAGGTAAGGCTGCCTACCATTTTCAAAACTGTGGAGTTGTTTCATGCATATGATTGTAAAATTTGGCTTGATACTAAAGGAGATAATTTGATTTTGATGTGCATTTTAATGTGATTTTTATGTATAATTTTAAGGTTGATTTTTAGTTGTTATGTTCACTTATTCTGTCAACTGAGGAAATGAAAACTACAAACTCTTCTAGTAGTATAGTCAATAAGATTGAAGATCACTTATATTATTGTAACTGTGGATGTGGATTGATAACACATGAGGATTTCTCACACCAATTTCAACCCAAAAAGGTGGTTTTATGGATATGCTTAATTTAAGATAAATTCTAAATAAAAGTATTGTGAATTAGGTTATTAAATTTTGTATACATATTATTTGTACAGTAAACGAAAATATGATGACTTTGTGTGGCATAAAGAAATATTCACAAGAAGTGTAAATGTTATAAATAAGCTTCAAAAGATCAATGAGAGATTAAAGAATCAACAAGACCATTTATTATTATGGAGGATATTGATTTGCAGTTAGATCATTTTTATTGTTGCTATTGGGTGTTATTCATAAAAATACATGTACTATAGAATTAAGATTATGATGTTCGTCTACGTTTGAGTAACTTTAGGCTTCATAATACTTTGTGTTTAATTTGTAATGATAAAATTTAGATAATGTTATGTTCAAATATCTATCAAATTAATAAATTGATATTATCTTATTTGGATATTTTAAACTTGTTCCTTTTGTTTTAGAAAGCTATTTTCTTTTGTGCAATATCAAGGCTTTCATAATAAGATGATTTATATACAACAAACATAAAAAACATATATGAAATTTTAATCAATCTTAAAATGATTTCATGATCTAAAGAGTGCAACATATATAAAAACCAAAATTCTTATACACTTAAATACAAATTTGAAATGTCAATCAATCTCAACTGCCAACATAATTAATTATCCAAAAGAGATAATACATATTAAAACCACAATTCATTATCCAAAATGGCACGATATACAATAGTACTTGCCTAGAATGTGCACCATATACAAAAGTAATTATCCATAATGTGCATTATATTCAAAAGTAATTATCTATAATGCTCTAATAGGGTAACATGGGGTATTGAACCTCGAAATCTTCACTTTTAAACCTCGGTATTTGACCAAATCTAATTAATATGCCAAAAAATTAAGGATAACATTTTTAAGGTAAGAAACAAAATTTTTAAGGTAGTCCAATCTGTCGTTGTCCACTTTCTAACAGTTTCTGACATTACTTAATTTTTGTATACATTTCATTCCTGCAATACGTAGACGAAGATGATGATAAAGAGATTTAGGAAAAAATAAGTTATGACACTTTCTCTGCGACTTCTCCCACTTGGCTGCTTCCGAGCTTAATTGAAGAACAAGTTCTTCTTCTCACTCCTATCTCACTTTTCTTCACACTCCTCTTCCTCTGATTGCATAATGTGCAGACATTTGATGATAAAGATGATGAAGAGTTTTGGGGAAAAAATGATAAGCAGATTTAGGATTTGTTAGGTTAGTTGGGTCGAGTTTCGAGGGTTAACAAGGTGAGGAGTAGTTTCAGTTATAGTGTGGGTCAAGTTTTTGGTTATTATAGGGTTCCCTTATTATGAAAATTGACCAAATTGGAGCAGATTTGCAATTAAATAGGACCAAAGGAATAATGAACAGACCATAGATTTTACGTAAAAAACTCCTAAAAGAATCAGGGTAAAAACTGCAGACAAATATAGAAAAATATTACTACTAAGAAAATTGGAGAATTAAAAGGAGAAAAATTATACCCACAAAAATACACAGAATATTTTTCTCTCTTTTTTTTCCCTCTCTAACCTCACGTCTCTCTTTTCCTGCTTATGGGATTTTCTCCATGCTACTCTTCATCCCCTATCTATTTATATGCAGGTCAGTGCTTACTATTTTTGACAATTCTCCCACTTGAAGATTTGATTGAGAGTCAATCAAATCTTCACACTATTCTTTCTACCTTGCTGCTATATGTTGCTTACCTCTTTTTCAGGTCACACGAGGATTGATATCATATAAACTTCTCAGCATTAATTTCTTTTATCATAAAATCTGCCAGGTTATCCACGGTATGAATTTTCTGAATATCTATCATTCCTTCTTCCACTTTCTTACGAGAGAAGTATTATTGAAATCGAATGTGTTTTGTCTTTCAATGAAATACTGGATTCCTTGTAAGATGCAAAGCACTTTGCTTATCACAAAATAAAGTACTATTCTCTTGTTTATACCCAATTTCTTCTAACAACATCCTCAACCACATTGCTTCTTTACTGGCTTGTGTAGCTGCTACATATTCTACTTCTGTTGTTGACGTAGTATAACTGACTGCAGTTTTGAAATCCAGCTCATAGCTCGTCTAGCTAGTGTAAACACATATCCTGTAGTGGATTTACTTTTATCAGATCACCTACATAATCAACATCAACATATCATTTGACAGTAAAATTTGATCCTTTATAACATAATGCAACATCTGAGGTTCTCTTGATATATCTGAGAATCCTCTTAATTGTATTTCAGTGCTCTCGACCAAGATTTGCTATGTATCGACTAACTACTCCCACTGTATATGCAATGTTTGGTCTTGTACAAATCATAGCGAACATTAAGCTTTCCACTACTGATGCATATGGTACTTGAGACATCTCTATCCTCTCTCCTTCATTGCTATGACTCATACTTGAGGATAACTTGAAATTAACAAGAAGAGATGTATAAATTGACTTACAATCTTGCATGTTAAATCGCTGCAAGATCTTCTTCAAGTAATTCTTCTGAGAAAGACAAATCATCCTATTATTTTTTTCTTGGTGAATTTGCGTCCCTAAAATCTTATTTGCTAGTCCTAAGTCCTTCATTTCAAATTCCATAGCCAATTGTGCCTTCAGTTCTTTGATACGATCATTGTTGGGGCCTACTACCAACATGTCTTCTATATACAACATTAAGACTAGAAAATCATCTTTCTCAAACCTTTTGAAATATGCACAAGGGTCTGTATTTAGTCTACTGTATCCAAGGCTTATGATGAAGAAAGCAAATCTCTTATACCAACAACTCGAAGCCTGCTTTAAACTATACAAGATTTGTTCAACCTACAAACCAAGTTCTCTTTCTCTTTTTCTTTAAAACCTTCTGGCTGGAGCATATAAATTTCTTCTTCAAGATCTCTATGAAAAAATGCAGTTTTCACATCTAATTGCTCAAGATACAAGTCAAATGTAACACACATCGCCAGGACTACTCAAACTGTAATGAGTCGAATCACAAGAGAAAATATGTCATTGAAGTCAATTCCTTTCTTCTGAGCATATCCTTTTACCACCAATCTAGCACGAATCGCTCTACTTGATCATCACCACTCCGCCTGATCTTGTAATCCTATTTATTGCCAGTAGGCTTTCTCCCTTATGGTAGTGGTACACTCCCATGTCTTATTCTTATGCAGAGCTTCAATTTCTTCCTGCATTGATGCCATTCATTGATGTGCATCTGAACTATTCATTGCTTCTTGAAGAGTTGATGGCTCTTCGTCCTTAGTTAAAAGACAATATGCAATATTGCTTTTCATAATATAGTCTAAGTGTCAGCTCGATACTCTTCTTGTGCGGGTTGATCTCTGAGTATCTAAAACATTAGATTCGACTGGTTCTTACTCCTCGTGCTCTGGTCTAGCTTTAAAAGAATCATTTTGATCAAATTCCCTTTCCACCTGTATAGTTGTAGTCTCTAAATTCTCTTTTGAAGTGTTAACATCTTCTGTTTGCCCTTGATCATTATCTTCCAAGAAAATAACGTCTTTGCTGATAACAATCTTGTGGGCAGTGGGATCCTACAGACGATGCCCTTTTACTCATTCAGCATATTCTAAGAAAATACATCTTCTGGTTTGGGAGCCAACTTTTTAGTTTCTTGGGCATTGAATATTACATAGGCAAGACTTCCAAATATATGGAGGTTGGAATTGTCAGACCTTGTTTCTGGAGTCTAACTTTCATGCTCTCTCTGATACCATATGATGTCTGACCCCGTTTTTGGAGCCCGACGATTGCATTCGGATAACATACGTTCATCAACTATACTTGTATTCAAAACTCCTCTTTCTAAGCTCAGCTTCGCTCTTCGAATAGTCGACTTGTAGCTAAATAGTAGAGTTGTCCAATGCTCCATTTCAACTCGAATACCTCAAGGAAATAGTGTTGGTGAGTCCACCATTTTACACATGTACCTGCTTTGGGGCTATAAGCATAACTTTTTTTATAGGCATCCAATTTAGGGTTTCTTTAGATAGTTTGAAAGAGGACTTCAAGAGCTACAACTTTCATGAAGACCTTAAAGACCACTTGTATCTTCTGAAGGGTTGAAAATAGGGCAGAAGATAACTCGTGAATAGTAACACAGGAGAAGTTCGTGAACAGTAACACAGACATAGTCTGTGAATAGTAACATAGAGGAAGTCCGTATACAGTAACACAGATGAATCTGTGTACAGTAACACAGACGATATTCTTCAACTAATATACAACTTCTTAACTCCTTCTCATTATCCTTTGTGGTTGGCCTACGGTCTGTGTTCTATCTTCTGTAGTTGACCTTTATCTTCTGTGTTGACCACTTATCGTCCATGGTCTATCCTCTGTGTTCTGTCTTCTATGTGATGACGTGTCCTCTGTGTTCTGACATCATCACAGACGATACTTCTACTCTTTATTCATCCTTTCCTTTGTGTTCTGACGTCAGCACAGATGATACTTCTCCTTCTAAATTTCTCTTGCCTCTGTGTTGTGACGTCAGCACAGACGATACTTCTACTCTTTATTCATCCTTTCCTCTGTGTTCTGACGTCAGTACCGACGATACTTCTACTCTTTATTCATCCTTTCCTCTATGTTCTGACGTCAGCACAGACGATACTTCTCCTTCTAAATTTCCCTTGCCTCTGTGTTGTGACATCATCAGAGACGATATTCTTCCTCTGTATTTTTCCTTTGCATCTACCTTATTTAATGTAACCATCAACACTCTAAACTGCTCTCATTCATTTAAATCTCAGGTCAGAAATACCTAAACGTAAACCTCAACTGCTTCTCAAAACCTCAAAATCATTTGATCAACACATGCAACGTAAAACTTAACAGAAATCATAATCATGCACAGTTCATATATATATATATTTCATTCATCCTCAAACGAATATTTATTTTACAAGGCTTTAATAACCTTACAAGTCATAATATATCAGTACACTTAAACTAATAAAACTTGAAAGGTGGCTAAAGCCTTAAGTTCTTAAAAATCTAACTTAAGAATACAA
>JANZXR010000004.1:16525415-16540672 GCA_027575705.1 Erythroxylum echinodendron
ACAAGTCCACCATACCTCTCCTAAAAGTCCACTTTACCTTTGGTTCTTAAGCTATATTCCGAAAATGCCCTCAATTTCCTCTCATGCATTTATTCTATAAGCTATCTTGCTTAAGTTAAATGGAAAAATTTTCAAGGGGCTAACAAATAACAAGCAGATTTGTTTATTAAACATGTTTTGTTTAATAATTTATTTTGACTAGATTTATTAACTAGACGATTTGGCATAACAAAACCCAAAGAGGAGAGAGGGGAAGATGATATGTTTATGCAATTAGTACGTGGGTGTGTGCATGCAGGGGGACACGTATATGTGGGTGGCGTAGGCAAAGGGACACGTAAGGGAGGATTGGGTCTTTGTTGGTTGCTGTTGGTTGCTGAAAGAGTCGTGTAGCAGTGGAAGGATATTTCTTTATTGTTAGCTTAACGTATTGGAAGGATATTTCTTTATTGTTAGTTTCACGTTCATGTTGTTTAACTTTCCAAGTTTAGTGGGCTATAAAATATAGCCAATAGGTTGTTCTTGATTATGCGGATAATAATAAAAAAAGTCCTTCCAACTTTGTCTTTTATTCTCTTCTTTCCTAATTCTTTGCGACTGACAGTAAATTACATATTATCTGGTATCAGAGCCAGGTTATACCATGGACACCAGAGGAAAATCTAATGTTGAGCTCCGCAATGAGGTTAATGAAGCTTTGGCTAGACACGAATCCAACTTTGATCAGGTGCATGCACCCTACAAATTATATGGACTAAGTTGCAAGCCTTGTGAGTTTCCAGGAGTCTAAGACTGAATCATCAGGATTCAAACCCATTTGCTCCTGCTAAATCTTCAGGCCCCAACTTAGGACCCAACAACTCTCACTTAAACTGAATTTCCCGAAGTTCAACCGAGAAGATCCCATGGGGTGGATTTACAAATCTGAGTAATACTTTGACTACAACAATATTCCACCTGACCAACGAGTGCCGCTTGCCTCCTTCCATCTAGAAGGAATTGCCTTGCAATGGCATCGATGGATGATCAAATTCCGGAAACAGTTAACATGGGAGGACCTAACCAAAGCCATTCTTCATCGATTTGGCCCAACTGACTTTGAAGACCCCTACTACCATCGTAACTTACCAAGAAGAGTTTGAAAAACTCTCCCATCAAGTCGATGGCCTACCGAAACCCTTTCTCATTGGCTTTTTTATAGCTGGTCTATGAGATGACATCCGCTTAGACGTCAAGATCAAACATCCAATCAAGATATCGGAAACCATGGGAGTAGAAAGGCTGATTGAAGAACGAAATCAACTCCAAAAGAAGGTGACAGCACCTTACCGGGCCTAACCAGTTGCAGCAACAGCAAAAACAAGCGTAAGCACTACCGTGGGGTACTCAGACCTATACCAAACTTACGGCAAAACATGAACCCAACACCAAATATCCGACAAATTTCCCACCAGGAAGCACGAGAAAGGCGCGAAAAAGGTTTATATTATTATTGCGATGAGAAGTTCATTCTGGTCATCATTGTGAACGACCCCAATTGTTCATGATTAGTGATACAAATGAACAAAATTCTGAAGAAAAATCTGAAGTACTACAAGCAGCAAGCAACCAAGAAGCTAATCCTGAAATTTCTTTCCATGCAATTGCAGGTACAACCCATCCTCAAATCCTTTGGGTGATGGGAAAATTAAAAAGTAAAGAGGTCATAGTACTGATAGATGGTGGAAGCACGCACAATTTCATCGACCAATCCATAGTCCAAAAATATGGGCTACCTGTGGTTCCTAATAGAAAAATCTAGGTGACAGTAGCTAATGGAGAGAAAATAGAGTGTATGGGGTTGTGCCCATCGCTCAGCATCGTCATACAGGACAAATTATTACAGCAGACTACTTTATTCTTCCGGTAGAAGCGTGCCCAGTAGTGTTGGGAGTATAGTGGCTTGCAACACTAGGCCCGATGGAGACAGATTATAATAGGCTGACCATGTCTTTCAAAAAAGATGGGAACTTGTACGTTTTTCAAGGGTTGAAGCAATCAGGACTACAAGTCCTAACGGAGAAGGAGTTTAATACTATATATGTCTCTAGTCAATTCTTTGCTATAATTACAGTGGACCCCACTACCCAATCAAATCCACAACCATTTAAAATAGCCAAACTCTTATCCAACTTCTCTCACGTTTTCAACTCTCCTGAGTCCTTACCACCTAAACGATCTCATGACCATTGGATTACGTTGTAACCCAATGCACAGCCTGTCAGTGTACGACCCTACCGATATCCGTATTATCAAAAGACAGAGATCGAATACATGATGAAGGAGCTCCTACAAGCAGGGTTCATACGACCCAGCCATAGCCCATTCGCTTCACCGGTCTTGTTAGTCAGGAAAGCAGATGGGGATTGGCGTTTCTGTATAGACTATCAGGCTTTGAATGATCTCACCATCAAGGATAAATATCCCATTCTAGTCATCGATGAACTTCTCGACGAACTACATGGAGCAAATTTTTCTTCAAGCTTGATCTTCGTGCTGGATATCACCAAATCAGAATACATGAAGACGACATTCCGAAGACGGCATTTCTGACACATGAAGGCTAATATGAATTTGTTGTAATGTCGTTTGGTCTCACCAATGCACCTACAACCTTCCAAGGGCTTATGAACTATCTATTTCGCCCTCACCTTTGAAAATTCATTCTTGTCTTCTTCGATGACATCTTGGTGTATTCGAAGTCTTGGGATGACCATCGAAGCCATCTACACACTGTTTTGACAATTTTGTCTACTAATATTTTATTTACAAAAGAATTGAAATGTAGGTTTGGGGTTTCTGCGATTGATTATTTAGGCCACATCATTTCAGAACAAGGAGTGTCTGTTGATCCATCTAAAAATGCAGCAATTCATGACTGGCCAACCGGCCAACCCCAACCACGATTAAGGGAGTACGAGGATTTTTGGGGTTAGCTGGATATTACCGAAAATTTATTCGATATTTTGGTACCATCACTGCTCCCCTCCATCAGCTATTATCAAAAGATTTGAGTGGAACGACACGACAGAGAAGGCGTTCAATGGTTTAAAAAAAGCATTAACATCCCTTCCAGTATTGGCCTTACCAGATTTCACACAACCATTCGTCGTTGAGTGTGATGCTTGCAAAATTGGTATTGGAGCTGTGCTCTCTCAACACAACCGTCCCATAGCCTACTTCAGTGAAGCTCTTAAAAGTTCATGTCTAACCCTCTCAACGTATGAAAAAGAGATGATAGCAATTGTAAAATCAATTAAGAAGTGGAGACCCTATTTTCTTGGCAAGCCTTTCACTGTGCGAACAGATAAAAAAAGTCTCAAATATTTGTTGGAGCGACGCATTAGTACACCAGCTCAAACCCGTTGGCTACCAAAATTTATGGGCTATGAATATGTCATCAAGTACAAGAAAAGAATTAACAATCAAGCGGCTGATTCTCTCTAATGGGTAATAGAATTTCAATTTATGTCAATTTCTATTCCACATGTTGATTGGTGGTAGAAAATTCAAACTGAAGTGGAAAATGATCCATTCTTTAAGAACTTGGTCGATGGAACAACTCATACTAGTGAGTTTTTATGCCCAGATGGAGTTTGGTTTAAAAATGGAAAGATTTACATGAGTCCCACTTCCTCTTTGATTCGGGATATCATTATAGAATGTCATTCTTCTCCTACTGGAGGACATTTTGGATATTATAAGACACTATCCAGACTGAAGCAAAGTTTTTCTTAGCCACAAATGCATGGGACAGTCAAAGAATTTCTGAGGAGTTGTGATATTTTTCAAAGATATAAAACAGATTCCATGTGACCCGCGGGATTACTTCAACCATTGCCTATTACTGAACGAGTGTGGATTGACATATCCATGGATTTCATTGAAGGTTTGTCGCCATCCAGCGGGCATATGGTGGTTATGGTCGTTGTTGATCGTTTGTCTAAATATGCACATTTTGTTCCTATGAAACATCCTTATACCGCTGCCACAGTTGCTCATGCTTTCGTCTCAAATATAGTCCATTTCATGGAATGCCAGCTTCTATAGTTAGTGATAAGGATCGAGTATTTATTAGCTCATTTTGGCGTACTCTGTTTCATCTTCAAGGGACTAAGTTGTGCATGAGCTCAAGTTATCATCCTCAATCTGACGGACAAACAGAGGTAACTAACCGAGTCTTGGAGCAATACTTAAGGTGTTTTGCAGGGGACCAACCAAGGAAATGGATTGACTGGATTCTAAGGGTAGAATTCAGCTATAACACCTCTGTCCATTCATTTACCAAAATGACACCTTTTGAAGTGGTATATGGCGTTTCCCCTCCAAGTTTATTGATGTATGTTCCAGGAACTTCAAAAGTACAGGCTGTTGATGGGTGTTTGCATGACCTAGATACCATCTTGTGCAAATTATGAAAGAACCTCTCGTTAGCTCAGGTGCGGATGATGAGTCAAGCGAATCAGCAGCGTTGTGATGTCAACTTTGAGGTGGGTGATTTTGTATACCTAAAATTACAATCTTACAGGCAGACGTCGGTAGCGTTTCGTAGCTCTTTAAAGCTGTCACCCAGGTACTTTGGTCCATACAGAATCCTTGAAAAAGTTGGTCCAGTGGCTTATTGGTTGACCTTGCCTTCGGGTTCCTTAATACACAACGTCTTTCATGGAAGCATACTGAGAAAACATGTTGGGCCTGTCACTACTGTCTCGACTCAGCTTCCTCCTGTGAACGATGAAGCTGTCGTCCTTCCTCAACCTGAGACCATTCTTGACCGTCAAGTCATCCAAAAAGGTAGATACCGCCCAAAAGTTGAGGTTCTAATCAAATGGCAGGGAGCTCTAGTAGAGGATGCCACTTGGGAAGATGAACATCGCTTGGCTAAGTCCTATCCTGCATTTGTACGTGGATGTGTGCATGCAGGGGGACTCGTATATGTGGGTGGTGCAGGCAGAGGGACACGTAAGGGAGGACTGGGTCTTTGCTGGTTGCTGTTGGTTACTGATAGAGTCGTGTAGCAGTGGAAGGATATTTCTTTATTGTTAGTTTAATGTAGTGGAAGGATGTTTCTTTATTGTTAGTTTTACGTTGTTAGTGCTTCCTTATCCTTGGGGCATGTTGTATAACTTTCCAAGTTTAGTGGACTATAAATTATAGCCAATAGGTTGTTCTTGATTATGCGAATAATAACAAAAAAAAGTCCTTCTAACTTTGTCTTATTCTCTTCTATCCTAATTCTTCGCGACTGGCAGTAAATTACATATCAGATGAATTGGAAAAAGAAACAGAATCGTAAGCACATTAACAAAAAAATTGGTTAATACATGGGGTAAAAATGATAAAATTTTTATGACAAACGTCTATCTATTGTTAGGCTAGGTTGTAGGAAAGGGCAAGAAGGAAAGCCACTTACAAGCTAATCTTGAATTGTCGCTATTTTTTTATTTTATTTTTTACTCTTGATATTTATAGAAAACAGAAAAAGGTAAAAATATTTTTACCTTACCCGAGCTTATAAAATGTTGAAAACGGCTTGTCTATCGTTGGAAACCTATTGGACATAAATATGTTGAGAAGATTTTGAATTAAGCCACGCTAGTAATGAGAAAGAAACGTTAACATTTTAATCCGATAGCTAATTATTAATCTTTTATCATATACTTGCCAATTAAAATTTACAAAGTCAGAGTAAAAATGTCATCTGTTTAGAAGATACGGCTGCAACACGGCACGGGCACATGAGCTGTGACACATTAAAAAGTGAGTGGCCCATTTGTCCTTACACTCATCAGACCAATTAATTTACACCCATCCAACTTTAATTATGACATATGGCACGAATTTTCATTTACTAATAATATTACCCCACATGAGCATGTGACAGTTGATGTCGGATTCAATAACTCTTCCACCATTTTCTCCAACCTCACTCTGTTAGCGTGCAAGCGTTGAGATGATGAGGTTGATTTTGGTCTTCACATGCCTCTGCATTGGCTTGGTAGCTGCAGCTGATTGGAACATTCTCAGCCAGAAAAGAAAGCATGGGTTGGCCAAGTCCAGTTTGAAAAACTACTGCGAGAGTTGGAGGATCAATGTGGAGCTCAATAACATTAGGGGATTTGAGGTGGTGCCCCAAGAATGCGTAGATTATATCAGACATTACATGACATCGTCCCAGTACGAGGCTGACTCCCAGAGAGCCGTGGAAGAGGTTAGGCTTTACCTTAGTAGCTGTTGCGCTTTGAAAGGGGATGGTAAAGATGCTTGGATCTTTGATGTCGATGACACGCTTCTCTCCACCATTCCTTACTACAAGAAGCATGGTTTTGGGTAAGATCTGTTCTAGATTAAAGGAATAATAAGTAGCAGACATTTATTTAGCTTCTAACGCTATTAGATAAGACCCTGAATTCTCTAAATGTGGTTTTGAGTTCTTTGTTCTCGATTTATTTAGGAAATCATATGTTTCAGGACTCAGAACTTTTGAACGACAAACCGTTCCTATCATAACATCCCATCTAATTTCATGAATATGCGTGGTTACTCTTACCTTATTATCATCTTCATCTGACCATCCAAGACTTTCCATGATCCTGATGAACTTGAAATTAATTAACTAAACCAGGGGAGAGAAGCTAAATGCATCCTCATTGGAAGCATGGATGAAAGAAAGCAAAGCACCAGCTTTAGAGCACTCACTGGGGCTCTTCCATGAAATTAAAGATAAAGGGGTCAAAATATTTCTTATTTCCTCACGAAGTGAGACGCTCAGATCTTCCACAGTTGATAACCTCATCGATGTTGGTTATCACGGATGGAGTAATCTCGTATTAAGGTATCTTCTGTTTTTAATTTTTATGCCTTTTTTCCAATGACCACTTCTCTTTTGTACATAACCATTGTGCAACAATTATTACATTTGTCTATAAAACCCTAAATTTCTTCATCAATTGTGAATATAGGGGTCTTGAGGATCAATTACAGAAAGTGCAACAGTACAAATCCGACGCAAGAAAAAGACTGGTGGATGAAGGGTATCGCATATGGGGCATCATAGGAGACCAGTGGAGCAGTGTGGAGGGACTTCCTAGTGCTAAAAGGACATTCAAGTTGCCAAATTCCATCTACTACATTTCCTAAAGCATAAGCTATTAAGCTATATATATATGACTTCCATGTACCTTGATCTCAAATGTTATCTAAAGAACTACCGTCTATTGTTTTATTACATAGGTTCGTTTTAGCAAGTATACAGTGACAAAGAAAAAAAGTTAGAAAGTAGTACTCTGCGATTCAGGGTTCAGAACTAACATGCAAAACGCCAACATGAAAATGTAGAAGATGGTAGCCGAGGAGTCTATATAATTATTAAGGTTAATGACTTATCCATTATTAAAATTTTAAATATTTTGTAAATATTGAACATTTTGAATCCTTCAATTAAATTTTAGTTATTTTTAAAATATAACTTATTAGTTCAAAACATTTATTCTAACGTAAAAAATAGATAATAAGAAACTTTAAAAAATTCTCTAATTTTTTAAATTCTAGAGAAAATTTTATTTTTCAATTTTTCTTTAAAATCCTCTTTTTCTAGAATTTGATTAAAAACATCATCGGAATACACGTAATATGAATAATAGATATTAACTAATTAAATATTATTTTTATGATGATTCAAATTAACTCTTAAACTCAAATTAAATTAATTAAATTTAATTCAAACTAATAATTTATTATAATTATTTTAAATTATTAATTTAAGATAAATTTGATTGGTTTAGGTCATATTTAAAAGTTGAGTTAACATTTGAATTGCTCATGTCTAGTATTTATACGGCATACATTTCGTCGTTATTTTTTAACTAAAGTCTAAAATAAGGAGTGTTTTAAAAATATTTTCTCGTAGTTTAAAAAATTCTTATCATCTTTAAAATTCTAGAAAAAGCTACTAGAAAATTTTCCATTTACCATTAGATTTAATAATATAAAATTCAACTTTTACTTTCACTTTATATTTTTAAAATTTTCATAATAAATGTTCAAACTTATTTCAATTTTTTCTAGATCCTATATCGACTTTCCATTTTTTAAAAAAACTAACAAATGATACACGAGATAAATTTTCTCTTGATAAACAACTAAGTGATGGGAGGATGATTGAAAATTGATAAAGTGATATGTATAAAAATTTTGAATAAACAAGATGAATGGTTCATTACTAGATGAAAAATTTTACCAAACTTCGACACCTAAGGTTAGGAATAAACAAGCTTAATGGTCCATTGCCAGATGAAATTGGATTGCTATCAAACCTGGGAAGTATTGAATTGTATGAGAATGCGTTTGATGGGCCAACACTTTTCTATTAGAAACTTAAGGGTCTACAACACTTGGATCTCAAATCAGCACGTTTAAACTTCACAACCCCTGAAGAACTAGGTTTCTGCACCAACCGTGATGAAGAAAATGATTGAGAGAAAATAAGAGAATTGTTTCATATACATTTGAAACAAGGTACACCAATATATAGATGAATAATCCTAACCTATTAAGGAGATTACAACACAATAATTTAGCCTAAACTACAGTTAATACAATAATAGAATTTCCTTATTTACAACAGCTAAACTAGGAACCAACAACTAAGACAATTAATACAAAATATTCTCCAATACTCCCCTCAAGCTGGATCTAAAAGATTTATAGATCCAAGCTTGCCCAACAAACAGTGAAACTGAGTAGAAGGCAAAACTTTGGTAAACACATTTGCAAATTGATCATTGGTTCGCACATAATGCATGTTGATAACTTTAGATTGAACTTGCTGACGAATGTAGTGACAATCCACTTCAATGTGCTTTGTTCTTTCATGAAAAATAGGATTCTTTGCGATATGCATAGCAGCCTGATTAAGGATTTCCTGAATCAATACTAATCGAGAACAACGGAACATTCTCCCTAATTACTTTAGGGTGATGAATACTACCTTGATCACACAACTATCTCCATATAATTCATGTTACATCCAATGACTACCGTTTGAACAACCCATGATTAATTAGCTCATAAATAGTATCAAATGTAGCAATCCCTATACAAGATAACTTTAGTGACCACAAGTCTAATTTATAATCATTTCCAACATATTTGGGAACCTAATGGGTCTCACATATAGAATGGGCTGAAGAAAGCAAAGTTAATTTAATTAAGTTGGACTTGATTGTAAAGTTTGAGAAACTTTATGATTAAATATGAGATATTTAATAAATAAAGATCAGTATGAGATATCGAATCTTATATGGGCATAACTTGTATTGAATTAGAATTATTTGTAATTCTAATTAAAGTTTAATTGAAATTAGATTTTAATTTTAATGAAATTAACGAAATGCCTAGAACCTATTATAAATAGGCTTAAGCTCTATGGAGCTAGTACTTCTTGCTTAACCTTCTCTGTAAGAGTTACAGAGTTCTCTCAACTCACTCTTTGGATACCGTTAGAGGCTAGACATTTGTGCGGCTACAATGGTTGAAATGGATCGGTTTCGGGGACAGTTCGAAGGATACGACAAGGTAAAGATCAAGTTTCGAAATAAGCATAAACTATTTTTCTGCATTTTTCTTCCATCTTCATCTGATGCATTATTTTTTTTCATTTTAATCCTTCTTAAAACACAAAACTATACTACTCTAAGTTCTCTTTAACTCCAACCTCACAAAAATCCATCACTAACTTTGCCCAAACATTTATGCATATATAATGAAAACAGAGCATGTTCCAACTTTGCTTCTATGTGTCTGTTACTATCCAACAACAACATCCTCATTTAATCATATAATTTTCCTTTTTTTTCTCGTCTGAATCTTCCCATTTTCATTACAACTATATATGAAATGCTGGGTCTTTAAAAGAGTCAAAGTTACTGGTTCAAGAATGTGATGCTTAGTCAAAGCATACATTATTCATTAAGGGGCCGTTTAGCTCCACTTCTATTTTTCACATTATATAATATTCATTCTGATATATCTTTTTCATCGTTATAGGTGCATAAAATGGCTCATAGATTCAAGAGAAAAGGATGTAAGGAATTTTAGACTTGTGTCATATTTTTGGAGATACTACTGCAACTGGTGTGCATCATACTATAATTCTTGAAAATAACATCATAGTACTATCATTTACAAAAAGAAACATAAATCAATTAGAAATAATATAATCACTCCACATTTGCCTAGCAATTTCATCTCGCTTCTAAGACATACCTCGAAGTTATACTAGAGTGATATTATACTCCACTTGAGAACTTGCATATTCATTTTCACTTTCCCTAATTTGTTCTTCATTTTCGACACAACTGTCAAATAACTCGTCGTTTTGTCCATACATTTTAATATAATTGTTTATAACACAACAAGCAATAACAATGTATTTTTTTTTCATATCATAAATCGGCATGTTTTTAAGTATAGGGAATCTTGCTTTTAGGAAGCCAAAGTATCTTTCAATAACATTTCTTAATGAAGAATGCCTGTGGACCTTGAGGTCTAATGATACCTTTCACCTCAATATAGTGAAAGAAATCTAGGCATATTAGTATAGCCCGAGTCAACCAAATAGTACTTACCTAACACAGAAAGAACATAATATTAACAAAAAGATATCAAAAATGAATCATAATTACTATATTTATTTAAAATATTATACTACCTTGTGGAGGCATAGGAAATTGATTCGCTATATTTGTTACTATTTCTAAAAGAACTCGAGAGTCATTTGTAATACCTTCCCATCCAACCATTACATGTGTAAAACGCATGTCAAATGAGCAACAAAACATAATATTTTGGGTTGGATTAATTCTTTTGCCCCTGTATGGTATTTGTTCATCGGTTAGAACATGTGCATCAATATGTGTACTATCTATTGCTCCTATATAATCCTAAAAATTAAAAAATATATTAAAATAATTTGTAATCATAAGGACATAATTAAAGTAGTAATTGAATATAAGAATATACATGAAAATATGGGAAGAATTTTGAATTATGCTGAATCTCAGAAGGTGTATTAGTAAAAGATGGCGGAGTAATAACTCTTTTTGCAAGAAGATTAATTGCATATAAGACTTTGCGAAAGTACTTCGAAATTGTTCAGGTCAAATGTTAAAAGTATTATGCCTTGACTCTAGTTGTCTCACTATGCCCTATAGTCATCAAGAAAATTGCTACTTGTACTTCCAAGTCAAACGATTTGTTACCTTTAAGCCTCCTAAACTCTTCAACTCATCACATAAGCTCAAGAAGATTATCTTTCTCATTCTTAAGTTTTCATAAATCCTTGTAGGATTCCCATTCAAAAGTTCTAATATCCAATCATGACCTGGTAGAGCAAAAGTTTTACATGGTTTCTTTTGCAAATGAAATATTTGTTCTCTCCCTCAGCTACAGAAATAATAATTACCTTCTTTCGTTCATCATCAGAATCTGATAACAAATCCATGTATCTACAATGTCAACATTAAATAATTAATAAAAATTCAATTAAGTATATTTAATCAAATATAGAAAAAATATTCATACAAAATATAGACTTAAAATTAAGTCAAAAATAATACAAAGCACAAACTTAAAATGTTTAAAATATGGAATAGTGCTTAATCTGAAAGTGTCAAATAAATAAGAATTCGATATGCAATAACTTGAAAATATTAATAAAACAACGTAATCCAATCCAGCTTCTTTGTTTGTGTCATCTTCAAAAAAATATCCCTACAAAGTGGAGAATCATGTAAAGCCTTCACAGTTTTTCCATATTGCACACCATCAACACCCAATTCATGTAAAGAATTCAGACATTCCATCATTATGTTAGAATCTTGAGATTTATTATATGCAGTGGATGATGTTTCACTTAGTTTTTTCTCAATTAAATCATTCTTCCTTTTTGAATGTTCACTAAGTATACGTAAGGCTTCTTTTATAATGTTAGAATGTGTCTTCTTTGTCCTCTTGTTCTTAGGAGACTTCTTTCTCTTAGGCGGAGAACTTTCATCTTGATCTTCTTTTCCATTATACGACTAATCTTCTCCAACATCATTTTCATGTTCCTCTTCTGTACTATTCGATGGAGATTTAGTTAATGGATATGCATGCACACCAGTTGCAGTAGTATCTCCAAAAATATAACACAAGTCTAAAAATTCCTTACATCTTTTTTTCTTGAATATGTGAGCCATTTTATGCACCTCTAATGATGAAAAAGATATATGAGAATGCATATTATATAATATGATATATATATATATATATTAATAAAACAAAAGACATATTTTACTTTAAATAGATTTTCCCAACATTCATTTGTAGCATTAACTTCACCAGTAAATGAGTTGTAACTGATTCTAGTTTCTTTGAGTAAATTCTTGAAATCCTTCAATCTGGCCTTAATCCATTATACTTACTCTTCAATTGAATATCAGTACACTCTTTATTGAATTTTGTTTGAAACCCTGCTTTAATATTCTTCCAATCAGATTTGGAAGAGGTAGTAGTCATTTGATTTCCCTTCTTCACCTCTTCAACCATCAAGGAGATTAAATACATCTTTATAGTATCATTCCATATCCTATCTTTTTCATTTACTTCCATACAATCATTGTAATCACTCATATTGTTCAAGCCTTCAATCAGTAAATGTAATAACATATAAGTGACATCAATCACAACAATTTCTACAAAGTATTAAATGCTAAATATAGTTCAAACCAAACATGTGACAACTATAACAATTTCTAAAAAAATATTTGGTGTCTAAACTTGTACACAAATTAGATTTTCACTATATGTGAAAAACTGGTAGCAAAACCACTACAGTAAATCATTTACACATTTCTTTATTTCGACTTCAGCTTCAGGTAATAGGCCACTTCAACAGGATTCATGAGCAAAAGGTCGAGAAGCTTATAATATAATTGAGATGGAATAAATGAAAATTTTTTTAACACAACACAAAATTATTAGAAAAAGATGGACTTTAATGTCCTACAATAGTCTTACACCAACCTTTTCAACTTGAATTCTAATTTATTTAATGGTCAATTGTTAGACATCTTTGTGATCAACTAACATTCAACACAAATTCGTGAATAGAAAGTCCCTCTCTTCTGTTTTTTGTCATCAATATGTGATATAAATGATGTGAAGAGAAGAAGCCTCCACATGCCACATTAAATGCGAGAAGACAAGAAGACAACATCCAATATAGGCTAATTGCAATTAGACAATAAATGACGTGAATTTAGCCTCCACAATAAATGACGTGAACTCCAAGAAGAAAACAGCTACAATGAATCACGTGAAGACAAGAAGATAAGAAGACAACGTCGAATATAACCTCCACATGCCACAATAAATGACGTGAAGACAAGAAGACAAAGAACCCTCCACATGCCACATTAAATGATGCGAACTTTAAGAACAAAATAGCTACAAAACGTGAGGAAGAAGAAAACAGCTATAGCTGTCTGCACTTTAAATTGACGTGAGGATAAAGAAAATAGCTATAGCCTTCGGTTTCAATAATGTTATTTCATGGGTTCTTCACAGTTGTGTGTTGATTCTTTATAAAGGATCAGTTAAGTTATTGTTATGTTTAGCAGAGGAAGTGAAGCAAAAGCTGAAGAACAACAAGAGTGTATCATCTTCTTTATTATCACAGAACAATGCAGAAGCTTATGCTCAAAACAGAAGTTCTACATGGTTACTTTTAGTAAGTATGCTACGTTTATAATACTATGATTTTCTTTATCTTTCTCTTCCTTTTTACGGTTATGTGTTGGTTCATATCTCTCTTCCATCAGGCCTAGTTTCTCTATTTTGTTTTTTACTACCAAACTAATTAGACTGATCCTATCATCAACGATATACTCATCATAGAGTAACACAAAGAGAAAACAAGAATGTAGGATTGACAGTCGCAAGAAGTATGATGGGTCTGATGTTTTGGACAAGAGAGACAAGAGAAATCGCATAAGCAACAGATATATATGAAAACAAACCTGAAGATATTGGAACACTAGTGAAGATGTAGAAGACTGAAGTCAGCGTAGAAGAGGAGAGAAACCTAAATATGATTTGTTTTTGTGAAAAAAAGTCGTTTCAAAATAGATGAAAACTTGTTTTCAGAAATCACGAAAATGTTATTTTTACGTTTTTATAAAATAGTTGTTTTTTATTTTTAAAAATGAAATATACAAACATGATTAACCAAACACGATTTTTAAGGGTTGTTTCTTAATTTACAAAAACCATAAAAAACATTTAAAAAACATAAACAAATAGACCCTTAATTACTACTTTAATTGTGTCCTTATGATTAACAATTATTTTAATATATTTTTTAATTTTTAGGATTGTGTAGGAGCAATAGATGGTACACATATTGATGCACATGTTTCAACCGATGAACAAATACTATACAGGGGCAAAGGAATTAATCCAACCCAAAATATTATGTTTTGTTGCTCATTTGACATGCGTTATACTTATATAATAGCTAGATGGGAAGGTACTGTAAATGACTCTCGAGTTCTTTTGGAAACAGTAACAAATCTAGCGAATCAATTTTCTATGCCTCTACAAGGTATTATATTATTTTAAATAAATATAGTAATTATGATTTATTTTTAATATCTTTTTTTAATATTATGTTCTTTCTATGTTAGGTAAGTACTATTTGGCTGACTCGGGCTATACTAATATACCTGGATTTCTTTCACTATATTAAGTTGAAAGATATCATTTGCGAGATTACATAGGCAGAGGAAAACCTCAAGGTCCACAGGAATTGTTTAACTACAGGCATTCTTCATTAAGAAATGTTATTGAAAGATATTTTGGTGTCTTAAAAGTAAGATTTCCTATACTTAAAAATATGTCGAGTTATGATATGAAGAAACAAAAATACATCGTTATTGTTTATTGTGTTATACACAGTTATATTAACATGTATGGACAAAGCAATGAGTTATTTGACAGTTGTGCCGAAATGAAAAACAAATTAGAGAATATGAAAATGAAGATGCAAGTTCTCAAGTAGAGTATAATATCACTCCAGCACAACTTCGAGATATGTCTTAAAAGCGAGATGAAATTGCTAGGCAAATGTGGAGTGATTATATTATTTCTAATTGATTTATGTTTCTTTTTGTAAATGA
>JANZXR010000004.1:16563451-16581661 GCA_027575705.1 Erythroxylum echinodendron
CACAAACCTAAACCTTTTGAAGAAGATCTATTGAATATTGCACATAAAGATTGGAAGAAACTAATTGTACAAGTGCAAGGAACAGGCAACTGCATGCTATAAGAGCAGCACAGATTCAGTTGCCAGCAGACCAAACTCTAAATGGATAAATAACTTGACTTCGGTAGTCTCTTGCGACCAAAAACACCCGAAAATTTTGGATCACAAACCTAAACCTTTTGAAGAAGATCTATTGAATATTGCACATAAAGATTGGAAGAAACTAATTGTACAAGTGCACATAGTACAGAAATAGGCCTCAATGTCACAGAATCAACTTACTATTAGAACGTCTCATGTTTCTGCAGAACTTGCTGCTACACTGACACTGGAATATCTCAACAGGCTGATCATTATCATCAAAGTCAATACCATAATCCTGCAGATACATTGAACATCAATTTCTCAGAAGCTATCAAGAAACCTAAGCACCTCAATTTTGCAACCTTATCAAAGTCGAAGAACGGATATCTGCACATATGCTGGAGGAAAGATCCCACAAGGGCACAATATTTCCACCGGAAGTACATTGTTAACTCAAAGAGGCTAAACATTTATAAACATAAGCTACAGAATAATAAGATCATTGCAAGGCAGCCAAGCCTACATACAGCACAAGACATCTAATGAACTTTATTTGACTATCATCAACACTATAAAAAGATGCAAACAAAAGTAATCTTGGAAAAATTTGATAACATAAGTTCAACTTTTTGAATGCTAGGTTACTTACCCAAGTTAGTTCTTCCAAGGCATCTACTTCTCTTGTTGTGAAGAAGGCAATCTGCATGGAAGTTATTCCATCAAGCCATCTTATCAATTGAAAAAAAGATCCTATTGTATCCAATAACCAAAGAAGAAGATAAATAGAAAGCTAATGAAATAGGACTTGTACGTGGTAATAGTGATGATCTGGGGTTTCAATCTTGACTGGAATTTCAATCAAATTTGCATCGAGGCATCTAGCAACAGAGAAATAAATTCATCATAAGCGGTTGCCTCGTTATTAAACAACACTAGGGCTCCTTTAAATGCTACATTTAGTTTCATCTACATTAGAGAATATATAAATCATGGGAAGAAATGCAAATCAGTGCATTCCATCAAGCAAGCTCCAAGCTGTGTGCATCAATTTTAATAAGATTACCTGTGATTGATAAACCTAGCAACGTTTCCATGAAATGTCGAATCCAAACATAGAGCTTCTTCATCCTTCATTACTCCTTTTAACCACCAATATGAATCCAATATAACCGGATAAGCGCGTAACTCTGGCGCTGTATTTCTTACCCTTTGCATTTTCCGCTCATACAATTCCTTGCTCGTTAGTATTTCTCCCACATACTCACACACAAATGTACCTTTTGGTAATTTTTCTAGAGTTCTCACACCCCATCCCTTTCCTTCAGTAGTAAAGAAGACCTGAGGTACGTAGTGAAACAGCAGAGGAAAAAAAGGACATCAAAGCAGATTCTACAGAGGATGCTTATCAGCAAATATTTAAAGAACCTGACCTGGAAAGTTATTTGGAAGGAAAGATCAAACATTAGAAGAGGCAATATGGTATCCTATTTAAAACATAATCATATAATAGCTCTGAAGATATATACCTGCAATTTGCAATTAGTCCCACGCTGTACAACTCGATTGCCACATTGTTTATGACAGCCACATTTGAACCAACATTCTTTTATATATTTCCTCTTTAAGTGGCCCTTGCAAAGTTCCATCATCTCCTCATTTTTCCATCTTTCGAGCGGACAATCTTCACAATAGAAAAGACTTTGTTGTTGAGGATTACGAGTCATAGAAATACATTCTTCCAAGATATCCTCTTTTACACGCCCTTCAGGTGTGTACGCATATTGCCCATTTTCTCCAGTGCAAGCACAGGGTGAAGGTGAAATCAGACAATCACCACTACAGGTAGAACAACATTCTTCGGTTCTAATCTGCGAAAGAGAGAACCTCACACAAGCATTCTGAAATATCAGGTTTTGAGGTATATAACAAAAAGGAAGTGGACATTCATTGTTAATTTCATTCAACCATGGGATTTGAATTTTTTCTTCCCCCTTAGTGATGTCGCTGAATGTATACAGAGATCTGAAATCTTCAGGAGTCAGTTGACATTGTGGAACAATAACCAAACTATTCATCTGATGGTCTATTAAGTCCTTTCCTTCATCAATTTCTCCAATACCATTGACAGTAACTTCTTTACTAGATGGTGTGGCCTTCATACGACACAAAGTTTGTAGTGGTATCGGAACTGGAAATTTGGGGCCCCCAAGATAACGATTAATATCAGCTAATCCATTATGCTCTTTGAAACCCGGACCATGCAGACTACTATGAGCAGTAGATTTCTTCAATAGATCAAGTGCTGGTGTTACATTGAATAACCGTTCCTGCGATTCATGAGAGGAATCAGTTGCCAGTTCCAAGAAGCACTCACACATATCTTTCAGCATTCGCATGACAGAAAAATTAGGATCAACGATGTTATATGATCGGAGACATTTCTCCTGCACTGATTTCAGAAGTTCATCCTGGCTAGGCATATGAAAATTTGGCCTTCTGAGCAAAGAATCGCAGGTCAGAGAAATCTTCACCTCTCCCAATGGTGAGGTAGCAATATCTAAGCTAGTTGGAGAATCCCCAGACATGGCAGCAAGGTCACAGTTCACTATTCTCTCGCTTAAG
Source organism: Erythroxylum echinodendron (assembly GCA_027575705.1). Taxonomy (NCBI): domain Eukaryota; kingdom Viridiplantae; phylum Streptophyta; class Magnoliopsida; order Malpighiales; family Erythroxylaceae; genus Erythroxylum; species Erythroxylum echinodendron. Next base: position 16,566,197 of record JANZXR010000004.1, read on the forward strand.
GAAGCTAGAATACCATCCCTCCTAACATCTCTTCCCTCACTTGAGGAAGCTGGAACATCATCCCTTCTAACATCTCTTCCCTCACTTGAGGAAGAGGGAACATCATCCCTACTAACATCTCTTGTTACAAAGTTGCAAGCCCAAGGCTCCTGTCTCATAGCATCCTGAACTACAGAATCTCCTTTGCTTGCGGAGGCTACAAGGTTGCAGAAAACCAAAACCCACGTAAGAGGCACAAATAATAGTTTTAACACCACACATCCACTAAAAATGAGTTACAAATAACAAAGAAAATGAAAAATCTCATTCAGAAGTGCGAAAAGAATTTATGTTAATTGCACCAGTGCCAAATCTAACGTACCTGACTGTACAACTGCACAAGGGACTTCATAATGTGCTACGCCACTCAGAGGCATGTCATCAGTAATTGGCTCATCTTTAGGCGTGATCAGAAAGGGCATATCTTTTTCCTTTGCAGAGGGCAAAGGAGTGCCTGATTCGGCTGCTATATCTTTAATGTGTACTCCGAGAGATGATCTAATTGAAATAGGCCTCTTCTCTTTGCAAACAACCTGAGGTATCAAAGGTTCTTTTCCTTTGTTAGCCTGTTGTCTCTGAGGAGAAAGTGGATTAGAAGGCATAGTTCTGTCTGCAGCACCGAGCTGAGCAGAGTTTGTGCTCCCCTGTACTGCTGAAGGAATAAGGGCCAGATGTTGCTTGTCTGGGATTATATTATGATCTTGAGCTGATACAGAACTAGGGAATGACTCTGATTTTCTAATATTTGGTGACATTTGCATGGAATCTGAGCCACACAGATTATTTTTCTCCAATTTAGGTATCTTTAATGGCATCCCACCTATCTCAGGGTTGCAAATGCTGGGTGAGGAACATATCTGCATCTCTTGGCCTCTCTTGCGCAATCGTTTTAGTGGTTGCTGGGTTTCATTATGCACCTCAGCTTCTTCCTCAAGATCATCATCCTGTAATAAAACATTCAAAACAAAAAAAGGGCAGGTCCAAAATACAGAAACAAGAGTTAGCAGAAAAAAATTCAACGTGCAAGTCCTTAGTACAAGTGAAAGTGTTGAACCAATTACAGCGTGAGGCTCTTCAGGTACCTGAGAAATAAGATTAAAGTCAAAGGAACATATGAAAACATAAAAGATGACCAAAAACAAAAGCAAACAAACAAAGATGAGTAAAACTCAGACTGGACCTTAGCGTCCTCCTCCTCAAATATAGCATCTGCTAGAGCTCTATAGTTCTCTTGTTCAATAAGGTCCCAGTTTTTTTCATACAATTTGTAAAGTTTCTTTAAAACCGGTTTCACTTTGGCTTCACTAATTCCAAGCGCCTTCATTGCATGCAGGGCCTTCAAAATCCTAGGATTTCTCGGCGGCATTACTGACAAGACCACGTTCCCGGGAAACAATATCCAAAACGTGAACTTTTAGTCTACAAACAGGAACATGAAGTGTTAGTTCGAAATATGTAAAAAAGAAGCAAGCAACTAGGAACAACTATGTAACGACAAGCAACATTGACCCAAGCTGATAAATTTACTTCGTTTCTAAACCACAAAAATCTTGATAAACAAACGCATGTGAGAAGATATAAACATAACCCAAAATCCCAGAAAAAGATAATCCAAACCCAGAAGGAAGTCACATGCTTTCGATGAGTAATCTTACCAAGAGAAAGCCCGCGAATATTGATTTGAAACGGACGGTTCACCAAAAATGACCTGAAAGCAAAGCAAAAACCCAAATTTAGCCATCAACGGCACAGAACGGAACTAAAATGGACAAGTCCCAAAAAGAGAAGCTAGATTTTACACAACGAAGAGCAATGTACCAGACAAGCTTAACTCTATGCAAATGAAAACATAAAACAAAACGAAGAAGAAAAACCCTAACCTAAGCTGACCTTTAAAGCTGTAAAAGAAAGAAAATTGAAGAATCAACAGCATATAATCGAACGAAGGTTAACGAAATCGGCATCCCATTATTAATTGAAGATAGAAAGTTGACGAAAAAAGAATCAGTAAAAGAGACTTGCGAGATAGAAAGAGTAAACAGAGTCAAAAGATCACAAACTTTCACATTTTTCCCTTTAAAGAGATGGAGAGTCCGCAAGCAACGCAAGGAGGGAACATTATTATAACTCTATTTTCTATTTTTTAGGTTTTAGACCTAAATATCGAAGCACTGACTTAAAAATTGAACAACACATGGATTCACCCTATAAAAAATTTAAGGAATAAAATTTTAATTGATATTAAACTATTATAAAATAAATATATAATAAAAAAGAAGAATAAGTTATAAGAATAAGTATAAAATAAAATATTTTGTTGAAATAAAAACTAATGTTTTAAAAGCTAGACTGGACATCGAATCGGTCGAAAGAAAGGTTTAAGGTTTAGAGATTCAATCAGTAGTGAACTGTTATAAAACTGGTATATAATAAATAAGAAGTAAAAATTATAAGAATAAATAAAAATAAAATATTTTATTGAAATAAAAAATACAACAATGTTTATTATTATATAATAAACAAATATGAGTATAATATAAAACTTAAAATAATAATAAAAATCAAATTTATATTTCTAAAAGAGGTTGCGTCTCATCGTCGTCAAAAGTTTCAAATTCTCCAGTGCTATTTACAGATTCGTAAACTACGCTTTCATCCAAAATATTTGCATCAACTTCTTCTACTGCATTAAAATAAATTACAAATTAGTAATGTATGAATTTATTCTTAATTTTAAACTTATAATATAGTATAATTTTAACTTAAATATAATCAAAATAAGAAATGAACTGACCATCAGTAGATATTCTTAATTCATTCGTTGTGACAAATGCATTTTCTTCATAAATCGTCTTTTCAAGTTCATTATAATCAAGATTAGGCGATGGTTCTTTTTCTTCGATCCAAAAATCAATATGTTCAATACAATCAATATCAACTAGATCATATGTTCTCTTCTTACTAAGTGCTTTGAATACATAATAGAGAAATTATAAAGCCTATAATAAAAATAAAATTATTGAAATAAAAACAAAACTATAAATGTAGCACCCTACTCTCGCGTGACGCATACACCTACGCTTATTAGACATTCGTGCACGTGTCCGATGGAAGTACGCGCTAACTATATCACTTTCACATAACTCATGGAATCATAAATTAAAATCACAAATATCATAATAATTAAACCCCAAATTCCTCATTTCATTTCATAAACAATATGTACATTGTAGCTTCACAAGTTATCCATGTATGTACAATATCAACAACCTATCTGAGTTTAAAGCTTTGTCTACATATATACATGAGAAATTATACAAAAATTTTAGTATAAGTTGTTCAGTCCAGCTGACTGATAGGTGTGCATTAAGATATGTTTTTATAAGTAATTGGTATATGTTTTCTAACATAATTGTTGATTAAGATTCTAGTTTAGGATTCATTTTGTATGTTTTCTTTAAGTTTGATTTTCATTGTTGTTCTTGTGTGTTTGATGTTAATTGAGGGCAAGAATTGACTATTTTTATGTTGGAAGAAGAAAGGAGTAACTTGAAGGGTGAACTAAAGATCAAAGAGGAGAAGAAACGAGGAGTGCATTTGTGACAAATTCCCACGCTCGTGGGAATCATGCAAATTCCCATGAATGTGAGAATTACACTCCGAGGCAATATGCGAGGCCTTATTAAACTTAGGATTTTTGGACTATAAAAAGAGAATTAAGCCTCCATCTTAAGCGAGACGACACTCACTTGTGGAAACACCATCTTTGAGTGAAGAACACTTGTTTGGAGCATTGAGGAAGGATTGAAGACAAGGATTATCATCAAGATTGGGCAAAATAGTACATCAACACCAAAATTCCAGATTTTGGCAAAGAAGAGAATGAATCTTTCTATTCAATTTTCTATCATTTTAGTCTCTTCTATTCTTTGTAAAAATGGATTATTTGAATGCTGATGATGTTATAGAGACCATGTTAGGCTGATTTTATTTTAGGGATTGCTTTTGGAACTATTATGTTGAACTCCTATTTTATTGAATTGAATGTTATTGTCTTTTTTTATTGTTGTTTTTAATTGTCATCATGCAACAAATTGAGAGAGTGAGTAAGATGAAATTTGTGTAGGATTGTACAACGAGAGTTGATGACTTATACACTAGCAATCATCACGTTAATTGAATAGTTAGAAGAGAAATCTCGACTAGTCAATTGATCACCCATAGGATAGTTTAATAACTAATTGAATCGGTAGAGTCATTTGGTAGGTTGAGAGATCGTCCAATTGATTCCCATTAATTCTATTAGGGATAAATAGTTACACTTTGAGAGAGGGTAATTAATACATTTTGAAATTTAGGGTGAGACATAATTCATTTGACAAAATAGGAGAGAAACAAAATAGGAAAAAAAAGTAATCTCTAGTATTTAGATTCTTGAATTTAGATTTTCTACAATTTCGATATTGTCCATTATTTACATTAGTCTTTTAATTTTAATTTGATTTTCCAAATTATTTGCATTTCATAATTTAGTTGTTTAAACAAAGTTGTGATTAAATTAAGCGGTGTCTAGCCATCAATCCCTATGAGATCGATATTCGCTCTTTTTACTACAAGTCCCGACCCGTTCACTTGCAATTTTTGAGCGTAAAACAAGTAGATAAGTTTTACCATCAACACTGACCGACCTTTGAGCCATGACTTCAATCCAAAAGTGGTACTAGATCTCTTCTAAGCTGCCTTAGAAGCTATATCGCCTCTCTCGAACCTAAAAATATCAACATTACAATTTGGTTGAATTTTACAAACTCAATTTAGTAACCATCCTTAATGGTTCACCCATATCACATAATGCATCAATTCAAATAATCACATAAGTCACATAATTCACATTATTTCGTTTACCAACATAAAGCATCGCAATACACGTTGTATACAATTTTCACATTTTTCATTCAACATAGTTCAATAATACATTGCAATAATTCAAAATATATATACATCATATGTATATGCAATATTCATGAGACTCACATTTGTTTATTTCGTTGTTATGATCGAGTATCTTGTTTACTGTCCCGTATCCATTATGGATACCGAGTTCATTAATACTATCCCTTATCTATTGGGGATACAGGGCTTATTTTATATATTGAGCTTGAGACTCTTACCACGTTCTGAGCTTTAAGCTCTTTTTCACTGGCGGCTCTGGTCACAAATTATGCTCATTCAGTCACATTCACATTCTCTTTCTCATTCACATTTTTCATCGAACCTTGGGTCCGACATTCAACATACAAGTTGAGAATCATTTATTTTGTCAAATTCATATACAATGAGCACTTCCAAATATGGTAATCATGCATCAAATACCTCAGACATTCAAGGTTCAGAATCAGTACATACACATCACATAATAATTCAATGCATAATTTAACAAACACATAATCAAAGTAAGACCATCTTAGGTTACTCACAGTTTGCTCCCTTTAGCTTATTACCTTGAAATCCTAGCAACGTATGAAAGCGGTCGCTCAATTTGTTCTTCTATAATATGCAAACATATACATTTATCATTACTATTTTGCACATTCATATGAATACTCGATCATAAGCACATGTATATATATCATATATAATGTATGTTCAATGATAAATTCCCGGGTATATTTCCTTAGTATTCCCGGGTATATTTCCTTAGTACACATCTTATAATCAATTAATAACACCTTTTAATCATTCTTTAATCTCTAATACTCTTTGTCCACTTCAATCCCTCATTCAACATCAACTAGGTTCATTCTAGAACTCATTCAAGCCTAAATACCTTATATGGGAACACCAATACTTCCCTCAAAAGACAACTTTTTTTCTTTATATGTCTGGCCACGATCGTGCACAACAAGGAAAATACCATTTTACGACGGAAATTATCGACGGAAAATACAAACATTCCGTCGGTAATTTATCGACAGATAAAAGCATCGTAGAATCGGCCATAGCTAATACTTACCGACGATTAAAGCAGATTCTGTCTGTAACTTTACCGACCGTACATTTTTTATCGTCAATAAATTTACCATCGGAATATTATCTTACCATCGTAAATATACCGAATGTTTACTCTATGCTTGACCATCGGTACCATTTAACGACGGTTGTTTTGTTCCGTCGACAAATTTACTGATGGTAACAAACCTACCATCGGTATATTTGCTAAAAGCTTTACCGACAGATATGAATTTCCATCGGTAATTCCTTCTACAGTTACTAAAAGAAAAACTCGTAGACCGTCAGTAATTGGTCATGTATTTACCGACGGACATTTCTTTCCGTCAGTAAATGCGTTACTTAATTTTTTAAAAATATATAATATATATATTGTCATTATATTAAAATTATGGTTAATACGTAATTTTAATAATTATAAATTTATAGTATACATTTAATTTGCTGAAATAGAAATTTTGATTAATGATTAAAAGTTAAAATATCTTAATTGATAATAAAAATATCTTAATTGGGAACAAACACTCTTCTCAACAAATGCCCGTTCACTTTATCAATAGGAAGGAAACGAATATGTTTGCATTTTTTACATGGACATCTGATCTTTAGCCCATCCATATATGCAGGTTGTGAACATGTATAATGAATAAAGGCTTTAACTGCCTCAACAAATTCAGGATTAATGAAACCATCACGTGATATTCGTTTATAAATCCAAGATCTATCAACATTGCTTATTTATACAAAACTGTTAATTTAAATCAGTGATTCCATACTATGTATCCTTCAAGGCATCCCAAAAATTACAGAACATCTAAACTTTACACATCTCCTAACTATTAACCAATTTAATTAATCACCTACAATTGATTTGAAAACTATAGTACGTGACATTGTTTACACCTGTAAATTAAGAAAACAAGTTCTCGCTATGACTCTTAGGTTCGTGGAATATTTCACCAATAAGTCTCATAGGAGCTGCATCATGGGTTTCTATTCTATATACCATCTTAGGAGTTTATTATGGAACAAATTGTCTTGTCTATGAAATGTATTACTTCCTTGTGCTAATACTATGTTTTTATTAATCAAATTGAAGTTTAAGTATTAATCGTAGTAATTGATCACCTATAATTAATCGATCGCATTAATCACTTACAATTGATTTCAAACTGATTCCACATACAGTAAATACTTTTTCTATTACAGAAAAACATAAAAAGTCATCAATGAATATAAGAATATTCTAAACAACATCACAAATTCAAGACCCCCCTTTGTATTAACAATAAATCCAACGGTTTACTAATCGTATTATTAAAGCAATACATATGGTAAATATTAATTAGTTGCACGACTAACCTGAATAGATGGACAACTTCAAACTATAACGAAGAAAGATCAATGACACTCTTCAACACAATACAAGGCCTACGAAAAAGAATGTGAAACATTTAATCTAATACACTTATGGTAATATAGCATCATAAACTAATGTAAGAAAAAGGACAGAACACTTAATAATTATTGTATTAACTCAAAGCAGAAACACAAAAGTATCATAATCGTATTATTAAAGCAATACATCTAATAAACAATTGTATTATATTAAATATAACAATAATTATTATTACTAAAAATTAAATTAATAATAAATTGAATAAGAATAATAAATTTAATAATAATAATAATAATAATAATTATTATTATTATTATAAATATAATTGATACAAATAATAAATTTAATAATAATAAATTTAATAATAAGTAGATCATTAATATTAAACTAATAATATTAATCAATTTAATAAGATTAATCAAACTAATAATATTAATAATTGTTATTAATAATAATTATTAATAATTAATGACAATAATAATAATCATAAAATTAATTATAATATGAATAATGATAATTAAAAAAGTTATAATAACAATAAATTTAATAACAATAATATATTTAATATTACTAATAATAATAATCATAATTGATTTATAATTTTCTTGTAGTGGTGGTGTCCCTGTCACGATTGTGACAGAAACTTCTGGAACTGGCCACGGTTATGACACAAACTTTTTCTGGCCAGGCCATAATCGTGGTACTCTTGCCACGATCGTGACAGAAACTTTTTCTGTCGAGTCATGATCGTGGGTTAAGGGCTATGATCGTTCCCTGCAAAATTTACCCTCTCCTTCATCTGAATTCTACCTACATTCAAACACCAATTTACACCAAAATTTCCAAAATTCACCATCTTTAACACGACGTCATTACCTACTAATTAACGTACCCATTTGGTTGCATTCAAAAATTTAAACTTCAAATCGTTTGGTTTTTCAATTACAACTAATTTTTTTCATCATTCATGCAATTCTATCATTTTCCTATAACATCTCATTTATAGGAATCAAACAATCCCCTCTCAACATTTCACATTTAGATGCATTGACATCAAACATCATTTTCCTTAAAGTATAACATCAAAATCAATCAGAACACATTAACCAACCTTCCCAACATCAAAATTATGTTCCTTTTAAGCCCCAATTAAGTCCAATAGCATCATAGATATATATCTCATCCTTAATTGGTTCAACCATTGCATAACCAAAACATTTCCCTGAAAAATCACTGCCCACGATCATGGCATCCCCTGCCATGATTGTGATAGAAACAATTCTCCCACTTATCCTGCAATTTTCCAGTTTTTCTCAAGACAAATTTTTGGATCAATTTTTTATGACCATTATGACCTAGAAAATGAGGTTTTTAGGCAACACCTTTTTCTAATAAAATGTTCCTCTATGTTTTAGGTTTCTAATGACATCAACTTCATGCATTTTAGTTCAGTATCATGTACGTTATAATCCAAATACTACAAATTGTTCTTATAACTCGACAGAACACAATGCTTAACTTTAAGCCAAATTTCAAAACTCTTAAGGACAGATTTCAAATTCAATTCCTTCATGAAAAATGTAGTCATATGTTTCTAATTTACTCTAAATCAAAATCCATCTTATTGAGATATCTACTAATCGAGATATGGCTAAAATATAGATGCATGTTTAGTGAAAATTCTCCATCTAACATATTCCAGCACACATTTAACTTCATTTTCAACTCTACCCTTTCTCTAAACTATCATCCTACTTTTTCACATGTCAAGACAATACACTAGCCTTTTCATTGGCTTTAAACTCATGAATTATCATTCATCTTAACACAAAGTAAGACAAAACTCTATTTATCTCTTCATCCACACACACATCATCATACTTCAACTTTCTTGTACATACTCATTCATCTCTTAATTCATTATCAAAATTGATTCATTTACCAACAATTCATGAATAATATTAACTCAATACAATCTAGAGCATGATTTCTTTATCACTGCACTCATGCTAAAATACATATATAAAAACTCATGATCAAGCATCAAATTTCTCATCATACATGTTCCATTTAACAATACCCATGAAGATTAAAGCATAACTTACTTGATTTAGCTTCACAAATTATCAAACTCTTCGAGATCTCTCTTAACCCTAGTTCTCCATACAACCCACGTACATCAGCCTTCAAGGTGGTAAGGTTGGGCCTTTAGTGAGAAATGAAAGAGAGAGCAAGATAAAAATAGCAAGTGAAAGATGAGAGGGCTAGGTTAAACGTGAATGGAAATTGGTGAGAAAAATTTATGAAGGAGGAGAAGAAAGCCATGAAGAAGAAAAAGAAAAGCAAGATACAAGACCATTTAATAGTCTTTCGATTAATTAAAACCATCATGGGATAAGGGCATGGTTTGGCAAGTGACACTTGTCATTTGCCACATGTCCAATCCCTATAAGTTTAAATTAGGTTCTCTCATTTAACTAGTCCAATCAACTCCAATTTCTACTCCAATTGTCTCCAAATTTTAATGACATAGGTCATTAAATCCAAATGTCATTTATAAAAATTTTCACTGTCATTTGACTCTTAATTTTACTTCTACTTATCAGTTATCCTGTCACATGGCATTTTCCATAGTTCAAAATTTACCCAAAAATTCAGGAATTTTCTGAATTTCACCAAAATTTCTAAATTAATACCTATGCACACGAATTCAATTTTCAATACATAAGAATCACAATTCATATCAAAATCACATTTATAACTCAATTATACCCGGAAAATGTCATTGAATGCATGTACAATCATTTTAATGTGCAAACATTAATAGTCACATATGTGTGTATGTCATATTATGCATGAACATGATATGTACTTTCTAACTTCTCATTAATCTCTTATGTATCGTATTCTAGGGTCCTAACCCTTAACATGGAATAACAGAATGTTACAATAAAATATGTGTTCTTCATTCTCAGATTATAAGTAATGTAAAAAAAATCATTAAGTCTTTGATGTTCCAAATGATTTCGTTTCTTTGTATGAATACGTTCAAAAATACTTTAATTACATTCACAACCTGATGCAGAAGCTGTTTGACTGAGTAACCTAATAGTGAGTTTTCTCAATGTTAGAGCACTGTCACCGAATAATCTCCACCACTCATCTATATTTTAAATTAATGTTTATGATAAAAATATATTATTAATAAGTAAATTATGAATTAGAAGTATAAAACTTACCTGGCTGCATTTTTCTCATCATAAGTTCTCTCTTTGTTGATGATCTAGCAAAACTCTCTAAACCTTCATGATATAATTTAATTTCATTTATCACTTGTGATTGCCCTTCAATAGAGAAAATATCTTTGCATTCAATCACATCAAATAAACCACCCATAATATTAATTGCACATGCTTCTCCACCATATAAGCAATAAGGATTGAGAAAACAAGCTGCTAAGTGGATCCTTTGAGTAAGATGCTTATCCCATCGTCGATCAATAATATCTATATAAGGCTTGTACAATTTCTCCTTCCCTTTAAAAGGATTTATAATTATTTTGTGAGCTCTATACATACCATCATATATATACCTCAAAGATGACTTCTAATTTAAGTCAACAATCCTTAACAGCCTTATAAGCGGAGCCACATTTTTCACAATTGTTTTATGAGCTCCATAAATACCATAATATATATACCCCAAAGATGAATTCTCATCTGAGTCAATAATCCTCAATAGCCTTACAAATGGAGCTACATTCTTCACAATGATCAAGCAAGCATCCCAAAATTTATTATCTAGAATAATAGCAAAATTTTCTTTTCCTTTTTCAATCATTGATAATTTATGACTTGAAAAGTGTTTACTTGTCACCAAATTTTGAAGTAATTGCTTATGTTCATAAACACTTTTCAAAGTTATGAATGTAGTTGCAAATCTGGTGGCAGCGGGTCGCACAATCTCAACCTAATCTTCTTGCTTTCTTAACTAAGATAAAAATGTGACATGATTATACACAAAACTAGTGATATTAAAAGTGCGTGAAGCAAGACTAGAAATATGATTCATACCACCAATATCTTTTAAAATAAGATTTATACAATGAACAGCACATGGAGACCAATAAATATACCCATACTTTGATTGTAATAAGTACCCAGCTGATACATAATTAGCTGCATTATATATGACAAAATGCACAATATTCTTTGGTCTAACCCACTCAACAATTTCAAATAATAATTTAAATAAAGCATTAGCAATTTTTACCACAGAAGCATTGATATATTTAATAAAAGTTGTTCCAATATTACAATAAACCAAGAAATTAATCAAGTTCCTTTATCTTTGATCAGTCCACCTATCTTCCATAATAGTGCATCCTGTTGATTCCCAACTAGATTTTTATGTATCCACAATTAGCTGACATTCCTTTTTTAAATCTTGAAACAAAGGCACACGTAACTTATAATAAGATGGTACCTTAAATCTCAAACTTATTGCTGTTGTAGCATCAATTGCTTCTTGAAAATATGGTAAATTTAAAGCATTTAAAGGAATATATGAATGATAGAACCATCTAGTCCATGCTCTTTTACATCGCAAAATAACATCCTTACCAACCATAAAACTTTTTACACTAGGTTGAGAACTAGGAGTAGTTTTTAGAGAAAAATAAGAATCTATGTTAATAGTAGCTTTCTTTTTCCTTTATCTAATATTTGTGATGTTTCATCATCTTTAAAAGATATATCATAAGCTTCTTTATTTTCCTTTTTCTGTTTTACTTATTGCTGCAAATATTTTTAATCATATCACGCACATCAAGTGGTAATTTTTTGCAAGAAGCAATATTACACTTAACACCAGCAAGATGTTCATTCATTCTAAAAGTTCCTCCTCCTTTAAATATTCTACCGCAAAACATATAGTTATATTGGACATTCCCATCAGATGCTTGAGAAGAAGAAAAATAATTCCGTGCTGGACTGGATTTATCACGAGTAGAGGATGATTCCATATTTTCCATTATGATTTAACCTAAAAAGTATAAAAAATAATCAGGAATACTATTTTCAGGGCAAAAGTATACAACTTAAATAATTCTCATTTATCAATTGTAATAAAGAAAACCACCAGTAATAAAAGTGCCTTTGTCCTTTGAGGGTTTTTGTACAACTTTAGACTAAGCTAAAGTTTTAAGGGATTTTTCTGCCCACTTAACCTTGGAATTCTACTAAGGATTCCACTCCAAAAAGAAACAAGGAGATATAACTGCATTTGTAACCAAATTAAGTACTCAGGATCAAACAACCAAACTAAGTGGAAACAAAGGATCCCCACTCACTTCAACAAAGCCTATAAGATGTTTCCTATCACACAATCTAGTAATCTTTGCCTCTTTAAGAATGAAACTTTCCCAATTCCCACTTGGATTTTCCAAAGATAGTGACAAGTTGATTAATAAATATGTAAAGTTCACAAGTTCGGTTCAACCTCTAGATGTGGAATTATTAAGGAATATGATTTTAAAATATATCAAGTTGATATAGGAAGCTACTATCATCCAAGCTACTTCTTAAACACCGGAAAAGGAAGGAACAGGAGAGGAAAATGCAAATATAGCAGAATGGAACATATATATATAGTTATACAAAGAAGACCAACAACATCAAAATGGATACACAAATGACAAAACATATGTTACTCACTTATTAAAACTTTGCTCCAGCAATTGCTCCACTTCAAAATTCAAATATCCTCACTAAAATATTGCTAGTAGATCAAAAAATTGAATACTTGAAAGAGTACATATAACTTAGCTATCAAATTCAGAGATTGATATGAAATGGAGTTCTAACTATTACAGAAAACTAATTAATCAATACTAGTGGATCATTCTCTCCTTATCTGTTAACATATTGAAACAATAACACACAAAAACTTGAAGTTCAAAGAGTATATATAACAACAGTTAATAGAGTACATAATAAAGTTCTATCACTACCTTATCCTTATCTCTTAATAGAAACTTGAATAAAACGATACAAATTAGAACTCTATACAAATTGGAGCTCTATATGATATGTTCTTCCTTCCTCCTCTCTAGTAAGAAAAGCATAACAGCACCAAGCAAAAGAGCAGTACCCCTTCAAAATAAAAAATTAAAGCCCAAATTTAAGAGAAAATACAATAACAAGAGCAAATCCTAAATAGAAAGAACATAAACATTTCATAGTCGAATAAACCAAAACCTGAGTGTAAGGAACATGGGATGGATGTAGATACAATCCCTTCCATCACAATACTTAGTCGCTAAGGAAGGAGTTCGAAGTTGCTTCAACAAGCTCTTTATCTCAGACCAGCTACGAGAGATCTGAGAATAGAAGATTAACTTCATAGTAGCCGCCTAAGGAAACAAAGAATGGTTTTGTATCTATGGTTACCCCCAAGTATCATATTTACCTACATACATAGAAGCGATGAGAGATAGTGAAGAGAAGATGGAGAAGATACGAGAGAGTCTGAATGAAATTTGAAAGTTTAGTAGCATTAGGTATTTGAATGGTGAGTATTTAACAAAACCAGTTGCTGAAAAACCTGTCAGTTCTCCTATAAATTGGCCGATTTTTATACTCAGAGGTTATTACATAGAACCGAACGGGACAATTAGTTGGTTCGAAATTTTTCAATTGAACCGACCAGTTCGGTCTGGCTTTTAAGACCTTAGTTTTTAGAAAACCTTATGCTTTGCCTTCTTCTTTTTAAAATTCAAAGTGAGTACCACAACGGAAGAGTTTTTGGTAAATAATGCTAGCTATTTAGAGAATATATAGAGCTAGTATGTGACATCTTAAATAGATATTATCAATCAGCACTATTTACCAAAAACTCCTTCGTTGTGGTACTCACTTTGAATTTTAAAAAGAAGAAGGCAAAGCATAAGGTTTTCTAAAAACCCAATGAGGAAATGCTTAGAAGATGATTAAAATTTGACCAAACTTGATCAAATATAAGCTATCATCATAAATGAGATCCTCAAATTAAGACATAGAAAAAGATTTGTTCTTTTTAATAGTGGGTGACCACATTTTGCAAGAAACAAAAATCTCGAAGTAATCATATTAATGAGAATATTGAGGACCCAATAATAGACTTGGACAAGAATAGTTTAATGCATTAGCACAATGCAAACGTAATTAAGATATTAGAAAATTTCTTTGTGCTCCAAAGCTTGCTTCTTGAAATATCAAGATAAGGGTCTTTGAATCTAATAACAACAATAAAAATAAGATTTAAAGCAACAAGATAAATACGTTATTTATGTAATAAAGACACTAAAACATTTGAAGGCTACAAAATGTAGTTGAGAAACATGTGTCTTCCATGTTTCAGAATGCGACGCATAAGCAGAGTCAAATAAGCTCTTCGCTTAGCGCGGTTACAAATGCCCAGATCCAAACTAGGAACCTAACTATGAAAGCAAAATACTTCATATACATCCAAACCTAGAAAAAAGATAAAGTCGAAATTCAAATGAAGTTAGGACCTTTAGCTGACAAAAGAGAGATAAAAATAGGGTACGGAGGAGTACTAGACATAAGAAGAGCACGTGGTCACCACGCAACACAGGGACATTGAGAAGAAAAGCATTGACCTCGACAACACCAAAAAATGGAATATCGAAAAGTTTCCAACTTTTGCTTCCAACCCTGTGAATAATTAAAATAAAAAAGTGTTACATATTCACTGACGTGATACTTAACTAATTAACAGTCTGTTTGATTAAAAGAATGGAATATATAAGAAACAGAATAATTATTCTTAGGAATAGAAAAGATAAGAAATATAATAGAATAACTATTACTTTATTTGATTTAAGGAATAGAATAGATAAATAATTTTTATGTCAATATTTGGTTTGAAAATATAAGCTTGGAATGATAAAGGAATAACTAACAAAAAGACCAAAATATCCTTATTATTATTATTATTATTATTATTATTATTATTAT
>JANZXR010000004.1:16603023-16625491 GCA_027575705.1 Erythroxylum echinodendron
TTATTTTAAAACCCCCCCCCCCCCCCAACTTTACTATTAGCTAACTAATAAACAAAAAATATGAAGTTCTTATTTGAAGAGCTATGTTGAATCATACTGTTCATAAAATGTAATGCGAAAGATGACAAATGAACTGGTAGAGCATCATTTAATTTATTAAAAAGGAGATCCAAAAAGTAAAGATCTATGGTTTAGATTCAACTCAACCTGCTAGAATGACGCTTAAAGTTATAGATCAATTTATAAGCTGAGGTTAGATAGCTAGTTGCTTGAATAAAAAGTGAATTCATCTAATAGAGTATATAATCCCTAATTCAAACTTATGTTGCACCTCCCTCTACTACCACTTATCATACCTGATGGCCTAACAATATAAACAGTCAACCTCCTCCCAATCACTGGCAACCTAAGGTGCTCCTATATTGTATCCTCTAAAATATTCTCTAGAATACAATAGATATAGGAAGCAAAGGCTAGGGTTTTTGGTTCAATCTTATCTTTAATGTTTACATAAAACTCCTTCACTACTTGTGTATTATCACTGGCTTACTGTAAAAATTCAATAATTAATTATCATAGTTTGGGTCCTCCAAACACTAATCAAAATAGGATGGGTATTATCCTCAAAAAACATTTGATGTATATGGAATGGCTTATCACCTTAGTATCAGCTATAGTCCAACCAATGGCCTCATTATGGTCCTTAAGCATATGAACCAACTTACTTAATTTACCTTAAATGATCATAGGAAGAGTCTCATTTCCCCTTGTGTATATATACTTTAAATGGCTAGGCAATGGCTTCAATTCTAAACTAGGTAAACGCATAATAGAAGGTAATATTTTCTAGTGCAATTTAAGTAATTGAATAAAAGCAAGCTTATATCTTTTTAAGATTAGTTTCAAGAAATGCAAGGCTACCGCTATCTTTTCTAATCCCTCATTTAACTTCATATATCTTATTTTTCGAACTTAAGATGCTTAATTGAAGTAACTTCCAATTTGTCCCTACCATTCAACTCAAATACCATTTTTACCAATGAGCTACTATCACACTAGTGGTAAACAGAGAATGCATATCATTAATATGTTTAATGGGTTCAAAATACTAAAAGAATTACTTCACCATAAAACTCTATTATAAAGGTACCCTCACAAACATCTATCTTAGTATAGGACATGTTAACAAATAGTATCCTTAAAAAAATAGGTGTCAAGTAGGGAAGATTCATCATTCATATCAAGAACATAGAAATCAACTAGAAAAACCAACACATTCACCTATGTAAAAATAGGCTCAGTTACCCTATTGTGGTAAGCATTAGTTTAGTTAGCCAATTGTATGATAACACCAGCTTTTTTCAAAGGTCCTTGATTTAAGGAAGCATAAATAGATTGATTCATAACAATACTTTATCCTCCTAAATCCATCATTGCTAACTTAATCATAATATTACCAAGTTTACAAGGAATAGAAAACATACTAAATCCTTGCATTTAGGGTGAAGTTTCCTTTGAAAATCTACGAAAACATTCTCCCCTATCGTGACCTTCTCATTACCTCTTGACTTTTTCTTGTTAGTGTATAAATCCTTAAGGAACTTTGCATATCTTGGAATTTGCTAATTGTGTCAAGCAAGGGTATAGTTAATCTCAACCTTGCAAAATGTTTCAAGGATCTTCCTTTCCTTATATTCCTTCTTTGATTACACTAACCTGCTAGGAAAATATGGAATGTTAAACTTAACCTCAATTAAAGGGTTGGAATTTACCTTTTGACTATTATGTAATGTTCCTTCCTCAAGTTCCTTCCCAATCTCTTCCTCATTAGCAATGATTAGAATGGTCCTCTTAGGTTGTTTAACCTTCTTATCACTGCTCATATTCATTGCACTCACATTCTTATGATTCATATCAGGTTAAGAAGGC
This sequence comes from Erythroxylum echinodendron, assembly GCA_027575705.1. NCBI lineage: Eukaryota > Viridiplantae > Streptophyta > Magnoliopsida > Malpighiales > Erythroxylaceae > Erythroxylum > Erythroxylum echinodendron. The sequence continues at coordinate 16,604,953 of JANZXR010000004.1, forward strand.
AATCTCCCTCCATTTTGATCCTCTAATTAATTAATAGTAACTGTTATTTGGCTTATCTAATTCTAAAAAGTTTAAAAGCTAAACCCTGTCTCATATTAGAATTACTTAGTTTCTTATTGGAACTGTTTCACATCATGGTGAAATTATAAGGTGTTATTAGTAAAATAATTAATAATATCCTCCTAAGACATACCTGAGTTAAAGGAAGATTATGGCTTGGCTTAAAGAATTATTGTTGGGGACCCTACTACCTATTTGCGAGGAAGTTTTATTATTTTTCCCTCTATACATAAGGTTAGGATGATCCATCTAATATAGGTAGAAAAGATCACATGGTTAACAATATGGAGGAATATTCCTATTAGCATTCATATGCTCAATGCTTCCATCTTATAGAATTGGGCACATTCCTATTGGATGACCTATGTTTAAACATATCTGGTAGGCTTTTACTTGTGGCATATTCTCTACATCTAATTGTTTAACAAAAGAGCTAACTTTAGATAAATATTGCTCAATAGAAGAAACATTTACACAATTCACTCTTTAAATGGGCATATCATATATATAACTAAATTTTTGGAGATTTGTTACCATATTAACAATTAAATTTCTTGTAGCATCAAGGGTTTTATTAACTAATTCATCACCACCTATAGAATCAATCATCCTCCTATCCATTAGTATAAGACCCTTATAAAAATATTGATTGGGAATTGATCATTAATTTGATGGCGAGGGTATTTTAAAGCGTTCTGAATACTCATAAAGGGACTCTCCTTGATGTTGCCTCATAACATAAATCCCCTTTCTTATATAGGTAGTTCTTGAGGTTGGGAAGAACTTCTACAATAACGATTATCGAGGTTACATTAAAGAAACAATTTTATCTGCATCTTTTAATGAGAATAGAAAGTTCATAGCTTGATTTTCTCTTTTATTACCCCCAAGATTCCATGCTTTAAAAAAACACAATAAACTCTTTAAGGTGCTTGTAGGTATCCTTACTTATATGACCATAAAAAGAAGGCAATGGACGAATTAGCCAAGATTTAAGCTCAAAAGTATTAGTTTTTTTTCTAAAATATGAAAAATAGTGTAAAGAGGTTATTGGTTCAAATCTTGAGTAGCTAACTCTTTTAAAGTTTTGTTATTGGAAATGACTTTTTTCGCAATCTCTGAATCACTATAAGCTAACTCTAGATTAAGAGGCAATTTAAATGAATTTCTTCTAGCTTCACTTTTAAGTTGTGCAAAGTTCTATCAATCTCTGGTTCAAATTTTAATGCACTTTGGTTAGAGGAAGAACTCACAAACGTGAAAAAATAAATCAAAAATTTTATAAAACAGAAATTTTGTCTGAAAACTATAAAAAATGATCAAATTTGGCCTTTAGTGGGTGGGGTTAGTAATCTTATGGATTAAATAGTTTTGATTAGAACATTGAATACATTAAAAAAAAGTATTATGCAAACTAGATTTCACCAAAAATGAAAACTCTAATGAAAAAATAAAAGTAATTATTTTTACAAAACAAAAGGCTAATTATAGTAGCTAATTAACAAAAAAATACAAGATTAATCAATAGCAATTCTTGGTAATAATGCCAAATTTTGAAGTATATCGACTGTACTAAGAATAACTTACTTACCTCAGATACTAATAATGATTTTGTAATGGTGGTGAATAAGGGTTGGATCCATAGGGATTCATCACTAATCTATGTGAAACAAGCTAATAAAGAAGTAGGTTAGGAGATTGTTTGAATTAAACAAATCTAAACTAACAAATAAATAGAATAGAATAAAAAAGTTACGATGATAAAATAATTATATTAACAAGCCTAGTTACTAGTTCAATTCCCGTCTTGAATTCAATAACATAATCATTTGAGACATAATCTTTAGCCTCTTTTGAAATTACTAACCATAGGCAACTATAAGCTCTATTAACCTCAATTTCTTTACCCTTTTTTCTGAAATTTCTAATCGTAGGTAACAATAAGCTCTATTAATCCCAGTTTTCCCTTGGATCTTATCTAAAATAAATAAGCTCTTCAGTTAGATCTAATTGTTACACAACCTAGAAAAAACTCTTCAGATTTAGTGCAATAGGAAAATTAAGAACTGGGAAACTAGGTTATTCAAAGCAACAATCACACACACTCAATTTATTTAAGTTAGATTATGTTACCCTTAATGATGCATAACCGCTAGTCCGCCACTTATGAATTAGGAACAACAACAATTACAAATTAAGCCCTAATTCTAGCAATAAATTTGCAAATGAGTAGGCCTTAACTAAGTCAAACAAACATAAATAATAAACAATATTCTCAAAATAATAGAATAAATTCCATAAACAAGTAAAGAATAATGTTATTGTAATCGATTAATGCAAAAATGAGCTTTTAGGCTTCACTTAAACTAGAAAAAATGAATCTAGCTTTGCATAGTTCTTTAAAACATATGACCAAAAGAGAGGAAAGAAAGTGAAGATAAAATTTTGTGTTGCCCCTTTAACAAGAAAATAAGGGGTTAAATAGCATGGTTTTCTAACAAATTAAGAAAAATAGAAATCCTAAAATATTATTGCCAAAAGCTAATAAATTAAGGAAGAAAATAAAATAAACCAAGACTTTTCAATAATGTAAAAATGATTGTTCAATTTCATATTTCATGCCTAGGGCCTCCATAAACTTCCAAAATAAATGTTATCCATACTTTTTAAACCACTTAATATAAAAACTTGTGACAGTAGTAGCTTCAAGCGAGATTTCAACCTTGATACTTTTAAGATTCTGTAAAAACTCAAGGACATTAAAGCTGTAGCTTTCTTTTTAATCTTTCCATAAGTTCTTGAATCTCCTTAGGTTGATTTTGTAAGATAATGTTAAGTCTAGAAAACTAAACAATAGTTAAATTGTAAACAACTATGAAACTAAGCTCATTTTGCTTCTTTGGCCTCCATTTGCTACCTAAATCAAAATATGAACCAAAGTGAGTATCTTAGACATAAACTAAGCATTAAATAATAAGCATTATGGAATAAATAACTAGTTCATTAAGTGCTTACAATGATATTTAACTTTACCTAAGCTATAGTCCACTCATAAGTAGGCTCTCTAGAGTTTTACACTAGTGAATTAGTATTATATTTAGATAATGGTATAAATAAATCAATATTAAGACTAATAAAAGATATCTCATATAAATATCTCTCATATCATAGATTAAATCAAATCATTCTATGAAAATAATGACTAGTTTTCCTTATCTAAATAGATAAAATCATTTAGTCTTAAAACAAGTTCAAAATAAAAAAAATCAAAAGGTAAAATAGAGAAGTCATGATAGAAATAAATATCAATAAACTCCTAATTTCAATTGATAGCTTGATTCATTTAGATAAAATTTGAATCTTAATTCTCTACAAAAAAATTGTTTAAATTTGCTTTCCCAAGTATTAGATAAGCCTTTCAATAGGTAGCTCTAGCTTTTGGAAAGAAAAAGATATTTCTAATGTGTATTTTACCTAGAAACAACTAAAGTCCTCCAAAAGCTAGCTTCTCCACAATTAAATGTATTATGTCCATCCTAAGACATAGTTTGGGGTATGGTTATGACTTGGACCATAGGACTCATTATTTATTATGTGATGGATATGTTTTATAGCACGATTGTGTCAGTAAACTAAATCTTATTGTTTTTTCAAGATTAATACATAGCTTTTAGCATAATCATGTCTCTTAATCATAGATTTATATATATATATTCTTTGATTCACACATAGTCTCCTATATGATCGTGGCTCAGGTCATGTCACTTATTGCACTTGATCTTATTAAAGAAGGGGTTGGCATAAGTGCATGGTTTAATCATTGTTCCTCTAAGAATTATAAATTTATTTATGATTTTGGTTAGAATTTCCTCCGATCAAACAAGTGCATAGTCATAAGCTAATTGTGACAGAGATAAGGATGCTCCGCTAGATATGAAACCGGACTAAAAGGATAAGGTTAGGAATGTAATGATAAGAGAAAAATTAAAGGTGGCTAATGTTATTGAAAAATTAAGAAAGACAAGGCTTAGGTGGTTTGGACATGTTAATAGAAGACACTCAGACGCCCCAGTGAGAAGATGCGAGAAGATTGTATTTAGTGACTATAAACAGTAAGATTGATCAACACCCAAACATGTTCATTGGCCTTGATATCAGCTTTAAACTAGAAAGAAGAAGATTAACTACTCATTTACATGGTTATGTAAGTCTCCACATAGGTGTGTAGGTCACAGGGGTAGTTGAAATAGCATTTTTGAGTTTATACACATTTCTAGTAAGTTACATGATCCCATACATGGCTGTGTAAGTCATAATGACCCCAATTCTTCCTTTTTTCCCATCTTCACCCTAACTCATCTCCTTCTTACTTCACCAAGGCAAATAAGAAAGAACATTAACAGAATGACACCAAGGATGTCGATTTTGTTCATTTTATTTCTTGTTCCTTCAACTTGTACCTAAACCAAAATAAGTATCTTAGACACATCATAAACATTAATCACTAACCATTACGGAAAAAATATAAAATCAATCAAGAACTTATTAATAACATTGATGTGCCTTGAAATTCTTTTATTTGTGATTTGATCCTTAAATTAAAGGTTACAGACTTCAAATTTTTTTTCATAAACTATCTTTTTGAATTATGGATACATCTTATTTTAAAATAAAATGTTAATGTGTTAAGCCTTGAAAGGCAATCCAGTTGTACACACAAAATACAATGCTAAATGTCACTAAAAATTGGTGATTATCAAGGATTACAAGTAGAAAATTAAAAGATAAGTAAAAGGAAACTAGACATTCCAAAAGGAAAGGAGGTATTGCTTGTCCTATAATCTGCGATTCTAAATGTTGATTTAGAGCCCTATGTGTTGCACAAGCTGCTTGCTGAATCATTCCATAAGGTGGCCTTTATTAAGGATTACAAGTAGAAAATTAAATGATAAATAAAGGGAAACTAGACATTCCAAAGGAAAGGAGGTAATACTTGTCCTACAATATGTGATTTTGATTGATGATTTAGATCCTTATCTGTTGCATAAGCTGCTTGTTGAATTGTTTTATAGGGAGGCCTTTATGGTTACATCTTATACTTACATTGCTTCCAATCATAATAATAAACTCATTATTAATGGTTATGTTTTGTTATCATCAAAACAGCAATTAGATCCGCCATTAGATCAAAAATCCCTTTTTTATAATAACAAAGCATTTATGATATTAAGGAGTCATAATAAAATCAAGCACATAATCAAGATAGTGATTAGCTTCCTCTTAATTTTTATATAGAACATAATGCAATATCAAAAACAAAGGAGATATTTAATATCAAATGTGAAAGAAAAATCTGAACATATATATTAACTTAAATATAGTACAAATTTAATCAATTATAAAATACCACATAAAGAATGAGGAAAAATCAAACCCCCTAAATCTAATATCGCTAATCTTTCTCTCCCTTTTTGTAATCATTAAAAAGAAATCAATGTATTAAAAATTATCAAAGAATCATAAAGTGTCAAAAAAATGTATTAAGTTAGAAACTTCTCATATTTTAATAGACATTCTTAACCAAAACTCAAACTCAATGAAAATACTAACAATTCAGTATAATTGGATAAAAATACATTAATTAGCCCTTAATTGCATTTATAAACAATCAATCTAAAAAGATAACAAAGATATTGAAAAACCCCAACTTTGGTATTGTTCGTAAACTAAAAAGTTCAATTGGAGTAGAAAAATAGCAAGATTAGACATTAGAACTGTAAAAAAAGTGCATGCTTAATTAAAATCTATAACCATTAATTTCAAACAGAAAAGAGGTTACAATTTTGAAAGCTCTAAAATTTCAAAAATAATGATGAGACAAAGTGTCTTAAATGTCAAAATTGAACAAAATCAAATATTAATTGATATAACTAAAAGAGAATCAATCTTAAATCCTTTCTAACTATAAAAGCATCAAATTGAAAAGAGGACTCCAAATTATGAAAAATTCTAATAAAAAACCCAAACGTAAAACCTTAAGATGATAAAATTTCAATTAATGCAATCTAATTTATGAAATTAAAACTACATAACTTATATGAATAATGGAAGTTATTAAAAAAGATATAGAATTTATTATTACTCTTAAACTCTAAAGCAATTAGAGTTTACCTAAAGAAAAGTTCATGACTGTGAGTGTAAATGATCTTTAACATGAAAGAAAGGAAATTGAAGATATGGTAGCTAGTTGAAATGGGGAATGGTGTTTTTCAAGGTAAAGAGTGAGTTGTCTAGTGTTTGGGAGACATAAACAAACAAAACAAAGAATAGAAGAAGGGAAGAGGAGGAGGCCTTAAACATAAAGAGTGGGTGACCACATAGCTTCACTAGTCAACTAGTGTTTGTTTATAGTCAAAAATAATAGCAACCAATCTTGTTACAAACTCATTATAACTCGATTTTTCTTATTCATAAGTGACATTGGTTGACTATAGAGCTATATTGGTCGACTAGTAGAGGTATATAGTTGACCATTGTTCCTACCAAACTCCTTAAAAACTTAATAGAAAGATTAAAAAAATGTTTTTAGGGATATTGTCGACCACACTCTAATACCAATGTTTTGAAAAGTAAGAAATAAATTCAAATAAAAATATTAAAACACCCAATTAATTAACTAAATATCAATCTGGAATGAATTAGAACATATAAAGGATCCTTACCAAATATAACTTTTATCAATTGTACCCAAAACTCTTCTAATTATGTAAAATCTACCCTCATTCATTGGTTTAGTGAAACCATAAACTAATTGGTGTAATATATCAACAAATTCAAACTCAATATCCCAATTTTCACATAGTCTTTAAGTCTAGGTACTAAGGTCCTAGCTATACTACTTTTAAAAAAATTAGAAATACCTTATTAATAGTGCATATCCAATAATCATCACCAAGGATTTAGACTCAATTTGACAAATAAATAAAAGATGTGACATATTTTTAAAACATTAAATGATAATTAGCCACACCACCTATGATATACTTCAGATGATGATTCTTCTTAAATTTCTAAACCATTAGAAGCATTCCATTCTTCTTATCTCCCTCATTTAATTTGACAATTTCCTTGTTTAAAAAGTCTTGGCGATCATTCTTGTTCTTTTTAAAAGTAGATTTTTGCATACCTTACATAAACTTCTTTGAGACTTTTTAAATGGCAAAGTGGTTAGATTAAAACTATCACATATAAATATAAACTCTTTAATAATAATAATATTCCTATTAAATACTCTTTATGCTTCGTGATAATAACCAAGAAAATTTTGCCTTGATTATTCACTATTCGTACACCTTATATTCCTTTTCTATAAAACAAGTTCATCACTTTGTTTTAAGTACCCAAATAAACTTGATCCTTTGATTGTTAGTTTCCATCTTCTTTTAACCTATATTCTCAAGGTTTGCTTATCATTCTTCATTTTAGGAGATACAATCTCTTAAAGGTTAACCTTATAGTGTTGATATATAATGCATTGCTCGAAATTCCATGTGTATATATAAAATGAGATATACTGTTTTGGATATTAGAAATGTTATATGATTTCCTAGGGTAGTGAAATGAGTTACCATGATTATATGTGTGATACCTACTATGAATATAGGCTTGATGTATACTTCTTTAAGGCTTAAAGTAATATCAGTAAGTCTGCTTGTTATTATAGAATCTATGTTTATTCTTCCCTTGAGAGTATTGAACTTTATGCCTAGGTGTGTGTATATATATATACACTATGCACCTCCCTAAAATAAACCTCTTGCTTTATGTGCACGTATTTGTTTACATATATATGTACCATACTTATTTTCTATCTTAGGTAGAGGCTTTTTACTATGTATATTTCTCCCTCAACAATTATAGTCTTGGAAGTGGGTGCACCCCAATCACCTGCCTCTTATTGGAATTCTTTTAAGCTCCTAGCATGTTTTCTAGTTTTTCACTCCCTTTAGTGAATTTGGATAATGAATCCTTGAGAATATTGATTTTCTTTTTCAATATCTCATTTTCATTCTGTAATGCATCTAATGCATGATTATTAATAATAATCATATGTTTATATGCTTTAATGTTATGTAGTTGACTTTTCTTCTTTTTAATCTTATACATGCATGCATGCAACTATTTTTGAACTTCTTTAAGTTTGGAAGATAATTTCTTCCTTTTCTTACCCATGATTTCTATACTTTCAACTAGTTCATTATATATCAACTCATTATTACTATAGCATGAATTAGAGTCATTTATTACCCCATCATCTTCCTAAATTGTAAAGCATATTTGAGTTATCTCTCTTTCCAAATGATCATTTTCATATTCACTTGTGTCATCCTAAGTTATAACTGTAAGTAATTTCTTCTTATTTTTGTCCTTATTCTCCTTCTTATCATTTATGTCATACTTATCCGATCTTTGAGTATAAGATATTATAACTTCATGTGGCTAGATTTTCTACAATTAAAACAATAATGTTAGAGGATTTATGGTTTAAATCACCTTTATCTTCTTTGAAGTTCTTTATTTTAGAGAAATTCTTTCTATTCAAAAACTACTTGAATTTTCTAGAGATAACAGTGAAATCTTCATCATAAATTCCACCCATAGATGTATCTTCTTCACTTGATTCCTCCCTTGAGATTTTGAATTTTAAGTCTTTTTTTAAGAAGCATTGTTTCTTGTTCTGTCTCTTTAATTCTCATTTCATATATGAGGGGAGATCCAATATAAGCTCCTTCAATAGTATTTGGCTTCTTGTATAACTATTACTTTGGCTTTCCATATCCTCAAAAGTGACCTAAGTAACATTTTTACCATTTTGACATTACTATAGGTCTTTATAAGACATTTGAAAACATTAGTAATATCAAGAACATTGTGTATATGCTAGAAAAATTTTCATCATACTTTAGTTAAAATAATTCATATTTGTGGGTTAATATGCTAACTTAGTGTTGCTTAACTTAATTTGTATCCTTATGCATAATTTATAATGTATGCCAAATTTCTCAAGTTATTTCATATATAAAGACTCTATTGAATTCATTTCTTCTTAATTCACAAAATAAGATGTGTTTTAATAAAAGTAACCACTACCATATAGAAAGGGGGCTCCATAATTTTTTATCCCCGAGGGGGGAGGTAATAAATTTGGTGTTGATAAATTTTAAACAAAATATTACTTAGTTTGTTAATAAGGATAATTTGTAAAAGATGAATATATGATATAAATTAATAAATTGCAATAATACCCTCAAGTAATAATTTTAAAAATGGGTAAGGGAAAAGAAATGTAAATCGATTTATATTGGTTTGATAAATAATCTTGTCTATGTCCACTCCTAAGACTCTTCTTGGAATCCCACTATAACTCTTCTTTTAAGGAAAAGAATAACCTCTATACATTATTTTAGCGAGAAAGAGAAACCTTTATACAATCTTCTTTAAATATGAATTGAAACCTCAATGCCACTTAGAAAACCATTAAATATAATAAACAAAACCCTAATAAAATCTTATAACTTAAAAATATCACACTTTATCACTTTAATAAAACCAAAGAGCCTCACTCACTAAAATATGATATAATGAATGCTTAAATAATTGATAAACACTTAGAAATATATGTATAAGATAAATAAATTTCCACGCAAGAACCAAAGAGAAAAAATGTATTTATAGGGTTTTGAGACTCCTAATAGTTGGAGCCAAAACTAGTTCTAGCATATTGGTCGACTATTATATCATATTGGTTAACTGATATGCATTTAATGCATAATATTCACTACCCGTTGCATATTGGTCAACCATTATTGCATATTAGTTGACCAATGTAATCCTCTTAAGAGATATTGGTCAACCACATCACTGGTCGACCTGTATGTTAACAAGCAACCTATTACATATTTAACCTATGTTTGTTGAATAATCTCTTAAAATCATGATTTTAACATACTTAAAAGCTAAAAACTAATTTTTTAAATGAAATTATAATTAAAAAAACAACTTTAAAAATATCTCCTAAAGAGTGTTTAAAAGATCATAATACTTTTCTTTTAAAAACAAAAGTTTAATACCTCTTGATGAATGAAAAGACTTATGTACTAAAGTACGATAGAATATTTATACATGGTAATAAACATTAGAAAATATATAATAATCTTGATGTGCCTTGATCTTTTTTTGTTCTTAAGTTAATCTTTACTTTAAAGGTGTTACACTTCAACTTTTTTTATCATCTTCATGAACTATCTTCTTGAGTCATAGCTACATCTTGTTCTACATTGCTTCTCATCAAAATAACAAACTCATTAGTGGTACTTATATTTTATTATCATCAAAACATCAATTGGAACATCCCTTTATTTAATAGTAATGGATTTCTTTAGCTTTAAGCTTATTAGTTTATAACATGAAATGAGAAATCATCGAACTTTTGTTAATAATTTTTTATGTCCCTTATAGTAGTCATGCTCAATACATAGTTAGAATAGGTTCTATTACATCATAGGAAAAATATTGATTGAGGGATTCAATAAGACTTTAAGGCTTAATTGTTTATTATCACACCTTAGTTAAATGTGTTATGTTTTTTCTCTTATATATTTGTGAGTTTCTTATAGAAGATTTTAGACTATACTAGAATACTAAGTTATAGTAGAGATGCAATTGGTGTCTTAGTTATTAGAGAAGCATATTATGTCATAATCTAAATCCTTATTAAATGTTGTGAAGAGTAGGTTTGAGTTCCAAATTTTCATTAGAAATTATGTAATTGAAACTATGATGATATAAAGAATATGAGGAAAATGTTTGAAGAAATATCATAATGAAATATTATCCTTTGGAGTAGTATGGTTTATGGTTGGTACATAAAAAATGGAAGTGATGTTAAGGAGTGAGAATTTTTAATAAGTTAAAAGATGATCCAATAAGTTATTTATCCCAAGTTCATTAAGAATTAGGTAGTTTGGTCTCTCTTTAAGCACCTTGTTTTACTTGCTTAGTCAATTAAGCATATTGAAAGGAGTGTGTTCTAAGATAGACTTATAGAATCACCCAAAAATTTGATGGCTACAGTTGTCTTTAAAATGGTTGGGACTAAAGATGGTGTTGAAATTGACATTAATAGTCTCTCTCATGGATATTATTCACTATTTTTTTCAAGATCACATTTTTTGTTCCTGTTAAGAAACAAACATTAGTTTCATTAGTGAGTGTGAGATTTAAGAGTTGTTGTAAAGTGCTTGCCTATATCTTGGGATAATTTTTATTAGTTTATACCCTTACAGCCAATCAGTTAGTTGCAGTTTTATGTACGAAATTATTATTTTAATTAATAAAGGCATCCTTTGTCTTTATATATTATGTTTTATATTTGATGTTTTAATATTAAAAGTAAAATCTCTAGTAATTACTATGTAATTGAAATTATGATGAGATCATAATTATGAGATTCAATTTATATTTATGTATTATTCCCAAACTGTTCCTAGTTATAGTTTCAACAAGACAGGATATAAAATGGTAAAACTAGCACACGTTATGTTTCTTTCTTATGAAAAAAGTAATTTCTCTCATAAATTAGAAATACTCAAGCAAACATGTGGGTGCTCATTAAAGAATAAATTCACTAAACTGACCCAATTATAAGGATCCTAAATGGAATATTAATTATATGTCTGTAGATTTTTTTATTGTAATAGTTGTATAATTAATCCTTATATTTGAGATTACCAAAGTATCGTATGTCAGAATTGCTGTGTTTTGATGCTACTTATAATTTATTCTATTTATGGTAGCTCCGAACCATATGGAGATAGTTGAATAAGTCAATAAAAAGTTTGTCACTCTAAAGTAATAAGAGATAATGTTTCAATGTTCTTGATTGGGAGTCATTTAAGGAATTCTCTAGCTATAGTGAGCTGTTATTTAAAAAGAGTTTTTAAATATCAATTATAAATCAATTACTAATTAGCAAGAATGAACATGTTCGAATCTACATCCATACTCTGTCCAAATGGAATATTAGATGATGAAATGATGACATTATACATCATAATCATGTATGGACAAGTTAAGTCAAATTACTTTGATATTTTTAATATTTAGGTGAATATGACATGTTACTAGACATCAATCTTAATGTAAAATTATAAATTATTTAACTAGAGAATTAAAGAAAAATTAAAAGGAGCTTTAATTTATCTATTTCTAATTATGAATTAGAATTATAATTTATAATCATTGCTAATACTTTAGGAACTTAATGAGTCACACATAAAGAACAGTTTAAAAGAGAAAATTCAGTTTTAATTAAGTTAGACTTAATTATGAAGTTTGAGAAATTTTAGGGATCAATATAAAATATTTGATCTTATTAAAATTAAAATTAATTATAATTAGTAGTTAATTTAAATAAAAATTAAAACTCTAAATTTGTTTTGTTTATAGGAATAAGCATAAAAGAGCTAGTACTCTTGCTTACTTTCTTCTTAAAGAGTTGAGTTTCTTTTTTAACTGCTATGTGATTATTGTTAGAGGCTAGATACGTGAATAATTCGTAATTGACAAATCAAAAAAGTTTTAACTGGAACTTTGAATTAGGTATAATTCTTTTATTTTATGATTTGTATTCTTTAAGTTATTTAATTATTGTGTTCCGATCTAAAACTGTAAAAATTTTATTTTCATGTGCTCGTGATTCAATATCAGGTAGTTGCTCAACAATTTCTCGATGTTGCAAGCAAGCAATATTGTAATATTTGTATAATAAGTACTAGTATCTCAAATGAAGCGGTTGATCGTCTTCATTTTTAACCATAGACATTCGAATGTTGCTTAATTTACGTTGGTGGGTACAAAAGACATAATTGACTGAGATGAAATGTTTAAGGAGAAATAAATGCTGGAATAACCGTAAAGCTGAAATGATGACAGCAAGAATGAAACAGGTTGTTATAATAAAGGTAAGTCCCTCTGTCTTTCCTTTATTTTGAGTGTTGTTATTCATTTTTGTATTTATCTTTGATCAAATTCATTTATTCTAAGTATTTTATTTTAATTTAATGTTTTAAACATTTTATTTGAAACCTTAGGTACAACCACAAGTTCTTAAACATTCAACTGCATACTTTAATTTTCATTTCAAATCTTACGTATCACTTTAGGTATTTTATTTCATTTCTCTCAGATGATGATAAAATGATAAGGGAAAGGGACAAATTCGACAGGTGACAGATTTGTGGCTCAGAGAAATCGCATATTGCTGGATCTGAGACCAATTCCAGCAATCCTGCAAGAAAAACTGTCAACGTTAAGCGGTGTCAAACTCAAAACAAAAGGGACATTGGTGGAAATGTAGACAATGAAGCTTGTGCTACAATCAATCTGTTGCAGAATCTTAGATACAAAAGCACCGAAACACATTCTTAAATGCTGTTGCATGAAAATTGCTTGTCTTTGAAAAAACTGAATAAGACCTGACTCCTGGACTTTGCGGTGGGGGTAAAGCACAAAGGAAGCATCAACAACGACTAACAAGGCCTGTACACAAAAAGCATAATAAGGCCACTAACTTGATGGACGAATCAATAAACCTTCTGTCAAAACCTTAAGCTTGTTTAGTTGAATGTTAATTAATAGAACGAAAGATAACGTAATATAATAAAAGGGAATAGTTTATAATGGAATGAAATGTAATATAGTGAAAAGTTGTTTGGGAGGGATTGAATGGTTTATAATGTAACATAGTGAAATATTGTTTGGAAGATGAATAGAATGGAATGTAATGTATAGCAAATGACTATTATATCCCTGATATTAAAATAGTTTTTACAAGAAGTTTAACGTTATGATTTTAAAATAAAAATTATGTCTAATTAAAAAGTCACACGCAACCGTGACAAATAATTTTTTATATATTTTCTATTTTAAAATAATAAAAATTTTAGTAAAAGTTTTATTATTTTATTAATTATATACAATTTATTATTAATTATATAAAATATTATTATTAATTATTTAATAAATTTTATTCTATTATATGTTATTTATATTTAAAAATTATTTATTTATATTTTTATTTATATAGAAATATAAATAAACAATTAAATAATATTATTATATATTTTCTATTTTCATTAATAAAAATTTTATTAAATTTTTTATTTTATTATTAATTATATACAATTTTTATTAATAATATCAAAATATTATTATTAGAGTAAGGATAAATAATATAAAAATATTATTAATTATATACAAAGGGGTTAGAATTAGAAGAAATAATTCGTATTAAGAAAAATTATTGAGGGTATATTAGGTAGAATGTATTTATTAGTTTACGTTCCATCATAAACCTCCCAGACCGGAAGTTTCTTATTTTCACTGTTAATGATGAAATGGAACGTAATATGAAACCCTCTGCTTCCATCTCATTCCGTTCCATTTTATTATGAAACCCTCAACTAAACGATGGAAGTGTGTTACGTTCCATTCCGTTCTATTATTAAACGTCCAACCAAACAGACCATAATGATAGAATTTTATCTTTAATTTTGTAGCCTAGCATAATAAACAATAAACATAATTTTGTACAAACCCCGATTAATTAGATGTTAAGATCTCATACGTGTCATTGAACCTATGTTCATGGGCTTGCTATAATAAGTAGGCTTGGCCTATATTTGAAGTGCACAGGAGGCCCTACTGTTAGCCAACCTTAAATACAGTCACCCCATTGAAAACTGTATGTGAGTTTTTCAGGGTTTGGAATAGCTGTAGTTAATCCTCCGCATCTCTGTCGCTCCGTTTCTCGGAAAACATCAAAGGATTCAATTGCTCCTCAGTTTTCAGGTATTTATCCATCTAATTCTTGAATCTAGCATGTTATAATTATAAGATTAGTCTAATTATATTGATTAATCATGACATTAAAGAATAATTTCATTTAATTATTCTTTCAGTTAGTATCAGAGCCCGATTTAACCCTAATTGTGACTGTTAATTTTGGAAAAATTTCAAGATTAGATGTTGAATTATTTGTTGGGTTTTTCGGTTTTGTTAATTTGCTTTCTGTGAAATCTTTTGTTATTGTTGGTTTGTTTCGGTTTGGTATCAAAAACATATGGTAAGTTTTTTTAATTTTCTTTTGTTTGTGTTAAAACCCAGAACTCGAAAATGCAACCTATAAAAATGTTCTTTTTCAAATCTTTTAAATTTTTCAGTACCTTTTTCATGAAATTGATTTAGGGCTTTGATAGATCGTTAAATTCTGAATCTAATGACACTAATTTCGTTGAAAACTGATCAAAATTGAGCAAGTTATGGGCATTTTTTTTAACCGGGTTGCGAATCGGGTCGAACGACCTGAATGCCAAATGTCTAGGTGAGGAAGATGTAGCTCGACCCGACTGGCCTTTTCCACGCGTGGTGGTGGCGCGTGGAGGCTTATGTTGCCTCTTCCCTTGGCCGTTTTGTCCAAAATTTTGCCAGTTTGTTCCATTTGCCCAGTTCTAATTTATTGTATTTTTTGGAATTTTTTGAATAATAGAAATTTTTATTTTTATTTTTCCTGAATTTTAAAATTAATAAATATACAATATACTCTCCGAATTTTATCTTGAACATTTTTTTACTTGTTTCTGGTATGTTTTGGGCTTGTGTATATACTCTCATTAGTAATATAGTTATGCACCAAAATTAATTTTGGATGTAGTTTATGCGTATATTGTTAGATTATATGGTTAATTTTGTAATTGTGGTGCTAACTGAAACCTATGGGGCAGTCTTGGGATGTATTATTGGACTCTTGTCCTTCATTTTGTATAATTGTGTGCTCACCTACTGTGAAACCAATTATTACAAAATGCTATTGTGATGTTGTTATTAGGCATACATTAGATATGATGTTAATGACGCATTTATCCTATCGGTTTATCTTTATCAATATGGTTTCTAACGCTTTGTTTATTACATTAAATTCTGTCTTTGAGTTTTTAGTATCCTATCGATATTAGCTTTAGGGCATAATTTAATGTTCTGGGTGATCTGTGTTCTAATTCGGGACCTTTAGGTAGGATTGCAATTGCATAGAAACCTAACCGTGTTGTTTGCCCAATTTTACTATATGTAGATACTTTTGCTAAATCTCCCTGCATTGTATCAATTTCTAGCTTTGAATTCTTTAGGTAAGCTAAATGGGACCAATTATGAGGTTTGGCTTGAATCTTTGAATCTGTTTTTGGCTATTTCTAATACTAATGTTGCTATCCTTGAGGATGAACTTGCACAACCCACTGCTAAGACTTTTGCTGCAGATAAAGCTAAATATGATAAGTGGGCTCATTCTAACAAGGTCTGTTTGATGACCATAAAGTACACAATGGAGAAGACTATTAAAGACAGCATCACTGAAACTGATAATGCCAAAAATTACCTCAAGGTTGTTAGTGAAAAATTCCAAAAGTTCGATAAGACTGAAAAGTCTAATCTCTTGTCTTTTCTGTCTAAGACCAAGTATGATGGTGTGGGTGGTGTTCGTGAGCTTGTAATGAAGCTTGTGAACTGGAATAACAAGTTGAAGTGCATGAAAGTTATGCTGGGAGATGATTATCTGATCTGGCAAGTGTTTGAATCTCTTCCGTCTGAGTTTGATATTCTCAGGACTACATACCATGCTCAAAAAGATGAATGGAGCATTGATGAATTGATTTCCATTCTTATTTAACAAGAGCATACTATGAAGAAGGGAAAGTCCCACATTATTCATCACACTTCTCACCACTCTTCTGAGAAGAAGAAATTATATAGAAACAAACAGGGTAAGCCTCGATTTAAGAAGAAGGGGAATGAAAAACCTACATTACCTTTTGGGCCTAGTGAGAGTTCTGGTGCTAAGCCCAAGCATGTTTTTAATGGAAACACTCTCCACAAGATGACGCTTAGAAATGAAATTCCTCAACCATACTGCCTGTCGATAGCTTCGTAATGAGCCATACACTCTGCCTCTAATAGTTGAAGTTGCTGTAAGTGTTTGTTTAACACTTTCCCAAAATACAACTCCTCTAGCAAGCATAAAGATATATCCTGATGTGGATTTGTGATCATCAGGGCAGCTACCATTATTAGAATCAGAATAACCTATCACCTCAAGGTGATCAGACATCCTGTAAGAACTGGTTGGCAAAGAAGAAAGGTATACCTCAACTCTTTGTCTGTTTTGAATCAAATCTTGTTGATGTTCCTCCTATCCATGGTAGTTAGAAACTGGTGCTACTATTTATGGAACGAACTCATTGTAGGAGTTCAAAAGCATCGAAGACCAAATAAAAGGGAGTTGATGGTGTAACTAGGAGAAGGATCTAATGTTAATATTGAGCACATAGGAGTAGTTTCTTTGAAGTTGAGTAGTGGATATGATTTGCTTTTGAAAGATATTGTTTATGTGCCTTCTATGCAAAGGAATTTGATTTCATTTTCTATTTTACACAGTCATGGATACATTTTCCATATAATCAATAATGGTATTGTTTTGTACTATGATTCTATTGTTGTTGGTTCTGCAATTATGCATGATGGATTGTTTATGCTAATTGCTAATTTTTCTCATTTTGACCGACCACAAGATGATGTTAATCCTGTTATTGGAAAGAAACGTGGGAGAGTTACTGAAAAATCTTCTATGTTGTGGCATAAACGGTTGGGGCATATCTCTAAGGAGAGAATGGAGAGATTGATTAAAGAAGCTATTTTACATGATTTGGATTTCTCCGATGTTGACACTTGTGTTGATTGGATAAAAAGGAAGTTTACAACTAAAGTAAGAAAGGAGAAAATGAATAGAAATGAGGAACCATTACAGATAATTCACATAGACATTTGTGGACCCGTTACTTCTATTATCATGGGAGGCTACAGATACCTTGTCACCTTCATTGATGATTTTTCTCAGTATGGTTGGGTTGAATTATTGCATGAGAAATCTGAATCCTTGGATGCTTTTAAATCACTGAAAAAAGTTATTGAATTGCAACTTGGGAAGCATATCAAATATGTAAGATTTGATAAAGGTGGTGAGTATTATGGTCGGTATGATGAAGCTGGTAGAAACCCTAGCCCTTTTGCTAAATACTTGCAGGATTATGGAATTAAAGCGCAATATACCATGCCTGGCACTCCTCAACAAAATGGGATTGTAGAGAGACGAAATCGTACTCTCATGGACATGGTTAGGTGTATGCTTAGTCACTCCACCTTACCAGAGTTTGAGGGCTGCTGCTTTTGTTCTCAATCATGTGCCTAGTAAATCTATACCAAAGACTCCTTTTGAGCTTATATCAGGAAAAAAGCCCAGTTTGAAGCATTTTTGTGTTTGGGACTGTAAGGCTAAGGTAAGGACTTATAATCCTCAGCTGAGGAAGCTTAATCCTAGAACTATTTCACGTTACTTTATTGGTTATTGTACTGGCTCAATAGGCTCAAGATTCTATTTTCCTAATCACACTACTATAGTCATTGAATCAAATCAAGCTGTCTATTTTGAAGGGGACGTCGAACATAATGAAAGACATGAGTCTCATGTTGTTGATTTCAGAGAGGGTCGTGTTGTTGTTCCTACACCTGTTGTATTTCATCCTGAGGCAATTCAGTCTCCTCTTGTTAGACCCTGAAACATTTCTTAGAAAATTTCGAGTAGTACATAAGAAGTGTGGATAAGTTCATGTTTTGCTTTGTTAATTTTGGTAGTGAGAGACTATGAAATGCGAAGAATTAGGGTGAAAGTGATGAAAAACACATATATATATATATACATATTTATGTTCTGTTATTGATATTCATGATTAATCATGGACTACAATATCTTTATAGATGATATGAAGTTGAAAATGAAGTAGAGAAGATGATCTTGGTATGAGTTGTGGTAAGGAAAGATTTAGAAACAAAAGTGGCAGTGATCTGGAAAATATTCACTGAGTATGCTTCGGTCTAGTAGCCATAACTTTTTTTCTAGTTATCCTAATGAGATGATTATTTACTTGGATTACACTAGAAACATATGGCTACATTTCTTATGAAGAAATCGAATTTCAATTCTATCTCTAAGAGTCTCAAAATTTCATGAAGTTGAGAATTAGGTGCAGTACATTGGTGGATGAATGTAAAATTCATCTTTAAACTTAAGGGAAAAATATGGATTGATTTAGGCTGAATTGGATGAAATTGTCTTCTTTATTTTTCTAGCTTTCCAATGATATATATCATGAAATTTTTAGACATCGGAGTCAAAAGTTATGATCTTTGCAAGTGAAGTTATTCAGAAGTTTAGAGGTATCGTTTGTGATGATGTCATCTTCCTCTGGGTGACGTCATCTTCTTCTACAAATCAACTCCTTCTGTAAACAAACTTCTTCTGTGATGACGCAGCTTCCTTTGGGTGATGTCATCTTCTTCTGTAAGGATGTATCGTCTGTAAAGATGCATCTTCTGTAAGTCATCTTCTTCTGTAAGCTATCTTCTTCTGTAAGTCATATTCTTTTGTGTGAGGATGCATCGTCTGTCAAGATGCATTCTTCTGTGAACCAACTTCTTCTATGATGATGTCATCTTCCTCTGGGTGACGTTATCTTCTTCTGTAAGGATGCATCTTCTGTGTTTTGTATCCTCTGTGAACCAACTTCTTCTATGATGATGCCATCTTCCTCTGGGTGACGTCATCTTCCTTTGTGTTTTGGCTTCCTCTGTCTTTTGCTCCGCTTATCTTTGTTTTATCTGTCTTTTGTTTCGTCTGAATTTTACTTCGTTTGCTTTATGCCTAAGTGTCTGAAACTCCCTCTGTGTTACTGTTTATAAACTTCCTCTGTATTACTGTTCATGAACTTCCTCTGTGTTACTGTTCATGAACTTCTTCCGTGTTACTGTTCATGAACTTCCTCTGTGTTACTCTTCATGAACTTCCTCTGTGTTACTGTTAATGAACTTCCTTTGTAATACTGTTCATGAACTTCCTCTGTGTTACTGTTCATGAACTTCCTGTGTGTTATTGTTCATGAACTCCTTCTATGTTACTGTTCACGAATTTCTTCCGCGATGATGTCATCTTCTTCTATGTTTCTTCTGTGATGACGTCATATTCTTCTGTGTTTTGCTTCTTCTATTTTTTACCTATACCTATCTTCTGTTCCATTTTTGATCCTTCAGAAGATAAAATTGGTCTTTAAGGTCTTCATGAAAGTTGTATATCTTAAATTCCTTTTTCAAACCATCTAAAGAACACCTAAATCTGATACCTATAAAGAAAGTTATGTAAATAGCCCCGAAGTAAGTTCAATATGATTGAGGATAAAAAGAGTTTGGATTCTTTTGGCTATAACTTCTTCTCTAGACACCCAAATGACTTGATTTTTAAACCATTGGACTCGTAAGA
>JANZXR010000004.1:16625988-16643364 GCA_027575705.1 Erythroxylum echinodendron
GATATGTTATGGTATAAAAGCATGAAGATGAATTAATAATGGTTAAGGTGTTTTTCATTGGATTACACCCACGTTATATGATTCCAAATAGTTGACGAATAAGAGTTCTTTGAAATAACCCTACAGGGTAATAAGCTCACGATTTATGACCTCTGAGTTGGACTCCATAAATGGGGTCCAACACCTCTTATTTATAATGATGTTGTTGATCCAGGAAATGATGTTGAAATTCCTCAACAGGTTGGCATTGGTACTCAAGTCCCAGATGTGACTGTAGTTCCACCTAGGAGATCTGAAAGGATTCATAAATCCACTGACTCTTCTAAATTCCGAGACTATTATATTTACTTAGAGGAGCATGAATTCAATTTAGTTGAAGACTCAAATCCTATTTCTTTTCAGGATGTCATTTCTTATCCTCTTAGTTCACAATGGTTGGCAATCATGGAAGATGAGTTAGCTTCTATGAGTATGAATGGCGTTTGGGATTTGGTGGAGCTACCCAATGGTTGTAAAATTGTTGGGTATAAATGGGCCTTTAAGACTGAACGTGATGCCGTGAGATAGAAAGGTACAAAGTCAGACTTGTTACAAACGTGTATAACCAGAGGGAAGGTATAGACTATAATGAGACTTTTTTCCCTGGTCTCTATTAAAGATTCATTACGTATTGAAATGACTTTGGTTGCTCATTTTGATTTGGAGCTCTATCAAATGGATGTGAAAATTGCTTTCTTAAATGGTGATTTATATGAAGATGTATTTATGAATCAACCTGTTAGTTTTGTTGAGAAAGGTAAGGAACATATGGTATGCAAATTGAGAAAATCTATTTATGGGTTGAAACAAGCCTCTAGACAATGTTACTTGAAGTTTGACTAAATAGTTTGCTTCCTTGGATTCAAGGAAAATGTTGTTGATCAATGCATTTACTTGAAAACTAGTAGGAGAAAATTCATTATTCTTGTCTTATATGTTGATGATATTTTTTTAGCCAGTAATGATCTGGATTTTCTTTTTGAGACTAAACAAATGTTGACAGCTCATTTTGATATGAAAGATCTTGGCGATGCTTCTTTTATTCTGGGCATTGAAATTCATCGTGATAAATCTTGTGGTGTTCTTGGTTTGTCTCAAAAAAGGTATATTGAAAGGATCTTGAATAGATTCAACATGAAGACTTGTAATCCTTGCAGTGCACCCATCCAAAAGGGTGACAAACTCTCAAATAGCTAGTGTCCTCAAAATGATAAAGATAAGTCAGAGATGGAAAAGGTCCTATATGCTTCTACTATTGGCAATCTTATGTATGCTCAAGTTTGTACACGTCCTAATATTGCTTTCATTATTGGTATACTTGGGAGATACTTGAGTAACCATGGGGTGGGTCATTGGCAAGTTGTGAAACAAGTTTTGAGGTATTTACAAGGTACTAAAGATTATATGCTCACTTACAGGATATCTGATTACCTTGAGGTGATAGGTTATTCTGATTTTGATTATGGTGGCTGCCCTGACGATCACAAATTCACATCAAGATATATCTTTATGCTTGCTAAAGGAGTTGTATCTTGGGAAAGTGTTAAACAAACACTTATAGCAACTTCAACTATAGAGGCAAAGTATGTGGCTTGTTACGAAGCTACTCAACAAGCAATATAGTTGAGGAATTTTATTTCTAAACTTCATCTTGTGGAGAGTGTTTCCAAATCTCTAACCATATATTGTGATAACTTTGTTGTGGTGGGCTTCTCTTAAATATGCAAGAACTCCAAACGTTCCAAGCATTTTGATACAAAGTATATGTTTGTTAGAGAGAAGGTTAAAGAATATCGTACCCGTATAAAGCATACACCTACCGATCTTATAGTGGCAGACCTTTTAACCAAAGGCTTGACTGTTAAGGCTTTTGTGAATCATGTAACCCGTATGAGTCTATTTAAATTTTTTGATGCCTTGGATTAGTGGAAGTCTGTCTTTTATTTTGTTATTCAGTCTAGAGACTTTTGCTTATAATTGTTGCTATTATTGATATTGTCATATATTTTCTGGATATATTGAGTAGATACATTTAAATATTTGAATATATATGACATTTTGTTGGAGACATTTTGTACCCAGTCTTATTTTATTGATCTAAAATATTTTGTTAAATCTCAGTTGGCATCTTGGGTGGATGTTTGGGTCATTTTGTTTGGACTTGCACATACGGATCACCATTTTGTGTGCATTTCCTTGTGACACATTTTGTTTCAATCATCAAGGTATGAGTATCTTGCATATATGTTATCAGCACTCCTATCGGGTCTGATTTCTATACTGTTGAGGTACTTGTAACATCATTTGGGACTTATGATTGAGAGATTATTGGCTCTATTTAGACATCCTATTATGACTACATATTGTTATATTAATCTGGGGATTTGTTTCTGTTGTTCATTGATGTTAGTTATACTGTCCAAGTGGGAGAATGATATAATTTTATCATTAATTTTGTGGCCTAGCATAATAAACAATAAACATAATTTTTGTACAAACCCTGATTAATTAGATGTCAAGATCTTATACGTGTCATTGAACTTGTGTTCATAGGCTTGCTATAATAGGTAGACTTGACCCATGTTTAAAGCACACAGGAGGCTCTATTGTTAGCGAACCTTGAATACAATTGCCCCATTGAGAAATATATGTGAGGTTTTCAGGGTTTGGAATAACAGTAGTTAATCCTCTGCATCTCTGTCGCTTCTCTTCACAGAAAACAACAATAGATTCAATTACTCCTCAGTTTCCAGGTATTTGTCCTTCTAATTCTTGAATCTAGCATGTTACAATTATAGGGTTAGTCTAATTGTATTGATTAATTATAACATTAAAGAATAATTTCGTTTAATTATTCTTTCACATAAGGCTATATTTAGTTGAGAATTTATTAATAGAATGAAATATATTATTATTATTTTGTTTACGATGAGAGTTTATAATAGAATGAAATAAAATGGGATGGAGGATGAGAGTTATATTTTACATCTCATTTTATCATAAATAGTAAAAATGAAAAATTTCGAAATTGGAGAATTTAGGATGAAATGTAAAATGATAAATAAATTTACACTATATTACAATGTAAACCCTTCATCCAAACAATATTTTACTATATTATATTATGAACTTTTTTATTCCTCTGTAAACAATAATTTTCTAACATTACACTTATTTACATTTCATTTCATTATAAATCATTGCATTTCTTTCTGCTTCATTCCATTCCAGTAAAACCCTTTCATACAACCAAACATAGCCTAAGACAATCCGAACGACGCCGTTCCTCCCATCTGCATGTACAAACACCCTCTGCTCTTCCATCGTAAACCGGGACGCCGAAGCGGCAAGCGACGGAATAGTTACAACTCGCAAAAAGTACAAACAAACTCGCTTTTCTCATCCGAATCCAGAACTCTCTCGAGCTTCTATGACGCCGTTCTGAGTAAGTTCTCTTCTCCACCATTTCATTCCCTTCCTTTCTTGCTTGTAATTAGGGTTTTCTAATTTGCTTGTCCATTGGCTGTGATTATTGCTTGTTGAGAATTTGTATGCTACTTCCTCTTTTGAATATGGTGGATGTGAATTAAGTGGTACTTCAGTGATGTGGTTGATTGCTAGCTCTTTGGTTTTGCTTTAGTGATTTTGGAATTGAGCAGTGTGTGGTTTGTATTCTTGCAGTTGATACTGTAGAGGAAGAAGCGTAGTCGAGTATGGCAGAGAGTGAGACTACAGTTTCCGGAACTTGTACAGCCATGGAATATAACGGCTCTGTTGATACTAGACCGAATATTGTTGCTGACTCTGGCGTTTTTGCTACTGGTCATTGTTTAGCTGATGGAAAGACATATGGTGAGGAGTTCCATGTAGATACAGTCTTTGAGAATAAGCCAGTCGCTGGAATAGAAAAGAATGTGGCTGTTGCAGATAATACACCAGCTGTGCCAGCTCCAGCTGCTGGTTATAATCCTCTAAATGGGAGTGTTGGTGTTGAAACAGGAAGTATGGTGATTGAGAATGTAAATGCTGGAAATACTGTGGATGGAGCTGCTTCCGAGCAGCAATTTGTGGATGGATCTGGTATTTTCACTGGCGTGTGTGTAATGACTATATGCAATGAATTTTAACACTTTTGATGTTTACTATGCACTTGGTTGAAGGAAAGTTAAACACAAAATTGTCTTGGCTTTTTCCACCCTTAATTAAGTCATTGTTCCAGAAAATGTAGTCTTATTCTCAGCATTGCCCTTTTATATATTCAGTGACATGTTCCTCAGTTAGTGTATTCTCTATTTAACCTTGTCGCTTTCGACATGTGCACTGCATATGAAGGAGGTTGAGGTGCTTATGCATGTCACTTACTTTTTCTCTTTTATTTTGTGTGTATTCCCAGCATTTTCTGCTGAAGAGGAGCAGCTATGGAGTATTGTGAAGGCCAACTCGCTAGACTTTGACGCATGGACTGCCTTGATAGAGGAGACAGAGAAGGTGGCTGGGGTATGTAATTTCAAATTTACTGCTAGTTCTTGGGAAATATGTTTACAAATTCATATGAAGATCTGAGCTATATGGATCTGTTATTTTCTGTAAATCTTTTTATTGTTATATTTACTCCTAGGAAAATCATATATTTTTAGTAGCTTATGAGCTATCAAAACATCTCTTTCAAAAGGATCACAAGGTGAAAAGGTTTGTTCTCAGTGGAGAGAAGATAAAATGTAGTCATGAGAAGCAAGAATCCAATTACAATTGCAGATGATAAGCATTAATATACTTTTTGACCATCTCTTCTTGGTATACTTGGAAAGAGAAAATGCAATCCTAGTTAATCTTTAAAGTATGACATATCATTTGATGTAGAGCATTTGGTGACTATATGACTAAATGCATTTTAGCCAAACTTTGATTTTTGTGTACTTTTTTTGATTATTGATGCTCTTATAGTTTTATGTTTGCTATCATAATGCTTGTTCTGAGTAACTTTGAATCTATGCTTTTATGCAGGATAAAATTTTGAGAATCCAAAAAGTCTATGATGCCTTTTTGGCTGAATTTCCATTGTGTTATGGTTATTGGAAGAAGTATGCAGATCATGAGGCACGTCTTGGTTCTGTGGACAAAGTTGTGGAGGTGTATGAACGTGCTGTCCTCGGGGTTACTTATTCAGTGGATATATGGTTGCATTATTGTATATTTGCTATAAGCACATATGGAGATCCAGACACTATTAGAAGGTATTAGATATCTGCATTCTGTTGTCATTTTCTTTATCATATTGGAATTAGATTGTTTGGTTTCCTGTGTCCTTTAGAATTTGGTGTTTTTTTTACTGTTCTCTGACACCATTTCAGTATGCCTGCAACAGTGGTTCCTCACTACTTGGCGAGAAGAGTGATGGAATGCTTTAGAATTGCTAAGTTGATATGCAAACCTTGATATTGGGGCTACTTCCTGGATAATTGTTTACATATTTTTTTGGGTGTGAACCATTCTGCTTTTTGGCTTCGTTGAGCGAATAGTTTCCCTCTTCTCGATATCTGCATCATAGTAATAGTTGTTTATCAATTATAGCTATCATTAACTTTGACATGTGAGGTGTATCATATGCAAAATGCTGCTGAGAAGATCTCGTCCAGTTAAGGGCTAAGATGGCCTCATTCACTGCTCCATTTCAGACATAGTATGGTTTTTATCAGGAAAGGTAAATGCAGCATTTCAAAGTGTCATGCTGTTAGAGTGAATTGTTTGTTCTCCTTCAACCTAAGTGCTGGTATTTTGCAGTTGGATGTGCCGACATTCGCTGTTTTAATCTTAACAATTGTGCTATAACATGTTTTTATATTCGCTTTCTGAATCAGGCTTTTTGAGAGAGGGTTAGCTTATGTTGGAACAGACTATTTATCTTCCCCTCTCTGGGACCGATATATTGAATATGAAGGGATGCATTCAGAGTGGAACCGTGTTGCCTCCATTTATACAAGGATATTAGAGTTTCCAAACAAGCGGCTGGATGACTATTTGATCAGGTACAGTTACTGCATACATTTTCTTGTCCTCTTGTTCTATTTCATTGACTCAATCCGCTTGTATATGAGGTTTAGCTATTCATTATTTAAGGTTCAAGTTATGATGGTGATTCTATTTTCATCTGATTTCATACTTCATTAACTTCTTCAAATTCTATGGTTCACACAATAATTTTGTATTACTTTCTGTTTAACATTTGCACAAGCTGGATTAATTGGCTTTAGATGTAAACAAATGACTATAAGTTGCTTTAAACTCATCCTGTACTCAAGCCTCCATAAGGTCTTTGTCTGTAACAACAAATAACATGGCATGTCCCGGTTGTATTTGGCTGAAAAAACTGTGTAGGGCTAATGGTTTTGTGTTAAGTATGTATGAAATCTGCATTGCGTATGCAAACAGTTATTGCTTTGGTTTTTGCCTGTTTTTGCACACACTGCATCTGTATGACTGAGATATTATGTCATCATTTTTCCTGGATGTATTTAAGATTTCTGCTACTGTTTAAGACTGACTTTATTACCATTAACTTTGAAATGTTCCTTCTTTCTTTGTAATAATTCATGGGCATTGGCACCTCGCATTGGCAAGATTCTGAAATTACTATTTATTTTGTTGAACGATATCTTTCTAAACTAAAGTCTGTTTCTGTTTGACAGATTTAAGGCCTTTGCTGCTAATCGGCCTTTGTCAGAATTAAGAACTAGTGACGAAGATGCTGCTTCTGCAACTGGCAGTCATGTAAATGGAGGAGAGGTCCATGATGATACTTCTGAACACTTTTGTAAACCTACAAGTGCTGGCTTAGCAGAAGCAGATGAGTTGGAGAATTATATCGGCATTAGAGAAGAGCTGTATAAGAAAGCTAAAGAGTTTGACTCTAAGATATGTGATTTTGAAAATGCCATTAGGCGGCCTTATTTTCACGTGCGGACCCTTAATGTGACAGAGCTTGAGAATTGGCATAACTACCTGGACTTTATAGAAAGACAAGATGATCTCAACAAGGTATTTGGGTTTGTTTCCTATTCATCCATGACCACCTTGTGGCTTGCAGTTTTTAGTTGTCTTCTTATACATTGACTTACAGTTAAAGTAATATCTGCTGCATCATATGCTTTATTGGCTAAACCGTTGGATGAAGCAACATTTTAAACGGGAAATTGAACTGAGACTAAAGCATGGGCCCTCGATTTGATTTCCACGAGGCTAAGTACTTTCAAACCTTCATTTGTCAGTGGACATTTTGGGTCTTATGTATGTGATGAAATTTATTCTTTTAAAATTCATATGTTATGCTGCAGGTATCTTCTTGTCTCGTAACCATCTATCTGTCTGGCAAGGAGGGTCCCTAATATTTGAGGGGCCTTCTGTTCTCCCATGGAGTATTTCTTGTGCATATCTCCTTTGTGCTTTATTTTCCCTTTTGAGAATGTGTTATTTCAAATGCACCCACTAGTGTGTAATATCTATGATTTTTTGATTAGGTGGTGAAGTTGTATGAAAGATGTCTAATTGCGTGTGCTAATTATCCTGAGTATTGGATACGCTATGTCTTGTGCATGGAAGCATGGGGAAGTACAGATCTTGCAGATAATGCACTTGCTCGGGCTACGCACATCTTTGTCAAGGTATGGGTCTACTAGATTTGCTTTTTGGATTGCAGATTATCAATTACACTATTCTATCTTGCCTATGTGCTTAAATATTTCGGTATCTGTTTTTCAAAAACTACAATCAAGTGGAAAGTAGAGGCCTGGTTCTCTTGTGGGAAAGAATGTGAACCTTTGATGTTAATGGTTGGAGAGAACCACAATCCATCGAGACTCAGAAAATTGCAGAAATTTGGTCAAGTAGAGAGGCTAGTGCAGAATGATTGTTTAATAGTGATAGGGATGTGGTTTACCAAAAGCTTTTTCTTTTTACCAAAAGCTTTTTCTTTCTGCTATCTTATTTTCTTTCTTTCCATAAAGTTTACGTAACTTCATTAATCTCAATTGTTTTAATGTTCATGTGTTAGTTTTGAATTTACTTTTACCCTTAAGAATAAAATGTGAAGTGATCCTAATTTTGACTCTAAAACTAGAGATGGCGATGGGTCGGGCTGCCTGGGCCTGGGACCAGGTTGGAGGCACGCTAATCTGATCAGGCCCTGACAGTCCAAAGCCCGGCCTGGCTCCACTTGGCCTGAATTTTTTAATTTTCTAAAAATAAAAATGAAAAAAGAAACGGGCCAAACTGCTAAGCCTATTTGAAACTATCTTAATCCTTTTTTCTTTGACATGTGTACGTTCTCATTCACAAGTTATTTTTCTGATTTCTAAAACTCTTCAGAGACAACCCGAGATTCACCTTTTTGCTGCCCGCTTCAGAGAGCAGAGTGGGGATATTCCAGGTGCTAGAGCTGCATACCAACGTGTACATGCTGAAATTGCACCTGGTCTTATTGAAGCAATAATCAAGCATGCAAACATGGAACGTCGATTGGTTAGTAGCATTACCAAGTCCTTGTGAGATTAATTCTATAATATAGATGCTTTGTCTTTTGAAATTAATTGCGCCTTTGATCTTGCAGGGAAACCTTGAAGATGCTTTCTCTTTATATGAGCAGGCCATAGCCATTGAGAAAGGAAAAGAGCATTCACATGCTCTACCAATGTTATATGCTCAATATGCGCGATTTCTCTATTTCGTAAGTGTTATTTGTGTTTCTATGCATGTAATTGTTACTTCAATATCAGTTGGAAAAAATTGATATTCTCTGGCATCTGAAGCCGCATTAGTTGCTTCAACTGTCATATAAGTTGAAATATGGACTTTATCTTACTGGCATAGTTCCATATCTTATTTTGAATTTGCTTGTTCGTGCATTTGTGGATCTGCCTGTGTAACATGGTTTGCATGCATGTGTAAACTAACAATTATGTGACAAACCTCGGATCATCCGTTGTCTAGGAGATATTAACTGTTTAAGACAGCTCTCCTAATTGTACTAGGAAAGAAAAGCCTAGTTTCTAAATAAAACTATAGCTGCCAATCGTGTAATAACGGGATAGCTGCTGAAGAACATATTGTGGCAGAAAATACTCTAAATTGGACAGAGAACTCCTGCCAGCTAGAAATCTACTTAACAGGATCACTGCAGGCATGAAAAACAGTTAGAATCTCTAAGTTCTAGCTTCCAAGCTTGTTGTAACTAGCAAATGTTTTTGGATATTGTAATATCCTTGACATAATGGTGTATTAACTTAGCTAGTCTTAATAAATTTTCTTTATTCATTTTCCAGAAAAAAAGGGAAAATGCACTAATAAACTATAATTAATACTTCTACAAGGCCCTTGCATCATGATTGAGAGCTTTTGTATGAATAACTTGATATGCTTTGTTTTAACAAATTCCCTGGAAAATATGGTTGTGCTTATAGTTTCCTCATTGTAAGTGATGTGTTGCGCAAGAAATTATGTGACATTGTTTTAGTTTAAGCATGTTTGAATGGTCTTCTGCAACCCCTATGAATTCTGTATTAGTTGTGGTTCAAGTTTATAATTTTGATATGAAATATCTTTTGCTAATTAGCGCTATCATTTGAGAGTTTTATTTTGTCTGTTGTCGTTGTTGCCAGGATTCTGGAAATGCTGAAAGGGCTAGGAACCTTCTAGTTGAAGCTCTTGATAATGTTCAACTATCAAAACCTTTTCTTGAGGTCTATCTTCCTCTCTCGTGATTTTTGCCCTCTTGTGTGTGTAAACAATTATGGTCTTATCCGACTTGTCAATTTTATTGTGATTGGAGCTGATACCTAGCTTTTTGTGTCATCCAAGCAGGCCATTATACATTTCGAATCTATTCAGTCACTGCCTAAGCGAATTGATTATTTAGACTCGTTGGTTGAGAAATTCATTGAGCCCAACGTTGATAACCTAAATGCTGCTAGTACTGCTGAAAGGGAAGAGCTCTCATGCATTTACTTGGAGGTTAGCAGATTTCTTTTGTTAATTTCTTTTCAATTCCTTGTTCCAATATGAATTTATATTTATGTGAGCTGATATTTATGTACAAGAGTTTTTTCTATTTGATCTTACATTCTAGATTATAAACTGGTATTTAGACAGTAAAAAACGTGATTTCCTCTATTGAGATGGAATTTAAAAATGTAATGGTTCATTTTTAAGATGTATTTGCTATTAAGTTGTATTTTAAGTGCCTTTAAAAGCTGAGTGATAGATCACATTGAATATTCTTGATCATATTTCCACAGTTTTTGGGCTACTTCGGAGATGTGCAGAGCATCAAAAAGGCTGAAGATCGTCATGCTAGGCTGTTTTTACCTCATAGGAGCCAGTCAGAGTTAAAAAAGCGGCATGCAGACGATTACCTGAGTTCTGATAAGGCTAAACTGGCGAAGTCTTACTCTGATGCTCCTTCACAAGCAGAGTCTTTGATGTGTGCTTATCCAAATTCACAAAACCAGTGGGCAGCTAGTTATGGTGCGCAGCCTCCAACCTGGCCACCAGCTACACAAACGCAAGTGCAACAATGGGCTCCTGGCTATGGCCAGCAGGTTTATTGCTTTTCCTCAGTTGCTTGAAAATTTTCGGCTGTACCTTGTTACAGGCATATTTAGATTTCCGTAGTTGCTATTGTGTGTCTGGAAGATGGGAAATTTCTTTTGATGTTAGATATTTGTTTTATGTTTTAATTTTTTCTAATTGACCGTTTGAATTTTGTTGTCCTAGGCTGCATATACCGCATATAGTGGTTATGGAAGCAGCTACACGAGCCCGCAAGTCTCCACATCTGCTGCACAAACTGCTGTCTATGGTGCTTACCCTCCTACATATCCGTCACAGGTATATAATATTCCTGTTCCGTTCTCTGAAATTTTTTTCCACATTTACATTTTATCGTATATGTGCCCCGATTATAGTTCTTTGATGATCTATCATTCCTTTTCAGTAGAGTTTTCCCCTTCCATTTTGTTTTATGCGCTGATGGCTTGTTTATAATATTAGCAGGCCTTCCCGCAACAAAGTTATGCACAACCGGCCGTTACTACAACATTGGCCCCATCACAGCAGCCAGCTTCTGTTCCACCGCCATATTATGGGAATTACTACTGAAGTTAGAAGGCTTCTCTTGCCTGTTCTCTGTTCGTTGTTTACTTTTATTTTTCGTGCTCTCGTTTTTTATATCCTATATACTCAACTCATCTTTTTCTTTCGGGATACATGGTGTGTATTCTATGTACGTAGTGTGGAAACAATAGTTGGCATGTTATAGCGGTTTTAGATTGTTGCGTCGATTTTTACTTTTTGGAAGTTTTAAGCACTTATACGAAGAAAATTACCCCTAACACATTTGGTAATCAACTTGCTATGGCTAACTTTTGGGTAGGAACTTGTTACGAACATAACTACTCTAATACTAAATGGACTTACAATGGAGGTTAAATAATTATTAGTTTTAGATTTAAAATCATATTTTGATGTAACCCATTTTTTAGTTTTCTGAATGCTATATGAATTAAATTTCTCCGTTTCTGTCGTCTCTCTAAATTGTTGGTGTGTTACGGCTACTTGTTTATTACCCATCACACTTTATATTCAATATCCTTTCCTCCAGATAAATATGTTTATAGGAGGAAGGACAGCTCTAGGAGACTCAAGTAGGATGAAAAATTGGGTTTAGATTGATTTTAACAATTGCTTTTATTTTAAGATTGATTTTAACAATTGATTTTATTTTATGTGATCTTGTTTAGAGTGTGTTGTGGTATGTAGTAGGAATATATTGTCTAATCTTATAGAGCTGGCAGGTAGGATAGTTATACGGGAAGTATGCGTTATATACAGAATATAGGAAGTTGTGAGGAGGTCATGTGCTGTCTATAAAATTTTTCTTGTTTGAGTGAGACAAGAAAGTTGGCCTCTCAAATGTTACCATTGACCCTGAATCACCTTCTATTTTGTTATTGATACCATGCACTTTCTTTTATTTTACCATATCGATCCAGTATCTTAATAAATTTTGGTGTCAAAGTATTGATCCTACAATGAGTGGCTGTCCACTTTAATAGTCAAAATGATTGGAAAAAGTTAACTATGACTATTGATATTAGGGGCTATAGAGGGTCTTGCAAAGGGATCCAAATTTGAGCAAAGGTATCGAAACCATGGCAAAAGTAATCTAGTAGGAGAAGGGAATGTTAGTAAAGATGTGTCACATAATGATCACAGGTTGATGTATGATAAGTTTAGTTCTGTCACATAATGATCATAGGTTTATGAATGATATGTTTTAATATTTTAAAAATTCGATATTTTCATAAAAGCACAGATCGTTCGTGTAGTACTTAAGATGTCGATCTTACGAGGAGGAATAATCTAATCTTAAAATTTAAGGTTTAATTCAATTTTGCAATAATTCAAAATAAACAATTAGGTAGAAAATTATTCAATCAAGTAATTAATTTCAAGAATTAAATTTGAAATTATAAACAAGAAAATAATTGCACAACCAAATCAAGAATTAACCTAGGAATTATCAATTTAGATAAAGGGGATGTTAATCCGACCTTAACAAAGTCTAATTGATTATGAAATTATTAAATTATCGGGTCTAGACGGTTCTAGGATGAATTACTTTCTCTCGAGTTATAAATTTTAACCCTAATTTATAAACTCGATGTCTGTTGTCATCTGTTATTTATAAGATTCGAACACATTAATTATCTTACATGAGTTAATATCCTTCGGATTTTTAAATGCACCATTTATATTGAATGTCACTTGGACATCATTAATCTGAAAGATAAGGTTCTCATCATGGACATCTACCCAAGATTTTTGATATTCAAATATAGTATATCAAGAACTGGTAAATAAAAGGGAGGGTTGACATTCTTTTCTTCATCCTCTATCTTGATTTCTTAGTCTTCTATAAGGTTAGGTTTAGCCTAATTTCACGTTGGTTCTTCTAGCTCTACCCCATTCTTAACTGTCATAGCCTAACATGGCTTTATTGAATTTATTTTCATGCT
Organism: Erythroxylum echinodendron; assembly: GCA_027575705.1. Lineage (NCBI taxonomy): Eukaryota > Viridiplantae > Streptophyta > Magnoliopsida > Malpighiales > Erythroxylaceae > Erythroxylum > Erythroxylum echinodendron. The sequence continues at coordinate 16,639,095 of JANZXR010000004.1, forward strand.
GTGTAGACAGTTTTCCACACTTTGCTTACAAAATTTCCTGAAAAGCTGACCTATTTGAACCTCTAGATTGTGAATAGAAGTAGCATGATCTTCTGTTACTTGCTTAAACTTCTCTTCCAATCTCTTCTAGTTCTCTTCCATAACTGTGAGCTTATCAATGATTTTGTCCAGCTTCGAATCCCATGAACTAGATTCAACATGTTAAAATTCAAAAAGGTCTTGATGTCCCATGTGAGTACTTGCATTAGTAGACTAACATAAATCTGGGTGGTTCTGTCACCCCAAAGTGTACGAATTCATATAAGGATGATGATTTCCCCAACTAAATTGGGGCTCATTGAATTCTGCAAGCGTTCCTTGCTCCGTATAATATACATCCTCTATGATTGTTCTTTTTATCTCTTCTTTGCATTCAATTCTTCAGATGTCTCATTCTTACTCTAAGATGTCTTGATGTGTCTTTACTTTATTCCCCAATTTTTAAAAAAAATTAAAAACAAAAGATAGTGGAAAAGTCTTAGACTAAAGAACTAAACTAATCGCCTCCCCAACAATGGTGCCAAAAAACTTGATCGCAGGTTTACATACAATAAGTTTTAATTTTTTTAAGCCTCGATATTTCTGCAAGCGTGCGGGTCGTTGGCGGAGTAACTAAGGTATTGTTCCTACGAAGAGGAATAATCTAATCCTAAAATCTAAGGCTTAACTCAATTTTGTAATAATTTAGAATAAACAATTAAGTAGAAAATTATTCAATGAAGCAATCAATTTCAAGAATTAAATTTGAAATTATAAACAAAATAGCAATTGCACAGCCAAATCAAAAATCAACCTAGGAACTATCAATTGAGAGAAAGAAGATTTTAATCCGACTTTAATGAAAACCTAATTGATTATGAAATTATTGAATTATTGGGTCTAGACGGTCCTAGGGTAGATTACTCTATCTCGAGTTATAATCTTTAACTATAATTTATAAGCCTTAATTAGATTATGAAATTGTAACTTCTCGATTCACAATTTACCTAAAACCTAAATTAGATATGAATTTGTACAATAACCTACCAAAAACCTATGTACGATCTCCCGTTGCATAATTTTGCCGGTTTGATTAAATTCTTAATATATTAAATTACGTAACTCATATTAGCCCAATTTAATGATTTTCACTCGATTTACCATCTCAATTTGTTACCGAATTACGAAGTGCAGAAATTTAATCACAAATAATTCAATAAAAACACAATAAACCAAATTTCATTAATCTCAAAGACCAAATTTCCGAAGCTGAGTTTAGATAAATATCAACATCCGACAATTCAACTCTCAACGACTATCCCAATTCTATACATCTATAAAATTAAAATAAAATCGAAAAAAATGAGTGGAACGGATGATAGAGGCAGCAGCGACAGGAAACCTTCTATTCTGGGAAGTACTTCGCATAGGCTTCTTCTCCGTGTCTCTCTTCCTTCGTTTCCTTCCTCAAATATCTCGATAAAGCTCTCTAGGGTTCGGGATTGTGGCTGATGCCAAAAAGCTTCTCCTCTATATTTTTCATGTTTTTTAAATACCTAGGCAACCCTAGGATTTTTTCAGGGTTGAAAAGGTCCAAAAAATCCTCAAAACATGACTTTTCCTCTTGTTTGCTTGTTCGCCCGATGCAGGCTATGATCATGGCTAGTATCATACCTCTCTGTCACGATCGTGGCATGTGGCCGAGTCTTTCTGTCACGATCGTGGCTGGCTCACATGGTTCTGTCATGATCATGGCCTATTGTGCCATGATCGTGGGCTATGGTTTAGCCCGAAAGTCTCCGAAACTTCTTCGTTCTTTATTACTGGCCCTGAAACACTAACAAACACATCAAAATACCTCAAAAATATAATATTTAAGCTCAAAGACTTATGCTAACCCATAAAAACACTTAAACGCATAAACTAACACAATTCTAACCTAAACTCTTACTAAACAATCAAATTAACACTTAATACATAATAAATTAAACCCTAAAATATAATGCAAGTCATACCTATCAACATCCTCACACTTAAACGTTTGCTTGTCCTCAAACAAACAAAACAACAAACACATAACAAACACACAACACAAAATGCAATAATGAGGCAATGGTTTCAACTTCTTGAAATAAATTTAATCTTAAACACAGTCATATAAGTTACATTAAATCATTAACATGCAAAATCTGTGTCTAGGCGCTTTGAACTAAATATACAAATTAATCAAGATCCAAGTGTTAATTTATTTATCTTTTTCAATTGCACACATACATTAATAATTATTTGGGCATTCATACTTTATAAATGTTCCTAAGTATATTTTCATGAAAAGTCAAGCTTATTATAAGTCCGGTAAGTTTTATTAAAAAATAATTTTTAATTAATTTATTGAACATGGATTCAATCTTTTTACGCGGAGGCAAACATTGGTAATGAATGTCGATCCAGTTACTCGACTAAGTTATGTTTTTATTAAACTACGTGGTTGGAACGTCATTATAGCTTTTTGACGTGAGGCACACATTTGTGATGCGTGTTGATCTGGTTACTTGACTATATCACATTCTTAACTGGCTACTAGCTTTATTCATAACTCGAAGGTCAACAGAATAGTTATTTATTTAACAAACTTTTTTTATTGCCTACCTTGTTGTTTTAGCTACTTGTTTCCATGAAAAATACTAGTAAAGCTACTTAAGTTAAAAGGCCTTGAATGAATGTGGCAATTTAGAGGGTGTTAAATTTACATTAAATCCTAATTAAGCTGTATATTTATACAAAGACCCCAATTCACTAATTTTACAGGATAATAATTATTCACAACTTAGTAGACTATATTCAAAATTAATTCAATTTCAGTCCATCTAAGCCATTGAAACATTCAAACAATTCACAAAATGCATCCTACAACTATCGTACCATATGCAAAATCATATAAAAAGTCAAACATGTAACCCTCCCCACACTTGAACAACACATTGTCTTCAATTTGAGAAAGGAACAAACAAGCACATAAAAGACAAGAAGAAATATAAAATTAAGGTAAGTAGAAAATAATTTAAAAAATGAGGACTAATTTGAAAAACAAATTTGGGTTAGATAGAATCTTATGGAGAAAGAGGCGGTGGTAGTGTCAAAAGTGGTAATTGAACGCCCTGAGCCTCGAAATATCAACGAATCCAACGGATATCCCGACTCTGACGTCGTTGTGTTCTAGTCATCTCCTTCATTATTCTGGTGTTCTCCGCAAGTGTCTTATTGGTTTCACAGATTGCATCCAGAACCTCCTTCCAGCCTTGTTCTTCCTCTTCCTCGAACTTTTTATTGGTTGAGTCCTTGTCCGCTTGCTGTGGCGGTGCTGAACTCGAGCTCGCCTGACTAGCCCTAATCTTCACATGTATCTTCCAGCTGATATCCTTAAGTTTCATGTTGTGGGACTTAAGGATTTTAGCCTGCCATAAATAATGATGGTTCAGGAAGTCAGGGAGGTAGACAATTAACACACTACAATCCACGCCAAATATTCAGCAATGGCATAAACTAGGTACCCCATTCTTAAATTGTTGCTCCTTTTTCATGGAGTCGCAACAATAGCATTTAGAATATGTGCGGATGTGCACAATGGAATGCTATGGTCTATGCACCATAATATAAAGAGTTCCTTTGTGGAGCAATTGTTGGTTTTTGATTTACCAAAAACTAGTTGACACATGAATTTGTGCAGTAACAAGTGTTTGTGGGACCTTATTATATTGTTATAAGCATTCTTGGCATGAAATTACTCTGTTCCAGTGAGTTCATTTCAATATCGAGAAAGAGAAAAATCATCATGCTAATCGATGGTGGAGGATTCGGAGAATCCACACATATTTTATGTTCAATTCATAGGCTCTTCCTCTCAACCTAAACCATTACTCCTTGGGGTTCTTAGGGTCATAGACTAGTAAAGTGAAAATTTCCAAAGTGAGCTCCTGATAGACAGGAAATTGGAAGCGTATAAATTGGGCCCACTGGATTCTTTCAACTAATGGGGTGTTTGGTTGAGGGTAATAGAAATTCTATTATCCTTCTATTCCCACCTGTTACTCATTCCCTTGTTTGGTTTATTTTATGACCCAAGGAATAACATTCCCAAAGATTAGCTATTCCTTAAAGACAACCCCCTCCTCCTATTTACCTATTCCATGCAAGTGGGAATACTTAAAACACAACCCTCTTTCTTTTGGACAACTTATACCCCTCAATAATA
>JANZXR010000004.1:16643839-16676649 GCA_027575705.1 Erythroxylum echinodendron
AATAATAATAATAATAATAATAATAATAATAATAATAATAATAATAATAATAATAATAATAATAACAACAACAACAAGGATATTTTGGTCTTTTTGTTAGTTATTCCTTTGTCATTCCAAGTTTATATTTTCAAACCAAACACTGACATAGAAATTCCTCATCTATTCCATTCCTTGAACCAAACAAAGTAATATTCATTCTATTCTATTCCTCATCTTTTCTATTCTTAAGAGTAACTATTCTATTCCTTATCTATTCCATTCTTTGAACCAAACAGCCCATAAGTTTTCTACTCTCTCTTGCAATTCTAGCCTATTGAGCATTTCAAAATCAAAATATTTGGGAACTATTATTTTTCTAGCATTTAAAGATTAGAGACAAATGCCTTCCTCCTCTGTGTAGATCAGGAAGGGCACTCCGTAGTCTGCTGCTTTATTCCTTCTCCCACATCCCACAAGTTGATTTCGTCCTGATTACTCCCATCTGGGTGATTGTTTAATGCGCAGTATAATTCTTGGGAATTAGGTAGAATTTGGAAGAAATTTAGAGGTTTGAAATTTTATAGAGAGATCTGAGAGCTTCGTAGGTTTTAATTCTAGAGAGATAAAGTAAAAGTGAAAGTGAATGAAAAAGTGAAGTTAGAAATGAATATAAAGGTGGTTGGAGGGTAAAATCATAAAAATTCTTTAAAAAATGCGTGTTCCTTTCCTGCCCAATCGTAGGCCACAATCGTGGCCTACAGTTTTCTGCCACTTCTTTATTTTTCTTCTTTTGTTCTTTTCATATTCTTTTCGAATTCACTTCTTAATTCTTTTGTGACCCTTTTACCTCTCTTTTACTTGCTTGCTTAATCATCCACATTATCCCCAAATCTTATTCCTTCTTGATTTTATTAAAAACCAAAATCATCCTAACTACAAAATTTTAAACATTCTAACAAAAATAATTAAAAGAACTAATTTTCCATGGGTTACCTCCAATGTAGTGCTTCTTGTAACGTTAGTAGCTTGACACTATATTTTTGGAAACTCAGCATGGATCAATTATGAGTTGTTTGCTTCCACCCTTTTCATTCAATATCAGTTTTGTAGCCTGCAAGCAAGCTACAAATCGCAATATAATTAGAAGGACAATGTCGATAATATTATGAAAACTAATTAGGCTCAATAATGTTCTTCTTTCAATTAAACTATCAACAAAACAGGGAATAACAAAACTCTCTTACTCTCCCATTAAATCCAATAGTTTGCCATGTACGAAGGTGAGTTGCTCTCTTTCTTCCTTAATCGCTATCGTCTCCTCTACTTCTTCCGCTTCATGAACAGAGACTATCATAGTTTCTTCAAACTCGATGTCTGTTGTCATCTGTTCTTCGTCCTCTTATTCATCATAAGATTCGAACACACCAATTATCTTGAATGAGCTACTATCCTTCGAATTCTTAAATACATCATTTCTATTGAATGTCATTTGGTCATCATTAATTCGAAAGACAGGGTTCTCGTCATGGACATCTACCTAGGTTTTTTCGATGTTCAAATATGATATATCAAAAACTGGTGAATAAAAGGGAGGGTTGACATTCTTATCTTCATCCTCTCTCTTGATTTCTTGGTCTTCTATAAGGTTAGGTTTAGCCTGATTTCTTGTTGGTTCTTCTAGCTGTACCCCATTCCTAAGTGTGATAGCCTGACATGGCTTTATTGAATTTATTTTCATGTTGCGTAGATAGTTTTCCACATTTTGCTTACAAAATTCCATGAAAAACTAACCTATTTGAACCTCTAGATTGTGAATAGAAGTAGCATAATCTTCTGCTACTTGCTTAAACTTATCTTTTAATCTCTTCTGGTTCTCTTCTATATTCGTGAGCTTATCCATGATTTTGTCGAGCTTGGAATCCCACGAACTGGATTCACCATGTTGAAATTCAAATAGGTCTTGATGTTTTATGTGAGTACTTGCATTGTTGGACTAACAGAAATTTGGGTGGTTCTACTAACCCGAAGTGTACAGGTTCATATAAGGATGATGATTTCCCCAACCAAATTAGGGCTCATTGAATTCTACAAGCGTTCCTTGCTCCCTATAATATACATTCTCTATGATCGTTCTTTTTTTCTCTTCTTTGTAGTCGACTCTTTATATGTCTCATTCATTTTTTTTTATAAAAAAATTGAAAACAAAAGATAGTGGAAAAGCCTTAGACTAAAGAACTAAACTAATCGCTTCCCCGATAACGGCGCCAAAAAACTTAATCGCAGGTTTATGTATGATAAGTTTTAATATTTTTAAACCTCAATATTTTTGCGAGCACATGGGTCATTCATGTAATACCTAAGGCCTCGAACCCACGAGGAGAAATAATTTGATCCTAAAATCTAAAGTTTAACTCAATTTCACAATAATTTAAAATAAACAACTAAGTAGAAAATTATTTAATCAAGCAATCAATTTCAAGAATTAATTTCGAAATTATAAACAAGAAAGCAATTACATAACCAAATCAAGAATCAACCTAGGAACTACCAATTGAGAGAAAGGGAATTTTAATCCGAACTTAATGAAAACCTAATTGATTATGAAATCATCGAATTATTTGGTTTAGATAGTCCTAGGGTGGATTACTGTCTCTCGAGTTATAATCTTTAACCCTAATTTATATACCCTAATTAGATTATGGAATTGCAACCTCTCGATTCACAATTTACCCAAAACCTAAATTAGATCTGAATTTGTCCAATAACCTATCAAAAACTTATGTACGATCTCTCATTACCCAATTTTACCAGTTTGATTTAATTCTTAATCTATTAAATTATCTAACTCTCGTTAGCCCAATTTAATGATTTTCACTCGATTCACCCTCTCAATTTGTTATCGAATTATGAAGTGTAGAAATTGAATCACAAATAATTCAATAAAAACGGAATAAACCAAATTTCATTAGTCTCAAATACCAAATTCTTGAAGGTGAGTTTAGAAAAATATCAACATTCAACAATAATATTCTCAATGACTATTCCAATTCTATACACCATCAAAATTGAAATAAAATTGAAAAATACGAGTGGAACGGATGATGGAGATAGCAACGGTAGGAAACCTTCTGTTTCGGGAAGTACTTTGTGTAAGCTTCTTCTCCGTGTCTCTCTTCCTTCGTTTCCTTCCTCAAATCTCTTGATAAAGCTCTCTAGGGTTCGGGATTGTGGCTGATGGCAAAAATCTTCTCCTCTGTATTCTTCATGTTCTTTAAATACCTTGGCAACCCTAGGATTTTTTGGGGTCGAAAGAGTCTGAAAAATCCCTCGAAACATGACTTTTCCTCTTGTTTGCACGTCTGCTCGATGTAGGCCACGATCGTGGCTAGCATCATACCTTGACTTGCTCATATGGTTCTGTCATGATCATGGGTTGTAGTTTTGGCCCGAAAGCCTCCTAAACTTCTTCGTTCTTCGTTATTGGCCCTAAAACACTAACAAACACATCAAGGTACCTCAAAAATATAATATTTAAGCTTAAAGACTTATACTAACTTATAAAAACACTTAAACACATAAACTAACACAATTCTAACCTAAACATATACTAAACACTAAAATTAACACTTAATACATAACAAATTAAACCCTAAAATATGATGCAAATCACACCTATCACATAACGAGACCTAATAGGTGGAGAGAAAGGTTGAGATACTTGAGTTGTGCCAATTGATATCAAAATTCGAAGAAATGTTTAGGAGCCCCATTAAGTTGCCATTAAGTAGTAGTTATGATCATGTAATAGTGCTAAAGGAAGGGATAGAATCAATCAACGTGAGGCCTTATAGATACCTCACGTTGAGAAAAGCAAATTTGAAAAGTTGGTAGTAGAGAAGCTAATTGTTGGGATTATTAAACATAGCAAAAATCCCTTCTTTAGCCTAGTGTTGCTTGAGAGAAAAAAAGTCAGAAGCTTGCGGTTTTGTGTGAATTACAAAATCCTCAACAAAGTCATAGTGCATGGTCGATTTTCCATTCTAAATATTGATATGCTCTTAGACAAACTACATGGAGTCAAAAGTTTCACCAAGCTTGATCTTTAAATCAGGCTACCCATCAAATAAGGATTCAACCATAAGATGTACATAAGATAGTATTCAGAACTTATGAAGACCGTTATGAGTTCCTCATCATGCTATTCGAGTTTGCCAATGCCCCAACAACCTTTCAAGCACTTATGAATTCCATTTTCAAAGGGCTATTGAGGAGCTATATGTTAGTATTCTTTGATCATATTCTCATTTGCAGTTCTTTTCTTAAGGAACACTTGTTGCATCTCCATAAGGTACTAATGATTGTTTGTGACCATTTGTAAATATTACGAAGTGTAGTTTATATCAGTTAGGTTAGAGTATTAAGGCACATCATATCTGAGAAAGGGGTTGCTATTAATCCTGAGAAAGTCAAAGCAATGGATGAGTGACCAACTCGACAAAACCAAAAGGATTTGAGGGTTTTTTTGGATTAATTGAATATTGCCAAAAAAATAGTGGCACCTTTGACTCAATTGTTAAAAAAGATGGATTCCTCTGGAGTGAAGAGGCTAACAAAGCATTTTGCAACTTTAGAAGGCCATGAAAGCTGTTCCTATTTTAGCCTTACCCAATTTTGAGGAGGCATTCATAATGGAAACATATGCTTAGGAAGTAAGATTATGGGTTGTGTTGTCTCAAAAGGCATAACCTGTTGCATATTTAAGCCAAGCACTTATTGGGAGAGTGCGATTCAATTCGATTTATGAGAGATAGGTAATTACTCAAGTAATGACTATCTAAAATTGGAGACTATTTATTGGGGAGGCACTTTTTGATGAAGACAAATCAAAGGAACTTACGTTACTTGCTAGAACAATGGATGGCCATGCCAGAATATCAAAGATGATTGACTAAACTGATGAGATTTGACTTTAAGATTCAGTATTAACGATGCAAATTAGGGCAACATTACTTGCTATCTTGGACCCTTTTATTATTAATTAGAGACCCTTATTTGAAACAAATCCTCCAAACATTCAGGGAAAAGGCTATAGCATTTTGGTATTAATATCATTCACTTTCTTCTATTTACTATATCCATCAAGTATCTTAACAAATTTTGGTATCAGAGCATCAGTCCTATAGTAAGTAGTTGTCCACTTTGGAAGCTAGACAAAATATTTAGAAAAAGTTGTAGATAAAATATTTGGAAAAAGTTGTCTGTGACTATTGATATTGGGGTGAAACAAATGGTCTTACAAGGGGATCCAAATTTGAACAAAGCCATAGCTTCAATGAAAACCATGGTAAAAATAATCCAACAGAAGAATGAGAGAATGTTGGTAGAGTTATGTAACCTTGGCTGAAAAGGTAAATGAGAAATTGGCCCTTAGATACTTCGACCTCTACCCAATTATTTTGAAAAATTGGCAAGGCGTCTTATAAATTGAAACTTTTAGATTATGCCTTTATTCATACAATTTTTCATGAATCCCAACTTAAAAGGCAATTGGAGATTCTACCCCCATGTAGCCTCTTCAAACAGCTCTAAAATGCTGATATGGAGTGAGAAGTGGATCCAGGATCAATTTTTGACAGTCAAAACTGCAACGAAGAAATTGAGTTGCTCATTAGTGGAAGAGTCTATCTGAATTTGAAGCTAAATGGGAACTAATAGAGTTAATTAAAGAACAATGCATGGGTTCCACCTTGAGGAAAAGGTGAACTTTAAAGGGGGTGATAAGGATAAGCTTCCATAACGAGGGAGAAAGGTAGCTCTAGGAGGCTCAATCAGGATGAAGAATTGGCTTAAACTGATTTTAGCAATTGTTTCTATTTTGTGTAGTCTTATGTAGGTTGTGTTGTGCACTATAGTAGGAATATGCTGTCTAATTCTATAAAGTTGACATGGAAAGCTAGTTACAGGGGAGTTATAAGTTATATAGAGAATATAGGAAGTTATATGGGGTCATGAGCTGTTTGTAGAATTTTTCTATCTAGGTGAGACTAGGAGATAGGTAGCCTTTCAAATGTTGTCAGTGGCATTGTAACACCTATTCTACTATTAATACTATTCACTTTCTTTTATTTCACTATATCTATCTAACATATTAACAAAATTATTCTAACTTTATTATCTATGAACTAATTGATAATACGGTTAAATTATGTAATATACATATGATCTCTATTTATCACATTTTATATTTGATACCACAATTTTCGATTGGTATATTAATAAAATTGATGGAAAATAGCACTTATTTGAAAACTATATGAGTATTATGAAAGTAACACTTGTATAAGCTTAAGCGCAACCAAAAAAGGGATAAAGAACGATTCAAACAGTTTGTTTGGGAACGCCATATTTGCCAATAAAATAAGTACGATATATTGTTGGTGTGTTATGACTATTGTCTCTTACCTACCACACATATTCACAATCCATTTTTATTTTGGAAACTTGATAAGCCTTCAGATAAATATGTTCATAGGAGGAGGAAGAAAGGTAGCTCTAAGAGGCTCAATTAGGATAAAGAATTAAGCTTAGTTCATACTTATTTATTACATAATGCTGGACCATACTACCAAGAATACAAAAAGTTATCACATTGCGAAATTGTTGTAAATGGGATAATGGTCAAGCTGAGTTGCCCTGCTCTGGAGGCTCATTTTCTATACCAAGAGCCATTACAATACTATATTTCTCGGGATTTTATATTTGTGATTGTAAGAAATGTTGATAATGTTGTCAAATGGTACTGGCATTGATTGGTCAACAACTGCTTGTGAAGAACATTGCAACCTTTATTGTACGCGACTAAGGCTTGATTTGGAGGAGCGATGATATTTGATAACCTGCTGAAATCAACCTACTGAAATGATAAATACTTATTCTCAATAAGTACTTATGTGTTTGGGATTGCTATTTTGGTAACTGCTGAAACGTGAAAATAAGTGTTTGGCAAGTGCGGTTGTGATTGCTGAAAAGAGATAAAATGACTAAAAAGCTAATTGATTTAATAAACTATTATTTGCTATATAAATAATTAAAAAATATATTATTAGTCATATAAATTTAAAATTATAAATAATAAAATATTAAATTAAAATAAGAAAATATAAATAAAATAAATTTAGTAAATAAAATATTTCATAAAAAATATATTATTAGTCATATAAATTTATAATATCAGAAAGTTATTAATGAAAAGTAGAATTTTTACCGCAGAAACACTTTCCTACCGCAACCTTCTTTCTACTTATCGATTTTTGTGGTAGCATCGCACTTTCCTCCAACTTCCAGTTGTTCTCCCGCAGATCCAAATATGTGACTGCATTTGAAATTTGTAGTGGATACGTACTTATCTCCACTGTACCATAGATGCAAACACAACTTAAAGCGGGTCACATTTACAAGAATAATTTGAATTAATGCAAGTCCAACTAAAGAAGAGTATTAAATCTATAATTTAATGTAATGTAACCCCATTTTTTAAGAATCCAATCAATATTTCTCCTTTGTTCATGGGCTTGCTACCTTCTTCTAACGTATAAGAACCCCTGAGATACGTGCTGATAAAAAAAAAGGAAATTTTATAAATAATACTTTCCATAATCTAATGAGAATGAGGTGAACTACTTGAATCAACTGTTATTTCTTCTTATTCATTTCTCTTAACCAACAAAATATGCTACGGCTCTTTTTGTTGTCTGTATTGATTTGGAACTTTATGCTTAGAAAGCGAGTCTTTTAGCAGGAGTTGCAAACATGGGAGGAAGAAAAGGAAGGAGAGTTTAACGAGGAAGACGATCAGGAAATTCCAGGATCCACATTATTTTATTTAAAGGAGTCGGACTGGGAAGGAAGACTTTTGAAAGATTCGGTTTCTTGTATTGTGAAAAAAGGGTCTTCTCTTCTGATTCCTTATGACCACTGATGGGAGTGACATTGGTTGCAAGTAAACACGCAGTCTCTCGTGCATCTGCTGTCATCTGATTGGTTCCGTAAAATCGCACTTCTTCCTGACGACATCTGCCCACCAATCAAATGATTGGTCGTGCACAGCCAATCACAGCCGTCCAATTAAACCCCCGAAGTAAAACCCTTTCCCTTAATCTTCCGCGTCTGCGTAATGCGATCAGCGGGTGGGATTAAACTTGGGCACAGAACATGATTTAGTGCGGTCAATCTCAGCATACGCAGGAGCATAAGAATCTGTGTACTTCCACTTCCTCTCTCTGTCTCTCTCTTTCTCTAAGTAGAGGTCTATCTCTCCTCTATTAGATTAGATTCTGTGTCTCTCCAATTACCGTCCCTCTCTCATCCAGCGGCGTCTAATTTCCTACAAAGTCTCGAAAACCCTAGAGCTCTCTTAAACCCTAAATCTCAATAGTTTTCATCTTTAGTTAGATCTGGAAGCCGTTGCCATTCTCTTTTCTTGCAAGATCTCGAGCAGCATCAATTATCCTTAAAAGTTCAAAAAAAGAATGGCCACCTCGTATCCCGCTGCTGCTCAGGTGCGTAATGGTCGTCTCTTTGTGTGTATGCTAAGGTGGAGTTTTTGACCAGCTCAAGATGTCCTTTTCTTTTTATTGGGTTGTATCAGGTAGGTTCATATTTCGTGGGTCAGTACTATCAAGTGCTCAAGCAACAACCTAATTTAGTTCACCAGTTCTATTCCGATGCCAGTACTATGATTCGTGTTGATGGGGATTCCAGCGATACAGCTTCCACAATGCTGGTATTTCTCTCCCTATCTGTCATTTTTTGTCATAACATAAAGTCTGAACTTTGTGTGGTTTTTTTTCCTTTGCGGGGATGTGATATACTTGTCATTTTTTATTGATGTCTGATTGTATACTGTTTCTGTTACATGCATGTTCTGCACAGTGGGTTGAACTTTTTATCTTGTACTCTTTGTAGTTGATCTTTCTTTTCTGGCCTTATATTGACTTTGCCTTTATGACAAAATAGCCTGGCTTTTTTTTTTCCTCCTGAAAAATGGGAGAAAAGGAAATTAATTCGGGGTCCATTTTAAAAAGAAACACAGAACCGAAAAATAATAGTGGTTTGCTTCCTTTTTCAAGTTATAGGATGCAGAGCAGTATGCCTTTTAAGGTTTTTGTCCCTTCTTCATTTCAAAATCACTTTGTCTGAATATATACGGAAAGCATTGATTAGGAACTAAATAAAGAATGTTATGAGATCTCTACTTACTGGGACATGCCTTAATACTAGTCTTTTTAACTTGCATACATTGAAGTGCGAGCTTATAGTTTGACTAATGGTGAATGTTGTTAATTTCAGTAGCTATCTATATTTTGAATGGATACTCGGGGTCATAGTCTAGTGAAAGGTTTCATTTGAATCATTAATCATTGATGACAGAATAGATATTATTATTGACAAATTTCATTCTTTCAAAATCCTGATTTATATTTAAATCTCGGATTCACATAGTTATTCCTTGTTTCTGTCATTGTTTCCAGCAAATCCATACAATTCTCACATCACTAAACTTTACTGCAATTGAGATCAAGACCATAAATTCCCTTGATTCATGGAATGGAGGTGTTCTGGTAATGGTTTCTGGTTCTGTTAAAATTAAGGATTTCAGCGGAAGGAGGAAATTTGTTCAGACATTCTTCCTGGCTCCTCAAGAAAAGGGTTACTTTGTGCTCAATGATATCTTTCAGTTTACTAATGATGGAAACACACACCAACAGCCGCCAGTTTCCATGTCAGTTGGTGAGATCTACCAACAACATTCAGCTCCCATATCATCTGAAGGCACCATTGAGTCTCAAGTAAATGCCTCAGTTCCTCTTCAAGAGCCACCAGGTAATGTGGAAGTGTATCCATAACTGCTATGAAAGATGAAGCTGGGGCGTGATTGTACTTGTTTAAAGTGTGACTTATGCTAATTGTAATTGAGGATTTGGACTTCTTATTTCTGATCAAAGCCTTGGAGCTATGGTTAAACTACTTGCTAGTGTCTACAAATTGAAGCCGCCAAACAAAATAGTGGAGTCATGTTGTTACCATGATGACACTAAAATCTGATATAAATACCTAGAGTATCAGTTGTGGCAAAAAGTTATTTTTGCCACATCTAAATTCATTGTCAACTTATATCTATTAGATTTACTTTTGAAATTTTCTTGTTTATCGGGGATCATTTGATGACAGACATTTATTTTTTATTCTGTGGCCTAGCAGTCTCTGAGTATGATTTGGAAGAAGAGGCTGGGAAGTATATGAACTCAGTTCATATAGAAGATGATCTAGTTGACAAGTATAGTCTTCCAGAGCAACAACAAGATGTTGAAAGTGAAATTGTGGTGGAAGAAGCTCCTGTAGAGGAGATTCCTGCCCCTTTTCAAAGCATTCCACAGGCTCTGCAACATCCTCAATCTGCTGTTCTGGAGGAACCTTTGGAAGATCCGCCAAAGAGAACATACGCTTCCATAGTATGCACTATAACAATCCTTTTGCATTTGAATTTATTGCTTATATGCATTTTTCTTTTGTGGTGTCATTTGATTGATAATGTTTATTTTGACATGGAAAATAATTACTTTTGCCTTTTCTTGGAGTGGTTAAGGTTCAGAAAAGTGAACGTCGTTAGGTGATATGCCTATGCAATGTTAAAAGCTTGGCAGTTATTAATGGCCAATTTTATTGCTCAATTGCATAAGATTGAAAATTGCTAGTGATGGACATAATACTGACATTTTCTGAGAAACAGAAGAATGCTTAGGATTGGAGGTGGAAAAAGGAGTTACCGTTTACCTGAATTAGAGTGGAAGGGATTAAAGATGTGAATGGCATTTAATAAGACCATTATTTCATAACTGCAAGTCTGATGAATTGAGACCTAATTAGTGATATCTTCTTAAATGATGAAATCATGGCAGTTGCGGGTTGCTAAGGGCCAGTATCCTTCATCAGTTCCTAGTCCCCCCCCTTTTAGTAAGACTGTTAACCCAACTACTTCAGATTGGAATAATATATCACCAGCTACAGCGCAACAATCAGACTCTGGATTCTCATTTGCAACTGAGCCTGGAGTTGAGGCTTCAGATGAAGGCCTGGGATTTGATGAAGGTGAATTTTTCTTACTACCTTGATTGTGTGTTATTTGTTGCAGTACTCGAAATTTTATGGGATACATGAGCTCTTAGGTTGCAAGCTCGCATGCAACCTCATATGCAAAATCAAAACATTATTTAATATGAAAAAGCTAGTATAAGCACAATAATCTTACCTGCAACTCTACTTATTGGATATGGCACTAGTGTCCTAAGTTGATAGTATATTGATTTTCATTTTTATGTCTCATATTAAACATTATGTTTTCTGATTATTTTCTGCTGTCAACTTGGAGAAGACATGCTCAATCTCTTGTTTTTTTTCTAAATTTGCAACAAGGAAACTGATTCGTTGTACATGTGTATTCAGGTGAACCAAAATCTGTTTACGTGAGAAACTTGCCTTCAGATGTCACTGCTGCTGAAATTGAACAGGAGTTCCAGAATTTTGGCACAATTAAATCTGATGGAGTATTCATTAGGAATCGCAAGGTTAGCCTCTATAATGCTTTATTAGTCTGGAAGCATAACCTTGAAGTAACTGAAATAGCTGATTGTCGGTTCAGGATGTTGTTGGTGTTTGCTATGCTTTTGTTGAGTTTGAAGACCTCAGCAGCGTTCAAAATGCAATTAAGGTTTGACCTTTACATCATTTTCCCTTTCTTCACTTTTGGGTTGTCATACTTTTATTGAATCTCTATTCTTTGTTCTCCGTGACATGTCTCATACTTTTTAGGTCTCAAGCAAGAAAGCGAATTTTATGTTTTCTAATTTCTTTTGCATCCTTAATTTTTCATTTTGGTGGTTTGCTCATTTAATTACAAATTTCCCTGGACTTACCTCTAATCATCGCTGTGATGTTGCTATAATCTTCTACAATTGCCTTCAAATTGATAACCAGCCATAACTTATACCTTTTCTGGATGTTTCTCCACAGTATGATTATTCCCACACGTATTGTCTTGGACAGCTGGCACTGGTTATGTGCATAATTGTTTTTGATGTTCATGGAAGCTTTATTTCTGTAGTCTATATACAACATCAGTCTAACCTGCTTATGCTCCTCCTTTAGGCATCACCAATACATCTGGCAGGAAGGCAAGTCTACATTGAGGAAAGAAGACCAAACAGTGGTATTGCTTCTCGAGGTGGACGTATGTGAATTCTGCATCCTGCTTTCTACTCTTTTTAATTTATCTTTTTTATTATTTATCACTACCCTGGTGACATTTCCGAAGTTAAGCCTGCTCGTAAATCATATTACTTCATATTTCATGAAAAAAATTTCAGTTTCATGGATGATAGCTCAATATTGATGCACACCAAGTTTCTGCATTCATTTAGTTTCCAGCTCTGGGCTGCAAGGTATATAAATAATATGTGACCGAGGACTTCCAAAAGCTATTATCTAGGTTCTGTGAGTTGCAAACAAGATGATGATTGGTTATTAAGACAAACTTCCATTTGAGGAAAAAGCATCGGAAGACTTTTTGTGTATGAAACACGTTTTGGCACAGCTATTTGAATTCTCATCTGTTCAGATCTTACCCAGGTTTGCTATAGATATGCAAAATGTGGATAAAGACTTGATTATCTGTTTGCTACAATAGGTTCTTAACCGAGGTTGTTGAGGTGGAAAGTCTTGTGGCTGTGCTGATTATCAGTTATTAAACTGCTGAGTGCTTTGAGGCAGCAGTGGGCAAATATGTTTAAAAAAAAACTAATGTCTTCTCCAACTAGTTTTCAACTTAAAATATCTTATTGGTTTGGAAATGGGATCCCTGCATCTTTTGTTGCATAGTAGCTTCTTGTGTTCTTTTCAGTCTACTAAAGAAGAAACCGTAGGTGAATATGTTGGAGTTGTGTTACAAATCAAATTTCATTGTGCAGGAAGGGGGGGGAGGGGCAGGGGTGGTTACCAAACAGAAGCTGCAAGGGGACGATTTGGTGCGCGCAGTTTGGGCAGGGGCAGCAACCAAGATACTGACTACAACAAGGCACGTGGCAATGGTTTCTATCAGCGTGGTTCACGATGAAACAGCTTACTGGGGGACGAAGTTCCAACCGGTAGAACTAATGGGTCTGAAACTGGGGTTTCCAGTGTAGGTTATGCAGGAATTTTGAGTTGCTGTATTCCTGATTGGAAATTTTTGTTTCAAGGTCTGTACTTTTGAGGTGTGTTATTTGAAATGAATGAGTGTTGAAGACATGTTTGAGTTGTTTGATGATATAGATGTGCGAGATCCCCTTGAATGCTTTTTATCATACCATTCGGGGGGTATTTTCGAGAAATTGAAGCCCTATTTATTTAATGGAATGTCATGTGCTGGTCTGGTTTACGGATTTGGTTTTCTGTATATTCGAATTCTTTGGCTGGATTACGGATTTAATTGCCCAACATGTCTTGTAATATTCTTTCATCTTAAAAGCAAAAAGTGTTACTAAGTTTTCTTAATCAAAATATAAATAAATTTTGTATAGAATGAGTTTCGTTAAATTTCTTTTTGATTTCAAATGTCTAGACATTATTGTAAATAAGTTAATTTGAAAGCCTCCATTTTTCTTTATATTGTTTATTGTAAATAATTTAATTAAAAAATTAGCTTTGCAATATGTATATATTGCTAAACATGTAATTAATGCTATATGAGAGGAGCAAGATAATGTAGTACGCCTAATAAAATGCTCTGCTTAATTACTCGTTAGGATTTTAATCGGTACTGTGCAGTACGTCCACCTGCTGAGTTAGACTTAGAGCCTCCATATTTGCGACCTTTACTTTGATCACCATTACTTAATGCATCTGTTCACAAATTAGAACTCTTTCTCCGTGAAAACAAATTCTCGATCAATACCATATTGTCTGTGTTCAACCTAACCAAGGCTTCATCTTCTTCTAGCTGCTCTACCTCTTCCTTACATAAAACATCAATTTCTTGTACATCAGTTGCATTATGAAACAAGAAATATAGGATTGTAGGCAACATCACACACTATTGGATTGGATTAAACTATTGTTTGATTGTCGTTGCAAGACATATAGGCTAGTCCTTTCCGGTAGCCCTTGGACCGTGCACCAAGAAATCCTTATAAGAATGATTGGATAATTCTGGAAAGGAAGGAGACATGCATAGGAGAGAAGATTTGGTGATATCGAAGTTTGCTAAGGCTTGTATCGTGGAAGGCTTAATACTTTGGTGTTGTTCTTGGGGGCTTCATGGTGGAGACTGACATTATTCTTGAATTCTATAAAAGATTAGGGTAAGGATCCAAAAATTGAGGTTGAATATCCTCTTTAGCAGCATGGCTGCTGACTCCTATAAGTAATCTAATATGATACTGAAAAAAAGCATGAAAGGAACATTTTCCACAGCACTAGAATGAAGACATGATGTTGTGGGAGGAAATTCATGAAGGCAAAGTACTTTCTGTTGTTTGAAGATGTGTCTAGGGCTGTTGATGTCGAGTCATAAATATTGTGTGCTAGTATTGATTATTATGTTATTCATGTTTGTGATCATGGTATAATCTTAGGACCATATAGGTTTTATACTTTTTTAGTGGGCTATTATTATTCATTCTTTAAATTGTAAATTTTTAATGTTAATCATGTAATTCAATTTTCTTGTCACATTTTAAGAAAACAACATTTGGTATTTTAGCTTATTATTCCTGAAGGATCTATGTGTGAATTTGATTAGAAATAGAAGTTAAACCTAGTTTCCTATCCTCAATTGCTTTAACAATGCTTAACAGAGACAACTAATAAATATGCATGGAGGCATACTTGGATGCTTTGGATATTTGGGAAGATTATGAAATTCCAGAAACACTTCAAAGCACAAAAGAATAGTAAGGAAAAGCCTACTTTGTTTGTTGCAATCCCATCTATTATTTCACTCATATCTTGTCTCTGAAGTCAGCAAAGGGGATATAAGATTATCTGAAGACTGAATATGAAGGAAAGGATTTGAGGGATGCAAGTGTTGAACCTATTATGTGACTTTAAGCTACAGAAGATGAAAAGGATTGAATCTATTAAGGAGTATTTTGACAAGTTGCTTAACATTGCTAGCCAAATTAGAATCATGGTGAAGGAATGTTGAGAAAATCCTTATAATGATGTTTAAAAAATTTAAGGCTGCAATTACATCTTTAGAGAATACTAAGGATATTTTAATGATCACTATAACATAATTATTAAATGCATTACTAGCACAATAAGGAAAAAAAAAATTGAAGTTGAAGGAGACTTATCTATCTAGCTTTAAGAGAATGTAAGAAATGACAAAAAGCATCAAGGCTTAAATGGAGAATTCACAACTAATAAAAACAAAAACAAAAGTGGAAAGAAAAAGGGATCTCATCCTTTATGTCAGCTCGTGGTGGAAATTTTCACCTACATTTTAAATGATGAAGCAATTGCACCAATGCCACCATATGGGGCATGAAGCTATTATTTAAAAAAAAATCAATAGTAAAGTGAAGAGTTGTAGATTACTGATTAAGAATAGGATGATTAACTATTTATGGCTACATATTCCTCTAAAATCAAATCAAGAGAGAGTTAGATATTAACAGTGGTTATACTAACCATATGATATATAACAAGGATCTATTGAGGAAACTTAGAAGCATAAACGTGTTGAAGGTTTAAATTGGAAATGAGGAGTAAACTATGGAAGGAAAGGGCAATATTGCAATTTTAAGTTGTTTACATAAAAAGTTCAATTTTTATGTGTTGCATGTTCATAAGATTTATCAAAACTTTTTAAGTATTGACAACTAATAGAAAGAGCTTATAAAGTAGTGTTTGAAATCAAAAGTTTCTTGATTAAAGATGTAACTGGCTAAGATATTTTCAAAGTAAAAATAAAAGGAAAAAAGCTCTGCTCTAAATCCTTTGGAGGTGGAACAAACTACTTTTTTAATTAAAAAGAAAATATCATAAAAGTGTGAAATAAGAGGCTTGTGCACTATCATCATCAGGATCTATTACAAATGAAATCCGAGATGATGGTACATGATCTTACAAAATTTGAGAATCACATTCCAAACTACAAAACATATTAGTTTGAAAAGCAAAGTAGGAAACCATTTCGCAAGGTAACATAAAGAGCATCAAAGAAGTTGTAATTAATTCATATGGAAATTACAAGCCTATAAATAATGCTTTCTCTGAAAGGTAGTCTTTATTATGTTGCATTTATTAATAATTTCACCTATGATGGATTTTATTTTTGAAGCAAAAGCTAGAGTTGGCTTAAATCTTCTGGAACTTCAAAGTAGGAATTAAAAATGATAGTTGCTATAAAATTCGAACTTTCCTTCAAAGCATTCAACAAATTTTCTAAGGAGGTAAACATCCAATGTCAATTAACTAATCCATATACCTTGCAAAAAAATGGAGTAAATAAGGGATGTCATAGATTCATATTAGAGACAACATAATATATGCTCCGTGAGAAAAACCTACTAAAGTAGTTCTAAGATAAAGTAGTTAACACTACTATCTGTTTTGCAAAATAGACTTCCCATAAGAATAGTGAAGGATCAGGTAATTGTTGAGGTATGGTACGGTTATAAACCATCTCTAAGTTATTTTAAAATATTAGGTTGTTAATTTTTCACTCATGTTCCACAAATCAAAACAGATAACGTAGATAAAAGTGCACTTTTAGACATTTTTATTGGCTATAGCTTGGTTACAAAAACCTATAAAGATTTTTAGCTAAAAACTAAAAAATATATTATGAGAAGCGATGGGCACTTTATGGAATATGATGAGTGGAACTGAGATGATGAAAAGAAATTAGGTCCAACCTTAAAATAGCCAAAGCTCAACTTTCCTATTTTGGACATTGTCTATAAAAGATGCAACATTGTTTTATATGAATCAACAGATTGTGAAAAAATCAAAATGGATCAGAACTAAATTGCTAAAATAAAAGGCTAAAATCTCATAACAATACATGCAGTTGGAACTAGTGCCTTTGTTGATATATTGGTGTATAGTGGAAAGACTATGAGACATTGAAAGATTTACTCTTACAATAAATTCAAAAAAGTTTGCTTAAGAGATGATTGTGAATTTATCAAGTTTATAAAAATGTTACCTCTTCAGTGGGAGTATATAGAGAAATATTGTTTATGGAGAACAAAATTTAAAACATTTTTCCAATTTTTGAAAATATAACTGTTCAAGAACAATTCATATAGGATATGAAAAGGTAAAAACTTAATTATAAGAATTAGATCTGTAGATATAGATTAGAAGTTATTTACCTTTTACGTTACACTCCAATTGTGTAGATAATGTATTAAGAGTATTTAGTACTTGAGATATCTAATACTTATGAAATATTAAAGATATTCATTACTCTTTTACAAGTTGATATTTGAGTTCAAGGTTTTAAGGATATTAACTTCAGCAACAATTCTAAGTTATTTTTTACTTAGAATAATATTATTTTGAGATTGGAAAGGTTCTAATGTAGCATTAATTGCTAACATAGCCAAAATACATTTATTATTTAGTGGAAATTATTATTTGGATCAGAAGTTCTTTAATGAATTTGGTATAGTTCTTTGCATTATTTAGACAATAATGCGCTATAGAACATTAAAGCCATTAGGCATGTAAAAGGAGCTAAGGTATCATCTCTAAATATGTATTTAGTTAGTTTTCTTAATTATGATAGTAATTAAGATAAAAGTTGTAAGATTTAAGTAAGTATAGAGAATCTTGTAAAATTCTCTTACTAAAACACTATCTCAGTAGTAATATGATCTTCAAATGGTGATATGGTATAAGATATCTCAATGATTGACTTAGCACAAGCGGGAGATTGTTAGTTAATTCCCTATAACCAATAGACTGTTTGTATTTTAATGACATAATTATTTAAAGTCATTCTTTATCTTATAAATCTTACATGATAAAAGTTCATGAGATAAACGTACTTTGCAAATGAAACTATGATGTGATTATAATTATGAGATTCATATAGCATTTATGTATTATCCTTAAATTATTCCTAGTCATTATTCTATTGATATTGGACATTACTAATATAAAAAAGACTACTACATATTATGTTTTTTGTTTATGAAGGAAATAGTCGATCTCATAGACTAAAGCATAGAGATATGATTGCCTTATTTTGTGAATAAGATAATTATATAATAACCATAAGTGCATGGCTGACAGCACGTCGTAATGCTAGTTAAAATAAACTAGACTATTATTATAGCAGTGGCGATTCTAGGTCAACCCCATAGAGAGTGTTCGGTTAGTTTTTGAAATGAAATTAATTGGTGTTTAGGTTTAGGGGTTTTTGTTTGGTTTAAGATAAGAAAATAGAACTAAACTAACTAACAAAAGCAAATTGATGAAATCGTGTAAAAATGATGAATGTGGTGAATTCTTTGGGAATTTGATTCTTTGGTTTATTCTCGGCTTACATCCTAATTAAACATATTTCAATGATTTGTTGTTCTCAAACATCTTCTAGAAACTATTGATCGTAGGTTAATCTATTAACCCGAGTTTTTCCTTAGGTATTGTTTAATCAAGATATGATTGTTAATTAAACCTAACTACTGAATAACCTAGGATACGATCTCTAAATTCAATTGGGTAGTATACGAATTACGAAAAGCGATTACTCAAGGGAATAATCATATAAAATGCATCATTTAACCTAGATTATGCTATCCCTAATGATTACGAACTATTAGTCACTACAAATAAATCTCAACATAACAATTACAGATTACAATGAATATTTTAGTAATGGGTTTGTAATAAAACAATCAAATGAGCACATTAAACTTATATTTTCACAATACCCCAATTCATACAAGTCGGATAAAATAATCAATTTCTAAAGAGAGAAAGAAACAACAAATACAAAGAAGAAATGCTTAACTGGGTTGTCAGCATCGAAGTCGCCTCTAAACTGACATCTGAAAGTTACCCCTCCGTGGGTCTTCTCACGGTGGAGAGCTTGGCTCCCTCTTCATGCTCTCCTGAAGTTTCCTAGCCGAAACAGACCAAAATTTTCATAAAATCCTTATGCTGTCGCACCCTTGGTATATATTAAAATGCTAGGTTAAAAAATTGGGTGAGGTGGCATCTTAAGGCCTCACGACCGCGAGTTATAGAGCACCTGTATGAGTATAAGAATATGTCTCACGCCCATGCCCACCCTTGTTTATTTACCAGCCATCCACTTTTGTTCTCCATAATTTTATGATGCTGTCCATTAATTAAATTCATATCTTACACCATGCCGTGAGTGTGATGCTCCAGCCCTCCAATATGTCATTCCAGCTATCCACTCTTTGTTCTTCCAAGTGCATCCCTATTAAATTCAAGTTCTTATGCTTTATTTACTTCAAGTGCAGCTGTCCACCTAACACACCTTTGCTTTATACCTTAAATGTTTGGCAGCTGGCTTATATGGGCATGAGAGTGTATCATGCCTATGTAAATTCATGCACAACTAT
Source organism: Erythroxylum echinodendron (assembly GCA_027575705.1). Lineage (NCBI taxonomy): Eukaryota > Viridiplantae > Streptophyta > Magnoliopsida > Malpighiales > Erythroxylaceae > Erythroxylum > Erythroxylum echinodendron. The sequence goes on from JANZXR010000004.1 coordinate 16,663,465, forward strand.
GAGTGATGCTCATGACTGTGCAGTAATTCCAGCAGGCCATGAGCAAGCTTCACCCTCCTTTCTTTTATGCTTTATCTTATTCTTTTGCTATAATCTTCTTCTTCTTACACTATGAAGAAAAGTGAATGTGGATATTCAAAAAATGGCCCCAAATATAGTGCTTTCGACTCACTTTAACTCCTTTGCTTTCAAATTGTACCTAAAATCACATATGAGTCAAAGAATCTTAAGCAATTTCATGTCATTAATCGCTAAATGTTATGGAATAATTATATAATCAACTAAGCCCATGTCAACAACATAGTTATAGCTAGTACTGTATATCAACAAATTCTCTAAAAATTGCGATTTTGCATGGCCTGGAAGAAGTGCATAGGTAGATGCACAGTTGTGCATCTCTTCAACGCTTGACTCTTTGTTTTACGTCATATTTTCGTCTGAATTCTTCTCCTTTAGGTCCACGAAAGCAATTATACTTTGTAAACACACTTGGAGCAAATTAAGTTGCAAATATATGATAAAAGTGTAAAATATCAAGCAAAATACATTAAATATGGGTGTGAAAATAGTCAAATATTCATATATCAAATATCTCTACACTTTAAGTTTTTGCTTATCCTCAAGTACACTTTAATAAAAATTATTAATTTTACAACATCAATCCATCGTCAATTTCAACATGTCCATTCATACTATACATTATCATATCCTATTGAATCAAATTAATATATAACCAGAGTCAAGTTGTCTTAAAATTAATTTCCTAATTAATATTAATAATGATCACATCAATAATCGCATTGAAATAAAAAATATCTCTTTACACTCTCACTAAGATTTTGCTTAATGCAGTTAAGTATTTAGGGTGCAAAGTGTCAAATTCTCTATCCATGCATAGTAGAATTCTTACCATATTCTTGCATTAAAATCACATCTCTACCACTTATGTACAAACTCAAAACAAAAATCAAAAGGTCTTTGTATAGGTTGTAATGGGGTTTAGGTACAACATGATTAAGATAATAAGGGGGTTTAAGTGAAGGAAATTTACCCAAATAAATATTACAAGACTCATTTACAAAACAAATAGGTCCTTTCATCATAAATCTATTGGTACCATAAACTTTTATTTCTCTCTTCTTCTTTTTCTTTATTTCTTTTTTCTTTTTTATTCTTTTTTTCTTTCTTTCTTTTCGCAATATTCCTACCACAATTCAACAAATTTTAGACCTTTCAAGAATTTCAAGTCTCATATAAGTAAATAATGTAAATAATCTTCAAGGTTCGAAACAATAAACAGGTCTTTAAAGAAAAATAGGATAAAGGTTTATTATTTGGGTTTAATCAATAAGAAAGACTAAGGTTAGAAATGGGATAAAACAAGTTTGTAAATCTAAATGACTTCATCATGTCAATGTTTCTAATTTAATAAACATGGTCTTAACATGCATAGTAAACACAAGTTCTAGAATTATCCTATTATACAAGGTATCACACACAATAAAGAATAACAAGAGGTTTAAAAATTTTATGAAATTTATTCTTTAGGCTCAAAATATCACAAAAAAATTGGGTATATATATGTTTAAATAATATATAATTTCATTCAACTTGAATATTTCAATGATTATGAAAAATATGACTTAGAAAACTAGTTTTCTTCTAACCATCATCCTTTTACACACCAATTCAAATCAATATTCAACAAAAACATAGAGTACTCATAGGCAAATTCAACCAATTCTAGATATCAATTAATAAAATTTATAATTAGTATTATGATACACTTGAAGAAATCAGTTAAGTTCATTAAACGCATCCCCACACTTAAAATTGGACATTGTCCTCAATGTACATAATACAAGTAGATATGCAAGTTAGAGGATTGTTTGGTGCTTTCCTGATAATGACGATTTCTTGATTTGGATTCATCCAATATGAGACTAATATCCTTGCAAAATATGAAAGAAAATGAAAAAATAAATGAAAAATAATATAACAACAACTAGAATCCTATGTTAATATGAAAGTTAAAACAAAATAATATAGAAATTAAAATAAATTAAAACTAACTCATAGGTTGCCTCTCATATAACATTTCTTTAACATCAGTAGCTCGATGAGACCTACATGTTTAGCTTCATCCTGGACCAATAATCAGTGGCTTGCTTCCACCCTTTGCTTCACAAAGCAGTTTCATAGCCTACAAATAAGTCACATGTTATAAGATAATAACAAGAACATAATTTATCAAATTAATAAATCTAATTTTAAGCAATAATGCCCTTTTTAATGACAAACTTTAATGAAAGAGAGAATAACAAAACTCTCTAAATTGTCAATTAACTCGAACAATTTGTCTTCGAGAAAGTGGGAACCCTCTGTACTTAAGGTTACTACCAACGCTTCATTAGTAATTCCTTACTTGGTTCCTCTGTCAGTTCTTCCTCAACCTCCTTAGTCCTCTCGTCTTCTTCTTCTTCTTCTTGGATAACGACTTCTGGCTGGCTCATCTTCATCAATTCTCTTTTTCCACTCCTCTACTTTCTCTTCTTGGTTGGAGATTTTTTCTTCTTCGATGGAGATTTTTTCTTCTTCTACATTTGTTGCCTCTAAAATATTTTTGTCCTCCTCTATAACATATAATCACTTTATTATCTTTACGTTGTTAACGAATTTTTATTGAATAAAAAAGTGAATATTTTTTTTAGATATGGTTTTCAAATTAGGACATTTGTTTATAGTCATATAATTAATTCCTCACATAATTATATTCACATCTAATGTTTTGTGCATTAATGTTTCTGTTATATTTTATACATTTGAAGACAAAATTAATGATAAAAGAAAAAAACAAACTGTTTTTGAAACTTTGAAAATCAAAGTAAAGGGATAAGAATGATGTGAGCTTATCTACAATTGGCCCAGTGGAAGAAGACATGCTCAAATGCCAAAGCAAGAGGCTCATTTAGACTGGTGACTATAGGATGGGATGAACATTCAAGATTCATGAGTTATCGCAGAATATTAATATTATTATTCGTTATATTATTGTTGTTAGGACATGAAAATTACGTTGACAATACTATTTGGTGACTATGTGATGGGATGAACATTCAAGATATATGAGTTATCGCAGAATATGACTATTATTATTAGTTATATTATTGTTGTTAGTACATGAAAATTGCGTTGACAATACTATTTGTACGAGCTCAGAATCAACTAGAAAGAAAACGAAAATTTCCCTTTTCCTCTAGATTCTTACTTTCATCACTCTTTTTTTCTCTACCCTTCTTCTTTCTTCTTTTCCTATTTGTATGAGCATGTACCACTAATCCTTTTATTGAGTCCTATACAGTCTTTTTGAGTTGGTTTTAGTCCAACTTCATGATCTTTGAACCTCCTAAGATACAATTGCTGCCATACTTGACACCTTTATCTATGATCACCAAACTTCCATTAAGGATATCCAATCCAAAGTGACTCATCCAGAAATCAACATTACCATAGAGACCTAAACCTCTCTCTTGTCAATGCCTTTGATCGCTCCCATTACTACTTCTTCGACCCAGCTTAATCTACCACCTCCTCCACTATCCTTTTATCCAAAAACTATAAAGTTTCATCTTATGCCTTTTGATGGCAGTAACTCTCTAGCTTGGCTATTCTAAGCAAAACAATACTTTGCCTTCTGCAATATTCCCTCTAACCATTGTGTATCTATAATATCATTCTTTATGATGGGTCAATCCTTTTCTTAGTACTAATGGATGTACTGCAACGACCAACTATCAAAATGGGAATCCTTCCCCCGTGCTTTGGAATTGCGATTAGGTACCTTTATTTACTTTAACCCTTAGGCGGCTCTCTTTAAGCTTCGCCAAATTGGGTCTTTCGTACAATGCTAAATGGACTTTGAGAATCTCTCAAATTGAGGATCAAGGTTGTTCAAGGACTACCTCTTCAACTATTTTATTTTGGGACTCTCACTAGAGATTCAACATGAGCTCATTCCCCTTCGACCTCCCTCACTCATTTATACTTTAGCTCTGGGCAAACTCATTGACACTAAGCTCTCTGATAGTTAACTAACTTTAATTCTAACGGCTGCCTTTCCCATCCATATTTCCTTCTGCACCTAAGCAGCCACCTCCTGCATCTTTACCATTGATTAAGTGCCTTACCCTAGCTGAAATGCAAGCTCGACAAACAAAGGGACTTGGTTTTAATTGTGAAGATTAGTATAAACCTAGTTATAAATGTCACAAGCTCTTTTTTTGGTTGCTTCAGATGAATGATGACACTCTTATAGTAGAGGAAACATCATTTAAGGACATCTAGTCCTCAATAATAGACCTAGACACTCTTCCCCATCCAACCCCATTATAGATCTTTGAAAAGGGATATAAATGACTTCTAGGTTTCTCTGCAAGCCCTTTATGGTGACTCGTCATTCTCCACTTTAAAATTACTTGATGACATAACAGGCCATTGATTCTCAATTTTGATCGACTTTAATAGTTCTTACAATCTCATTCAACCAAGAATTGCTTGATACTTGAATTTGTGCATTGAACCGGCACCCCCTTCACGGTGCGACTTGGTAACGATGAATCATTACACTATGGTGGCAAAATCTCTAGGTTGTAGATGGATCTATAGGACCACTATTTCATTATGGATATGTACATTTTGGATGTTTGGGGTGTGGATATTACTTTTGGAATCCAGAGGTTAACATAATTGGGTCCAATCTTAGTTGATTTCAAGGGCTTTTCTCTCACTTTTAAGCACAATAGGTTTCTTATTACATTGTTAGGCTAGCAACACACAAATCCTACCTCACTATCTTTTTCTTAGGTTTAGCAATTGGCTGATAAGGATGGAATAATGACTTAACTACTATCCCTAGTTCTTGTTGTTAGCTCTAAGGATTATACTATTTCGTTACAAACTCTCCCACCTGCCATCGGTACCCTTTTACAATAGTATCAACACTTATTTGAACCCTAAAGATCACTGCCTCCCCCACTTGGGAATGATAATCATATCCATCTTTTTACTGGTGCCAGTCTGGTTAATGTCAAGCCTTACAGGTATCCACACTCTCAGAAAAAGTATATGGAACTTTTAATCACAAACATACTCAAAGAGGGGTATAATCTGACATAGTACTAGTATGTTTTCTTCCCCAATGTTATTAGTTCATAAGAAAGATGGCACTTGGCGCTTTTGTGCTAAATACTATGCTTTTAATGTTACAACCATAAAGGACAAGTTTTTGATTCCAATTGTAGATGAGCTTTTGGATGAACTTTATGAGGGCTTTTGTCTTTTAAAAAATCGATCTTCATGCCAGTTAATATCAAATTCAAATAGTCGAGGAAGACATTCCAAAGACTTCATTCCACACCATCGATGTTCATTATGAATTTCGGGTTATTTCGTCTCTCTAATGCGACCTCTACATTCTAAACCATAATGAATGATATTTTTATACCCTTTCTTCATTGCTTTGTCTTATTTTTTTTTATGATATCCTTATTTACAAACTTTCATTGGATTAGCATATTCTCGATATGTAGCAAGTGCTATAGTTACTGGACAAACACAAGTTCTTTACTAAATTGCCTAGGTGTTCATTTACACAATGTTCTATCAATTACTTGGGCCATGTGATTAGTGGGGATGGTGTCTAAGTAGACAAAACTAAAAATGATACTATTCTAGCCTGGCCTCGCTTGCGATTACTTAAAGCCTTGTAGGGAGTCTTGGATTTAACAGGTTATTATAAAAAATTTGTATGCGGAATACTCCTATAGCTGCTCCTTTAATCAATCTATTAAAAGTGGATTGCTTCCAATGGTCCCAAATAACATAGGACACTTTCAGTACTCTTAAGACTGCCTTAACTTCAACCCTTGTGCTAACTCTTCCAGACTTCACAAAACCTTTCGTTATTGAGATAAATGCTTCTAGTATAATAGTCAGACCAATCCTTACCCAATCAAGACAACCTATAGCTTACTTTAGAAAAAAACTGAATCCAGATATGCAGCATGCCTCCATTTATATCCAGGAAATGTATGCCATCACCAAAGTTATGAAGAAATGGTGACAATATTTATTGGGGCAGCCATTCATCATCTATACTGATTAGTAGAGTTTACAATTCAATACAATCTGAGTCCCAAAAGTAAGGTTACAGAGGCTTTGTCCCAAAGCTTTTTTAAAGAGGGAGCCTATCTAGCTATCTTTGGCCTTACTCTAACTTTTTTTGATAAGCTTTGCCAATATTACCGCAATAATGACCACGACAAAGAATTTTTTAGTAAGGTTAGTTTAAACTAACTAATTATCCATATTTCTCGTAGCTTGATGTGTTGATTATGTATCATGGGTGCGTGGTAATTATCTAAGAGTACCATTGTACTCTCATTGATGGCCACGCAGGTGTTTTTAAGACCTTGGCTAGGTTAGCTATTATTTTTTATTGGCGAGGAATATAAAAAAGAAATGTCCTCTTTTGTGTCCTCTTGTCATACATGTCAGGAAGTTAAGTACCTCACTTGTAAACCCCATGGTATTTTGCAGCCCTTGTTAATTTTTTACCACATTTGGCAGGATATATCGATGGACTTCATCACTAATCTCCCTCCTTTTCTTGGGAAATCAAATATTTGGGTTATTGTGGATCACCTCTCCAAATATGCTCACGTTGTGCTTTAGTAATAGGTATCAAGACCCCTCAACTTGAAATTATTTTCAAGGAGACAGGGAGACTTCATGGGTTGCCATGGTCCATTGTTAGTAACCAGAATGCCTTAGTTACTAGTCACTTTTGGCGAGAATTATTGAAACTTTAGGAGACCTATCTTAATTTTAGTAGTGTATATCGTCAACAAACTGATGGTCAGACAAAAGCATTAAACAAATGCTTAGAAACTTGCTTTGTTGGGGAACATCCATGAACTTGGTTTGAGGTCCTACACTGAGTGGAATGGTCCTAAAATACTTTTGTCCACTCCATTGGAATGCCAACCTTTGAAGCAATTATGACTTACCTCCTCCTACAATTGCTTCTTATTTAATAGGGACTATTAAGATGGCCCAATTAGATGAAAGCTCGGTAAAGTGTCAAGCAATCCTTGTCGAGTTGAAAACTAATTTGATGCGTGATCAAAATCATGAGAAAGTTCAAGCTAATAGTGCTTAGTTGAACGATAATTTCATGTCGAAAGTTGAGTTTTCCTTATGGCAGCCCTATCGTTAGACTTCGATGGCCAATAAACCCCACTTTAAGTTAGCAAAGAAATTCTTTGGTCCTTTACAAGTTGCGCACAAAATAGTTTTTTCATATATGAATTGGAATTACCTTCACAGTCTCACATTTATCCAGCATTCCATCCACCAATGTTAATGGTTAGGAGTATTCGATCCAGAGGCTGTACTATGAGAGCAACTAGTTCAACACTAGGGTTATACACTTCAACAAATGCTTATTAAATAGGAAAATTGCGCAACTGTAAAGGTAACTTGGGAATGGAAACAAGACCTCTCCATCCACTATCCCTTCTTCAACCTTGAAGACAAGGTCGTGCTGGAAAAATATAGTAATGATGTGAGCTCGTCTACAATTGACGCAAGGAAAGAAGACATGCTTAAACACCAGAACAAGAAGCCCATTTAGACTGGTGACTATGCGACACGAGTTATAGGCTTATAGCAGAATATTACTATTTCAAATATTACTATTATTGTTAGTTCTATTATCATTGTTACATGAGAATTGCGTTGATAGTACTATTTGGATGACTTCAAAGTCTGAAGAACTATAAAAAGTTGCCCTTTTTCCTCTAAATTCTTGCTCTCATAAGCCCTTCTTCTCTTGTCTTTTCCTATTTATGCAAGCACATATCAAAAAATCACACTCAAAGCATTTTATTTTGGACTTCCCTCATACTATGTCTACTAGGGTGGTTTTTGTTTAGATTTTTTATGTCCTCTCAAACAGTGTAACTCAGATTGGTGTTTTGCTAGAAATCTCAAACCTAGAAATATGCAGACCCTAAATCTAGAACAAATGGTTCACCATAAAATGTGTCAATATTTGGTTTGAACCCTGGAGAAATCACCCGCGTCGAGTGACATTAATTTTCGAATCATGGAGTTGACATTTTTTGTCACTGTTCCTCGTCAAGACAGGCCTTCCCATTAGTTGAAATCTAGACTTAGAAAACAAAAATCCAATTAGATTTCAGAATATTACACGTCAATTCATGTTGATTTTATTACCCACTACACCCGAAACTAGATCCTCTGTACCCATTACCCTGTACCAACTTTGTTCTACGCGATCTTATCCATACAAATATGTGGGACCCAGAGAAATGTATGGATGAGACCGGGTGGAACAGAGTTGGTACAGGGTAGTGGGTACAGAGGATCTCATCCCACTACACCCTACACAGATGAAGAGACCTAAAGGATGTGTTGGTCTTGCGATAGTGATCTGGAAGCACTACCCAATGATAGGCTACGCACCGATGAGCGTTGACGACTGGAAAATCATCCTCTCCATCGCCATCATTGCTTGGAAAGAAGAGACTAACCGCTACCACCATTGCCACTCCTACACATCTATGGAACAATAAGAACAAACTATGAGCTTAGTTCTTTTTAGTATTTTTGGGCTGTAAAATAATAACCATACATGCACCTTGTAGACTTGGGTTGTAAAACAATTGGACTTAGAGAATTAATTGATTGATTATATAAGTTAAAAACAAGTTTCTAATTTTACTTGCATTACCAATTTGAATGAATTTAATAATATTAGAAATAAGTTTCTAAACAAATTATAATTCTACTGTAATTAAGGTTGATTAGGTTGATTATAATTAGAAATAATTTATTTAATTGAATTTAAATTATTAAGTTCATGAATTTAATAACAATTAGAAATAATTTTCTAGGTAAATAAAAATTCATAATTTAATTTGATTAATTCAATAACAATTAGAAATGAGTTTCTAATCAAAATGAAATAATTTAAATGTAATTTGAATTGAAAATGGGTGTTTTTTTAGTAAACTGTAATAATCATAATTTCATTATGAGCATGAATTGATAGCGCGTCAAAACGCTAGTTAAAATAAAATAACTAGACCTATTATTATAATAGTGGTGAGTCTAGGTCGATTCTACGGAGAATGTGTGTAAAGTTATTGAAATGAAATTAATTGGTATTTAGGTTTAGGGGTTTTGGATTTTGGAAATAAGAAAATAAAATGAAACTAGACTAATTAAAACAAATTAAAGAAAACATGCAAAAAATGATAAAACTGGAGAATTCGGTGGGGACCCACTTCTTTGGTTCAATCTCGGCCTATACCCTAACTAAACTTAGTTCATTGATTTGTTATTTTCTAACTTAGCAACTATTAATCGTGAGTTAATAATTAACCTAAGTTTTCCCTTAGGTAGTGTTTAAGCAAGATACGATCGTTAATTAAACCTAACCACCGAATAACCTAGGATACAAGCTTTAAATTCAATTGGATAGTATCATTACGAATTAGAAAAACTGATTAAAGGCAACAATCACATACGATGTATCATTTAACCTAGGTCATGTTATCCCTGATGATTACGAATCATTAGTCACTATACATGAATTTCAACATAACAATTATAGATTATATCGAAATTCTAGCAATGAGTTTCCAAAATAACCGATTCAATGAACACATTCAAATCATCTTTTCACAATACCTAAATAATAGACATAAGATAACACAATCAATTCCTAAAGAGAGTAAGAATAACAAACATAATGAAAAATATGTTTAACTGGGTTCGTCGACATCGATGTCACCTTTGAACCAGTATTGGGACGTCTAGCCCTCCATGGGTCTCTCCCGATTAAGAGCTTCACCCCTTATCTTCATTAAAACTAGGAGCTCACAAAAAGATTTATTTCAACTCCAAGGAAGAACCTTAGCCAAAGACCTCTTTTGCAGAGCCTCCTTCTCTTCTCTATTCTTTACGTTACTATTCTATCTATTTAGTGATTTAATTATTGGTCCAATTTGCTTTTCACACCCTCCTTAATAACCCCACGCTTCTGCTATGTCTGCATTTCTTTCCTTTGGATTGTACGTTTTGGTGCCTTGGCTTGGATTGTTGATGCGTCGTTTAGTCTCTGGTTATCCCTTATGTGCACTGCGTTTTGGTATAGATTGCTGTGTGTTTTACTACTGGCATTTTCTTCACTTGTGTTATTGTTTCATGCTGCTATTTTATTTCTTCTTATTCACGCTTCTTTAATTAAAAACCTGAACCTACCTCCTGATGCACTATGTTTTATGCTGATATGCTCACCACTTAATTCACGTTGTTGTTTAGTTAAAGGACTGTTGCATTTTCTTCATATTATGCATGGATTTTGGTCCATTTATTTCCACCGCATGCACGTTTCATACTTCCACCTACTGCACCTCAGCTTCATGGATGTTGCCTTATACATTGTCCATTAATTAACTTATTGCAAGGCCATTAAATTAAAATAAATTGCATGTAAAATTCCATACATAATCATGCAGCTTACGTTATTTGCATTTTGTGCTTTCATTTTTCTTGTCATCATCATCATCATTATCATCATCATCACCCAGTCTGAATTCCAGCAACAAAGCGAGGTCTGGGGAGGTCTGATAGTATGTAGCCTTACCCTTATATAGTAGAGAGGCTGTTTCCAGTAGACCCACATATGAATGTGATAATAAAAAATGATGCAGATTATAGGAGTAGATATGAAAACTGACATGCTAAAATAATAGGTAAATAAAATTTAAAAAGTAAATAAATAAATAAATAAAATAAAACCAAATAAGATATCTGATATGGTGCCCATATCTTCTAATAAATAATAATAAAAAATGCAAATTGTTGCGAGTTAATACAAGTTTAAAAGAAAAGTTATTAAAATATATATAAAATAAGACAAATATACTTAGAAAAGCTGTAAAGTTCTGTTCATACCTGCTAAGCTGCAAATGTCTGCTCACCATTCCTCGAATTGTGCATGTCAACATTATGTAAGGGTCATGCTAATCTACTATGTATCTTTCTAATAAACTTTGCTAATCACAATGTTGGCATTCAATTAGAAGCAATGTAATATTAAATGTTTATGTATAAAACAAACTAGTAAGGAAAATACAAAATAAAACACACAGTTGCATATAAGTAAAAGCACAACTACTAACTAACAGAAGAATAAGAAGAAAAAAGCAAAAATAAAAAGGAAAGAATACATAAAGAAAAATCATAGAAAGGAAGCAATAAGGTGAAGCATACCTTCCTAAGTCTGCTGAGTGAAGCCAAAGGAAGAAAGTCTCATACTTCAAAGATCAAAACTTTTGTCCACACAATCTAGTGACCCTCCCATCCCCCACCCAAACTTTTGTCCACATGAATATTATAGCCCATAGAGATGGAAGTTATAAAGAAGATTAGGGGTTAAGCAAAAAATTCCACAGCAAAATTAGCACTCTAAATCTACCTCGTTCATAACAAACATTGGCCAGGCAATCAATGGGTCATGGACTTTCTGAAGCAAAATTCACAAGAGTTCTAAAACTCATTAATACTAAAGCCCATCTTAGAATCCTAGTTTTGTCCACAATGAACAAAGAAACAAGTGAAAAAGCAAAAAATAGATTGTAATTAGTTCATTACTCCAAAACAAAGTAAGAGAAAAATTTAATGCAAAGGGAGGTATCATACTTTAAAAATTAAGAAAAATAAAATATAATGAACTAACTGGCCATGACTGAAAGAAGCTACATTGCAAAAAAAGTAAGCAGACCAAAGAATAAGGAGTGATCGTACAACACCATCACCAAGACCAAGATGGGAATTTGAACCCCTGGTTAGATACAGACACAAAAGAGGGTAAGCGTGCAACACAGCTTCGGCTTATATATTAGCAATAGTATGTTTTGGGGACTATCTTGCGAATGTGAGAGGGACTATCATGTCAAAGGAGACCAGTGGGAGTTTGGCTAGCTTCTCACTATATGGGGAAAATGTAGAAAGGTTCTCCCTTGTTCTCTCTCTGTCTCAAATGAAAACACAAAAGAAAAAGAACAAGAAATGGTCAATAAGACTACTGTGAGAGAAGAAGACAAAACAGGTATCTGGGGGTCTTTTAATTTTTTTCTTCTTTCTCTAAGAAAACAAGTGAAAATTAATCTTTAAAAAATGACTCATATATCATGCTTTTAACTCAATTTAGCTCTATAACTTCCAAATTATGCCTAAAATCACATATAACTAAGGTGAGTATCTTAAGCAATTTTATGTCATTAATCGCTAAGTGTTATCAAATAATAAAACAATCAATTAAGCACATGTCAATTTTTCTCACACTTAGCTTTTGGTCATCCTCGGGCAAAACATCAAAATTAAGCTCATAGATTCAAAAACAAAATTTACTCATTTCTCATACTTTCCAAGAATATATAATCATAACAGAGATGAATGACTTTCAAAAATTATAGTAAGAACTTAATATTCCAAGCTTTTACTCATGATCAATCAACATTCATCATCTTCAAAAACTGAGCAATCTAATAGTAGACATGGAAAATGTTTTTAACTAAAATATATCTATAGGTACACTCAACACCATTCATGATCATATCATTTCACAACTTTGCATATCATTTCATTTCTCCAATGTTCACATAAAAAATCATGAGCCAAAGGACTTTTTAGGATTGTAATGTCGACAAAGGTGAGGTGAGATGTATTTGGGGGTAAAGTAGCATGAAAGTCATTAAAGCTATTGAAACAAATGCAACACTAAATATGACATCAAGTGCACAAGTTCACACTCATACAAAAATAGGTACCGTCAGCTATGACGAATGTAACACTTATATTCACAACTCATTTTAGCTCTCACACACAGACCACATGAAGCATATACCAATTCAAAGGAATCACTCATACAATTTATGCCAACAATACATTAAAACCATAAGAGTGAACCTTCCAAGCCAACATTTACCTCATATTCAATATACTCAAATAACATTGACACGACCCGCCCTTTTTGGGCCGTGTTGGCACTAGGGAATGGGTAGGCTTAATGCCACCAAAACCCGTAGTTAG
>JANZXR010000004.1:16682371-16701053 GCA_027575705.1 Erythroxylum echinodendron
AATTATAATTCATTGTCCTGATTTTAATGTCATTAGTCTCTGTTGTACCAGGTAAATCAGATACCGGGTGTTACAAACATATTCATTATAACTCTAGAAAGATGCAATAACTATGAATAACTTTGCAAACCCATATGCACTTCCTCCTTGATAAATTTATTTAAACAAAAAAATTTTCATTCTTTTTCTTTTCTTTATCTTCCTTCCTTTCATTTTCATTTTCTTTTCTTTTCTTATCTTATGCTTTTCTCTTTTCTTTCTTTCTTTTCCTTTCTTTTTTTAACATTGACAAAAACTACATTAACATGGGAATTTCAATGATAAGACATAACAAAACATCCCAACATTAACCAACTCATAAATATGTATACCTCCACACTTACACTTTTGTACATATAGAAACTCAACAATCACAAATGTTCAACTAGCTTTATGGCTTGGGTAGGACATTTGGATAAGTATAAAGCATGTAATATGGCTGATACAAAAAGATAGTCTAATAAGGCTTAAAGGGGGCTTATCAAAAAGGAAAATCATATAATGGGTTGGCTATTTGGCTAATGTAGTTCAGAAAAGCAAAGAATGCATAATCATATCCATGTTAATGAATGTGATAAAAATGTGATCTCGAATAGAAATTCAAGGCAAAATCAGGATGTACATGTCATGAAGGTCACACATTATCAAATGACAATGACACTGATATGAATGTGTCAATCAAATAAGGCTCAAAATCTCACCGGCTTTGCCTACCATTAGTCACTACTCCTCTAAAGATAATGCACATCAACCAATCACAAGAGTAAAAGTACATGATAAAGTTGCTATCAAATTCTCAAGTCAACTCGTTCTCTAATCATGACTATATAGTCCTAGAAGCAACAGAAAATTAGAAAATGTTTGTTTCATTTGTTTTATTCTTTCTTTCATTTTGATTGAAAACTTAAAAACAAGAAATAAACAAACTAGCATAGAAACACACATGCAAATAAAAAGTAACACGGAAATATAAAGAAAAGAAATTTACTTCCCTTAGGTTGCTTCCCAAGAAGCGCCTTTATTTAAGGACGCCGACTCAACTCCTTCTTCTCCTCACTTGAAAAAATTGTGATCTTAAGGTATTATAGTTAGCACCACTTCAATGCGAGGTTGTTCCAGATAGGGCTTAGTTTATCATCATTCCTATTTAGCGTCCTCCCTATCCTTAAACTTTCGATCTCTACCAAGTCCATGCTTTCTTAAAAAATATCGAATGTCTCTCCACCTTTTCCCTCCTCGTTTAATTCCTCTAACCTACTAGGTAAAAGTAAAGATTCATTCTCAACAATAAAATGGAACTTAGTATTTATCTCTGAGCTAAAAGATATAGCTTTTTCTGCCTCAAGCTCCTCCTCTTCTTCGACAAAAGCAATTCATTGAGGATTGTCCTCAAAATTCTCAATATCCTCATCAATTTATAAATTTTCTGCACTAATATTTATTGGGTACACCTCTGGTTCATACGAGTGCTCCTCTTTGATTTGTGATTCAAGGTGTCCGATCCTAGTGACTATTTCACCTATTTGGCTTAACAAGTTCTAGTTTCTAGATATTATATGCCTCATTTCTTATTGGAATTGTTGGGTATTCTGTTGAAGTTGTTGCATATTCTCTTGAAGCTGCTATATACCCTATTGAAATTGAAGATTATTAGCAATCACAACATTCATCAATTCTTCCAAAAATATACCTAAGATTTGACAAGAAGCTTCTGGTCTACATGAGAATTGTTGTGTGTCCTGCAAACTATCATAGAAATAATTCTAATAGTTTTCTTATTCATAACCAAAGTTAGGTTGATCAGTCCAACCTTAGTTATAGGATTGAGAATAAAAGTTAAAGAAAAATTACTTCCATCCATGATTTTTTTTATAAATCACAAACATGAAACAGAATAAAGAAAGGATCATGAAATAACGAAAAAGAAACTAATTACAAACAAATATATACAAAAAACCAATTAAATCACAAACTAAAACTAAAACACCGCACTCCTCAATAACGACACCAAAATTGACAGTGCATCATAATGCTAGTCAAAATAGGTCAATCCCATAGAGAGTGTGCATAAAGTTGTTGAAATGAAATTAATCGGTGTTTAGGTTTAGGCGGTTTTGGATTTTGGAAATAAGAAATTAAAATGAAATTAGACTAACAAAAACAAATTAAAGAAAACATGAAAAAATGATAAAAGCGGGGAATTCGATAAGGACCCGGTTCTTTGGTTCAATATCGGCCTACACCCTAATTAAATATACTTCATTGATTTGTTGTTCTCTAACCTCTCCTAGCAATTATTAATTGTGAGTTAATAATTAACCCGATTTTTCCTTTAGGTAGTGTTTAATCAAGATACGATTGTTAATTAAACCTAACCATCGAATAACCTAGGATACAATCTCTAGATTTAATTGGAAAGTAGCATTATGAATTAGAAAAATCGATTAATCAAGACAATAACTATACACGATGCGTCATTTAACTTAGATCATGTTATCCCTAATGATTACGAATCATTAGTCGCTACATATGAATTTTAGCATAACAATGGGTTTGCAAATAAACGATTCAATGAATGAATTCAAATCATCTTCTCACAATACCCAAATAATAGACATAGGATAACACAATCAATTCCTAAAGAGAGTAAGAATAACAAACATAATGAAAATATGCTTAATCGGGTTCGTTGGCATCGATGTCACCTCCAAACCAATATTGGGATGTCTAGCCCTTCATGGGTCTCTCCCGATTGAGAGCCTTACCCTTTATCTTCATTAAAATCAAGAGCTCCCAAAAAGATTTGCTTAAGCGTCAAGGAAGAACCCCAGCTGAAGATCCCTTTTGCAGTGCCTTTCTCTCTTCTCTACTCTCTGTGCTACTGTTCTATATATTTAATGATTTAGTTGTTGATCCAATTACTATTCACGCCCCCTTCATAACCCCACGTTTCTGTTATGTTTACGTTTCTTTCCTTTAGACTATGCATTTTGGTGCTTTGACTTGGACTGCTGCTGCGTTGTTTAATCTCTTAGTTGTCCCTAGCCTGTGCTGCGTTTTGATGTGGACTGTTGTGCATTTTGCTATTGGCGTTTTCTTCATTTGTGTTACCATTTCACGTTGTTGTTTTATTTCTTCTTATTCACGCTTCTTTAATTGAAAACCTGATGCTACCTCCTGATACACTGCATTTTATGCTAATCTGCTCACCACTTAATTCACGTTGTTGTTTAGCTAATGGACTGCTATGTTTTCTTCATATTGTGCGTGTTTTGGTCCATTTATTTCCACCACGTACAAGTTTCATGCTTCTATCTGCTGCACCTTAGCTTTATGGACGTTACCTTATACATTGTCTATTAATTAACTTATTGTATGGCCATTAAATTAACGTAAATTGCATTTAAAATTCCATGCATAGTCTTGCAGCTTATGTTTTTTGCATTTTATGCTTTCATTTTTCTTGTGCTCTTCTTATCTTTTAATTTTCTTCCGCTTGCTCCAAGAAAACTAGTCAAAATTAATCTTCGAAAAATGATCCAAATATCATGCTTTCAACTTACTTTAGCTCCATCATTTTCGAATTGTACCTAAAACCACATACGAACTAAGGTGAGTATTTTAAGTAATTTTATATCATTAATCGTTAAATGTTATGAAATCATAAAACAATCAATTAAGCACATGTCATGAATTCATTATTACGTTAGTCAAATAATTTCTTTTATGTCTTTTGAGTTTTGTAAGAAGCTTCTAATTCTTAAATTTTGTTTCTTTTTTAAAATATCAATTATAACGAGGATGCTTAAATTTCTATAGATTGTGGCACAAATGAGATGAGTCAACATTATGTTAATGGAGTTATTCTAGATGTGATTCCTTCCTAGAGAAGATCTAACACAACATATTGTTAATATTAATAACTTAATATAAGAATTGTATTTTAGAAGTTTGCTGATGTTAAAAGTAAAATATATGACTTTACTCTCAATATTGCCAAAACATGAAAGTAAATTGTTAAACATGCTTTGGAATTTAGTTTTCCTAATTAAAAAACATATAAATGATTGGTGATAATGTTTATGAGAGAAGTTCAAAGATAATTGATTAGGATTTTATATTCGATTGGTCTTTCAATCAAAATTGTTATAATAATTACATATTAAGCTTTAAAAGCTTTATCACGTGAATTAGTTGACTCTATTCCATGTATGGTACATTACATTTAGGTGATGTTCATATTATGTGAATGTGATTGTTATGTGTTGAGCTAAGTTATAATTAACTATATAAATTATATTCATTTATGTATGCATGCTTGATATTTTCAATTTCTCAATATCTATTTTACATAAATTTTACTTGACAATTCCACTTGATTATGATAATCATTATTCACCACATGTATGTACAACATGACATTGACGTGTATGTATTGTTCTTCTTATAGAAACTTTGTGATTTAGTTATGACTACTGCATTAAAGAATATTATTGCTGAACATAAAAAGGGTAAGAAATTAAATGCTGACAATTATAAAACCTGAAGCATGAAAATCCAATATTTACTAAAGGAGTAAGAGGCTCTAAAACCATTAATCATAACCATAGGCATTCATGTGGAAGGCAATATGGCCCAACAATAAAAAAAATCATGATGCTTATAAAATATGGAAGAAAAAGAATTCATTAGCTTGCATTATGTTGTTGAGCAACATGGATAATTATATAACGCGGGAGTTCTGAAAATATGAAATTGTTAAAGACATTTGGTCTGCTTTAGCTGTACATTTTAGAGGTACCTTAGTACAAAGAGAGGTCACTTACTATCAAGTTTGACACATATAGGAAGTCACTAGATCTTACAATGCAAAAGCATTTGAGGAATATGTCAAACATGATAATTAAGTTACCTGATGTTGGTCAAAAATTATCATTTGAGCAGTAAGTGTAAGCTATGATTCATTCATTATCTTATAACTGGGAGCAAATGAGATGTATTTAACCCACAATGAGAGCATCAAGATTATAAATGATGCTATAAGGCATCTCATACTAAAAGGAGAATGTCTTGAAGCCTTCAAGACTTCCTCCAAAATATATGGAGTTAGTTCTAGCTCACATGAAGCATAAGAATTATTTAGTTCTAGCTCACATGAAGCATAAGAATTATTGGCCCAATGGAACAAGGTTACAAAAAGTACCCTCTATACTCAAGAATCAAAGAATGCAAATAGGAGCCAACTTGGAAAAGGAAAATGTTCTTTTAAAAAAATAAAATATGAAAAGAGTTAAGCGCTTTAATTGAGGTAATAAGGGCCACTTTGTTTGCAATAGTAATGAGCCCAAAAAGGTACAATCTTATTGTACATATATTTGTTCTATGAATGTCTCTTGTTATTTTTTTCCTAAGTAAATCAAATCCTTTGTAGATTGCAAACTCATGAGCAACAAACCATGTAGCAAAGTATAAGATGCCTTCGTTAAATTTCTAAAAATGTCATATGGAATACGATGGACTTTTGTAGGAGAAAACTCAAGGATTATTGTATAATGGATTAAATCTTGTAAATTAGACAGGCATAGTGTTCGACCCTTAATGCTACATATGTTATTTGGTTCAAAGATTTAACGAATTCTCATTTTTATGTTGGTATTAATTCATCTTGGAGTTTAAATAAATTTTCACAATAGTGACATATTTATATATAGGAAACATTTATTATGGTTGTGGATTTATGATGGATGTTTTTATTGTTTTGTAAGTTGTTTATTCAAATAATAACATAAGTTATTCCTTTTTTACATCATTTGGTAATCTAATAACAATGAAATTGTATGGCATGGTAAACTATGTCATATTAGTTAAATCAAATAAGTTAATTAACTAAAGAAGGCCTTTTAGGTGATTTACACCAAGTAGATTTACCTATTTGAACATTTTCTAGCTGTTAAAATGGAAAGAAAGCCTTATGCAAAGGGAACACAAGCTTCATATGCATTGCAATTAATATATTTTAACATCTGTAGTTCGTGTCAGGTTTTATATTTCATCATTTTTATCGATGACTATATTTGGTATAGTCACGTCTATTTAATTTTTTATAAGTCTAAAGCATCAAATTATTTCTTTAAATATATGAATTTGGTTAAGAATCAATTAGACAAGAAAATAAAAGAATTAAAAATTGATCAAAGACAAGAATAATTATTTGATAAGTTTAGGACGTTATATGATGAAAAAGGAATAGAAGCACACTTAAGTATTCCTTGAACCTCATAACAAAATGGTTTTGCAAAAAGACATAACAGAAAGTTACTAGAAATGTTTAGGTCTATGATGGCACAAGAAAGTCCCACAAAATCAATTATAAACATTCCTTATGATTTGTGGATAGGTAGAAAACGTATCATGAATATAAGACCATAGGGGTATATTGCATACATTCATGATTTGTCTTTAAAATATGGGAAAATGAGCCTAATAGGGAAGAAAAGTATCTTTGCTAGATACTCTGAACAATCAAAAGGATATGTGATTATAGATAAACAATGTAATGAAGTAACTAAATTTGAACCATAAGATTTCATATTTTTAGAAAATTACTTTCTAAAATCGAGTGAAATAGGATAAAACATATTTTCATATAAGACTGTTGATTAGAATGATTATTTTATTGGAAATCATAAAGGGTACTTTATCTAAGTGGGAGAAGTTTAGAATTTAAAGGTTTAACTCAAGGTCTATTTAGGTTATAACTCACTAAAAGTTTACTTTTTTCATCTGAATAATCAGGACATTCATAAATTTTTTCCCATAAACCTTGTTTATGTCAAAGTATCATAACATAGTAGTGGAGATTCCCTTGACTATCACTTACAAAGAGGATGAACCAAAGAATGTATATAAAGCTCTTACTAGTCCTTCTAAATAAGAACAAATGTATAAAATGAAAGAACAAATGATTTCTTTAAGATCAAATCAAGTATGGCACTTGTTTGATCTCCCTACTGGGAGCAAAGCTATTAGGAATAAATGGGTTCTTAAAATAAAATAAAAATTGGTGGTAGTATCACAAGGTACAAGGCATTAAATGGATATAAAGAATGCCTTTTTTATACAAAGAGTTAGAAGATGAAATCTATAAGGAACAACATGTATGTCTCATTAAAACAGGATAAAATGCCACTTATGAAAATTGATTTATGGTCTAAAGCAATCCTCAAGGCAGTGGTGCATTCATTTATGGTAATGTAATTATTTCATATGATTTTTCTATGCTTGATGCAGACCACTGTGTATATATTAAGAAATCCAAAGATAAATTTGTGTATCTTTATATGTGAATGAAATTTTTATTGCTTGTGATGACGGTGAATTTGTCAAATAAATCAAGACTAGTTTTCATTTGAATTCGAGATAGATGTGGGTGAATTTGTATAGATTTCAAGAGATTATTTAAAGAGATTATTGTTAGTTTCTCAAGTGACCTATATGTAAAATGTTTTATAATGATTCCATATAAAAGATAACAATAGAGACAATGTAAATCTCTATAAATGTATGAAGATTGAAGAAATTGATTTCTGATCGTGTGGAGTTACACGCCCCTGTATACTGAGATACATAACCATGTATATTGTTATGTAAATCTCTTTGCCCGTGTGAACTCACGAATTCAGTTTTTTTTTTAATTATATACTATCTCTCACATGCCTATGTAAGTGATTGTGTATATCCCAGAAATCTTAAATTTTACTATAAAAGAATGTGAGTAGAGGCAATTTAAAGAGAGCAGACTTTTGTAACATATTTAAGGCATAAGAAACCTAGAGATGCGACAATCTTGATCAAGGGATAAGGAAAACACGAAGTTAACATCAAGAGATCCATTAGATTACAACATCAAACCTTAAACTTACAAGAAGATTCAATAGTAGAAAACGTTAGACCTAGAATTATGATTCCTTTATTTTCTATTTTTTTTCTTCATGTTTATCTTTGATTTTGTTTTCTATGATTAGTAGCTAAACCTTTTTAGTGTACAAGTGTGATGAATCCTAGTTTGGGATAACAATATGTTTTAATCTTATAATTAATGCAATGATATTGATTGATCATTATAATTCAATTATGTGATTTATTCTTGTTCTAATATTTCTGGAATATTAGTGAATGATTTGATTTCATGTGATAGAGATTGAGAAACCTTCTTATATAAATAAATCTACCATAATTGGAAAGATTTACATGCAAACCGAGAGATAGGTTGATATAAATCTTCTAGATTAGGATCAAATCTAATAGCGAAATTCATAAATCGATAAAAGCAATCCTAGGGGTTTTAACTAGAAAGATTTTTGTTAATTAACTAATGGATTAGTTGCTAATAGTCTGGAAAGAGTTATTAACATAAGATAGAAATTTTCATGGCCCAATAAGAAATGATATAATTGTATGATAAAAGGTTAATAGTTTAATGATCTTAGGAGATTCATCACCTAAATACTACTACTTGATATTGATCTTTCTTTATATTTTAATTGTCCTGAGTTCATAATCATTTAATCTTAATTTAGTTTCTTTGTTTATTTTTATTTTTAATTCAAAACCAAAAATCTTATTATTAGGTTAGATAATATAAAAGGGTAATTATTAGTATTTATAGTTTTCGTGAAATCGACCAATACTTGTCTGTGCTAGCTACAGTTAAGTCTTACACTTGTGATAATTTAATTATTATTATAGAAATAACCAATCACTTGGCTTAAAGAGGAAATCAAGGAGGAAATCTTAAAGGAAAGGGCCCTTTGCCCTCAACTCTAATCTATGTCAGTAGTCTAGAAAGTTAGGGGCATGAACTGCCCCCATAAACAAATGATCAAGGATTATCTGTGCTTAAATAAATGATATATTGTAGGACTTTTGGAGACTAAAGTAAAGGTAGAGCATTTACAACAATGCAAATGGATTTTTGGTGAAGGCTAGGAGATAATTTCCAATCATCCTTCCCACTTTAATGGTAGAATCATAATAGGCTTTAATTATAATCTTGTCAAAGTAACTCAACTTCCAACTTTGAATTAATTTTGCATCTAAAATTTAACAGGGAATGAAATGTTTGAAGCTATATTTATGTATCCTTCAAACTTTAAGATTTTAAAGGTATCATCTTTGGAATGACTTTAAATCTCTGGGATCCTCTATCACTAAACCTTGGTTAGTTATAGGGATTTCAACTACATATTATTGTCTCATTAAGCATATAGAAAAAGGTTTTAGAAGCAGAAATGGGACTATTTAATCACTAATCTAAGCTACAAGGGATCATTCTTTACTTGGTGTAACAAGTAATTGGATAGTTGGTTGATTAGGAAGAAGCTAGATTAAGCTCTTATGAACCCTTTATGGTTTTCCAGGTCTAATTCTAGCTCTTCCCTTTTCAATAATCCCCTTTTCTCGTATCATTTTTATATTGAAGTTGACTTTGGGACAAGCAAAACACATTATAAACTTCCTTTCAAATTTAACAATTTTCTAACTAATTATGAAGGCTTCCATAAAGTAGTTTCTAAAGGGCTAGAAGTCTATATGAGGAAGCAATAACCAAGGCTAGAGAAGCCTTTACTTTCCTTGAACCTTTGGCTGAGGTTCACTCTAAGGATTCTATCATTAGAGCTAAAGAAAGAGAAGCCCTTGGTAACTACTTTATAGCTTAGACAATTACCACTCCTTGCTAAGGCAAAGAACATCGTTAATTGGCTTAAAGAGGGTAACAAAAATACCAAAGTCAACTATAAGGAGATTCTCTATTGAAGAAACATCAATATGATAAATTCCTTCATAGTGGATTTGGTTACTTCCAGAAAATACTTAGAGCTTAAGGGTATTGTTTTCAACCATTTCAAGAATTTGCCAGTCCCTCCTAAGCCTTTCTCTGAAGTTTTGTAGGATCTTAAATCCTTCATTCTAGAGACTATCTCTTCTTCTCAATAGGCCTCCCTTATGAATCGCTTCTGCGAACAAGATGTCAAAGATGCTTTATTTAGCTTGGCACCGAGAAAGCTCTGGGACTGATGTATTTAATGCCTGATTTTTTCAAAAAACATGGCACCTAACAACTCCCTTATTAATCATCATTTACATAGTTATAGCTTTTCTACTTCCTTTCGGAAGGACTCACTCAGACTTTGTAAATTCTCTTTTATTGCCTCTTTTAGGTCAAGCTTCATCTCCTGGAGTGAGCATGTGAGATTCACGTACAAGGGGGACTTCATTGTTTTCAAATGGGTCATCAACTATGGGATATATGCTCTGTGGTTGGAAAGAAATGCACAAGTTTTTGAAAGCAAATGTCAACCCGTTTAACAAATCACGCTACCAACTCTTTGAGAGATCGAATAGCTGATTCTGGTTGACAACGTCTCCTCCAGAATGAGAAATGACTTGGTTTCTCTTTGGGACCTCCCTAATCTTTATAATCTTTTCTCATGTACTCTGATTAGCTAGGCTTCCTTTCCTAGTTGTTAGCTGGTGCTTCTGGACTTGGCTTACCTAGCTCCTGCAGATTTAGTTAGTGGCGGTATACTTTATGACTCAATTCCCAGAGTATATCTATAAGAGCACGTGGGTAGTAGTAAACTTTATTACTCAATTCCAAGAGTACATCTATAAGAGCACGAGCTGCACGTGCATGTCCCTAGATCCTGGGGTCGTGTTGCAATCTCTGTGGACTGTGATCCAATTCGGATGGCTACCGTACTTTTCCAAGCGGTTCGGCCGCTTCCCGTTTCACTGACGTGCCCGGTGAGCCCAGAACAGAAGCTTTCGCAGCAGAGAGTTAAGTTAATTACAGTCTCGGCAGCTAGAAAACCACTTCGCGACCTAGAAACTCAGAAAACAGGTTCTGCAACAAAACTATATTTTGATACTTAATGAATTAGTTTCTATATTTTTTTGGTGATTGTAACAGATTAGGATAGTGGAAATGGAATTTCAGGCAGCAAAAAGTGGTTTGTGGAAGAGAAGAAAGACGAAAGTTCTGCTTTGGGATGGTTACCTGCTTTTCCTCATGCGTCTTTAGCTTCCATGTCCAATTTTCTCTTTGGTTATCACATTGGGTAAGCGACTCTCTTTCTCTCTCTCTCTCTCTCTCTCTCTCTCTTCTTCCTCTCAGTCTCCTTGTAATATTCAAAGTGATTCATACGAAATTTCTCGCAATGCGCTTCTTAGTTGCGTCGTTGAGACCGAATGAGTCACTCTTTTCGTCCCCTATTATGTTGGAAAGTAGTGGATATTATTGGGATGCTGCTTCTCGCTTGTAATTATTTTCTTTAGAAGTATAACACTAGCTGCGAACTGAAGCTTACTTAGCAACTAAGTATATCAAGGAAATGATGCGGCGTATCATCGTCAAATTTTAGATGATCTATTAAACAATGCTTACTTTAATCATTTTAAGTGCTGATACTGTTGGCTAAGAATGTTACCAGTCAGGCTGTACTGATTTTGCAAGTTATACTGATTTTGACATAAACCAACCTGATTATTCTAATGTCCTCCTCTCCCCGGAAGACTCCGCCTTTCCTTTCATTTTGAGTTCAGTGCTCATGAAGTTTACCTGATGATTTGCAGAGTGATGAACGGACCTATTGTTTCTGTTGCACGAGAATTGGGTTTTGAAGGGGACTCGATTCTTGAAGGTCTTGTTGTGAGCATATTCATTGCTGGTGCTTTTATTGGAAGCATATCCTCAGGTTCAATAGTTGATAAACTTGGATGTCGACGTACTTTTCAACTTGAAACAATACCACTAATTATTGGTACAACTATAAGGTACTTCATTGTGTGTTTTGTACTTAATTTCCATAAAAAATTGTTATGTACTGATTAGGTTTTTAACTTACGACAATTGCTAGCTTCTTTCTGTCCAGTTTGTTCTTCTGATTGGTTTCAACACTGACTGATATGAATATGGGACTGCACATAGCTCAGATTGTTTGATTTGCAAGTGTGTTAGGCGATCATATACTGCCTTTTCATATTGTCAGTAGAAAATAAAGGTTCTGATTTTCTATAAATATTAATTACTTGTGAAAGCATGCTGGTACGCAGCTTTACCTGATATTTTTACATCACCAATTCTTGTGACTTCACAGAGTGGACATTATAATGAGAGAATGATGGGTATTCAAGTGTCTCATAATATTCAATTTCTAAATTTACTTTTTGTTCCTCTTCACTGGAAAAATAAAGTGTTTCAGTGGAACCCATGATATTTATTACCGATGCTGCCTTGCACCAAAAGATTGTTGCTTTAATGATCTCACACTTGCTTGTTTAAAATTTTTCATAATTTTTGACCCTTGAATTTGTAACAGTTCACAAGCACACTCCCTAGGTGACATGCTTTTGGGAAGGTTTCTTGTTGGCTTTGGGATCGGTGTTAACACTGTCCTTGTTCCAATTTATATCTCTGAGGTATTTTTGGTGATTTCGCTGCTGAGATTACTATGCTTGTGTTAGTTTAAAAACTCCAGCGTTTATTCTCATCTTGTTCAAATTGTTATCTTTTAACAGCCATTGTGCTGTATTTCAGATTATAAAAAAAAAAACTGGGTTCCCGATTGGTTATTGTAACAGGGAAAGAGTATTGTATTTTCTCGTATATTCACTGTACAGAAGTAAGGCTATATATACGTATTTACAAGATTAATTTAGGGAATATAATCCCCATGATCAAGGGATTATGATCCCTGTAATAAAGATTAGAATCAATAGGCATCAATGCTCAATATGTAACAGTTATTAATGAATGTAAGTATGAATTAGAATGATTTGGTTAACCAAATGCAGCAAAGTTAGTGCTTGAACATAAGTTAGTAATCCTTTTTCAACTAACAACAGACTTGTAGATTATGGGAGAAACAAAAGTTTATCAATTTTCAAATCTGACAAATGTAAGCTTGTTAGTGAAAAAAATTACCTGTCAAATTTTTATATGTTGAACTGTAAATTTTTATAGCAATTAAATCTATGTTTATGACATTTTAACTTGGTATTTTTGAACTCGTCCAAATTCATTTAGCTCACTTTTTTCTGTTTTATAGGTTGCCCCGACAAAATACAGGGGCTCTCTGGGTACTTTGTGTCAAATAGGCACCTGCCTTGGAATCATTACATCATTGTTACTGGGAGTTTCTTCTGAGAATGATCCACACTGGTGAGAATATTTCCTTTTTGCAGCTTGCTTTTTCCTGCATTGATTAATGAACATCGTCCAAGGAACGGTTTACTTGCAGAAAGTGTTATCTTCTTTTTGGGTTTTTGGTAAATACGAATTGAATAAGGATGGAGCAGAGGTATAGTTCTAGTTTGTCACTAATAGCATTCTTAAGATAGATATTGCTCAAAGTGAAAAAAGGGAAGTGAAAAAGCACTTTCCTTTTGCTAGAGGTCATTGCAGCTTGTGACTATTAGTTTCTCACTGGACATGCTAAAAACTAGGTTTTTAAGGCTGAACTTTGATATTCATCTTGCCTTTTGACCTTCATTCATGGTGCTGCTTTTGTTGTTGATTTTCAAAGGGTACCTTTTCTTCTGGATGACGTTTGCAGCATCTTGACAATTCAATCTTAGAATTTTTTTTCATGAAGACAAAAATGTGACAAATTTCTTTCTCAGGTGGAGGACTATGCTCTTGATTGCAAGTGTTCCTGCATTTGTTCTTATGCTTGGTATGCAGTTTGCTGTAGACAGTCCTCGCTGGCTATGTAAAGTATGATTTTTTTCTTTTTTCCTTGCAAACATAATTATGTTTTTGACATTTTATTCATAGAAGTTATGAAAAATTTTGTTGTAGGTAGGAAGATTAGAGGATGCTAAAACAGTCATTCGTAATCTGTGGGGACCATCTGAAGTTGAAAGATCAGTTCAAGAGTTCCAATCAGTTATCAGGACTGATGGTAGTGATGTGGGCAGTGGATGGCTGGAACTTATGCAGGAACCACACTCTAGAGGTTGTATCAAGGTTTTTTAATATGATTTTCAAATATCTTCGGCTGCAGACGATAATATTGTTTTGTTATTGCAGTTGCATTTGTTGGAGGTGCTCTGTTTGTACTTCAACAGTTTGCAGGAATAAATGGAGTCCTTTATTTTTCGTCATTGACTTTTAAAGATGTTGGTATTGCAAGCAGTGCTTTGGCGAGCTTACTAGTAGGAATTACCAACTTCGCAGGTTTGAATCTATATGAATAGTGACTTTTGTGCAACGGAAGCTGTTTTTCCTTTATAACATTCTTCTGATCTTGTCTATGTATTATCAATGTCAGGTGCACTTTGTGCATCATACTTGATGGACAAAGAAGGGAGACAAAAGCTCCTTATTGGGAGTTACCTGGGCATGGTGGGTATGATGAAATATCTAAGCAAGATAATAATCTAAATATATCATGTTAGGATATTTACAGGACCCTTTTATGATTTCTGGTGAGGTATGAAACTCGTGTCATTTATGCATGCGTGATTGGCACTCTTAATTTTGCTTCGAAATACCTAGTGCACAAATATGTGCATGTAGTGTTTCTTTTTTCCTTTTTTAAATTAATATGTGCATGTAGTTGGTAGATGTATTTTGGGGCTAAGCTATTAAAATTTCCTGCAGGCAATTTCAATGTCTGTTGTGGTATGTGCTATCAGTTTTCCGGTAGATGAAGAATTAAGTCACAACTTATCCATATTAGGAACTCTCATGTAAGCAACTTTTGCTTGAGTTCTTAAACAAATGAAAATATGCGGACGCTTAGTGCATGCACAACTACATTTGCGCATAAAGGTTCCTCTAAGAGAGTGTGTTTGTTTTGTTAGGGATGGTCTGATGTGCAATAATGAGCTTACGGTTTTAGTAAATGATGAGGAACTATTCATTTGTTTTATTTTTGCTTCTCCTTTATGCTTGTCATTGTTGGCTTCTGCTTAAGTCATTGTGAAAGAAGTATTGAACCATATAACTGAGCCTGCTCCGTGATAGCTAATACATTTCCCATAGATACAGTTTTGAAGTAGTGATATTTTCATCAGATTATTGTTTGGAGATTGGTATGGACTAGATTTAATGTTTGACCTATTCTAAACATATTCCAAGCTGATTGTTTCACATGCACTGAAGTGGGTTTCTTCCCAAGGCATTGAAGAGACGGAAAGAAAGCTAATGGCTTTCTGTATTGATGAATATGAAGCTATAGTGTCATTGGAAACTCTAGAACTTCTCTTTGTTTAAATAATTAGGCAGAACGTGGCCAGGGTTGTTACTCAATTTAATTTCAGTTGTTGTACTTGCTAATGTATGCTTAAGTCATCTTTTTCAGTCGTTGCTAGAGATGAATATATGGATATAGATCCTTTAGTGGTACTTGATTCCTCAAGTACATTATACATTAGAGTTCTATATTATTGGGTTTCAATCTTTTATCATAGTTCCAATATAAAGAGAAAACATCAATATTCTGGTGATTTTTCTTTCCTCGGATTAATCAAAATAGTTGTATTTGGATAGTGTTTTATACTTCTCACATATGCTAAACGAATATGGTCAATCACGGAATAGCATTGTTTCATTCTTTCTCCGTATGTAATTGTTAAGTACTGAGTTGTCATTGCGCCAGCTTGTATAATGGGTACCTGAAAGGAGTTTATCATCATCTCTCTTTTGAAGTAGAATGCATCTATCTAAATAGATTTCTTAGATGTGGACTTTGACTAAATGTATATTTTGTCTTGCTGATGTGGAAAAATCAAGACTACTCAATTTTCATCCTTTTGATGAACAAAGGTACATATTCACTTTTGCAATTGGAGCCGGACCAGTGACTGGTATCGTAATACCAGAACTTAGCAGCAGCAGCACACGTGGGAAGATTATGGGATTCAGTTTCTCTGTTCATTGGGTAGGTATGACGGTACTTCGGCTTTAATATGTTCTTCCCGAGCTAACAGATCACGTTGTCAGTTCTTTATGATTCCTGTATAGAAGGTAAAGTTTACATGTTTAAATAGTACATAGTTTTAAACGGTGGAACGTAATGAAAAATGTATTACAGGAACTGCATGGATATTTTAATTCTTCATAAGGCCATCTTCTTCACTTATTAGTGGATAATATCTGCTTGATGATGTTCATGGTGAAATTGTGACTCATATTTTGGGGTAATTTTGATTCAGGTTTGCAATTTCCTGGTCGGTCTATTCTTTCTTGACCTGATAGAAAGTTTTGGAGTTGCTCCAGTTTACGCCGGCTTTGGCTTGACTTCCTTGTTGGCGGCAATTTTTGCCAACTATTTCCTAGTTGAAACTAAAGGGCGGTCTCTTGAGGAGATTGAAATGTCGTTGAACACTACTCTACCTTGTAGAGACGAGTGACTTAAACCACTGAAGAGCTCAGTTGACCGCTATGCAGTCCTTGCTCCTACTTTGAGCATCATTTAAGGAGATGGCGCTTTGTTATTAAAGATTTGATGCCGCAGTCTGATACGGGAAGAAGAAGCCGAAGCCAAAGAAGATAATGGTTTTTGTGTATTTTTCGACATATGGGAGGGGGGAGGTAATCACCAATCACTAAGCAAAGGGGACGACTCACCGAGAAGGATGACCCTGCATGTCCAGTAAGTGTAAGATTTCGTTTTCTTTCTTATTGTTCTTTTGTTAATTTTTAGTCTGCAGATAAATTAAGATTTACCAAAATCTTCATAGTTATTTGGGCATGCAATTCAATGTTCTTTTATTTTTCTTTTTATCTGAGCTCCTACCTTGGCCCAGTTTTTTCATCACAGAGCTTCCTTTAGGTCTAAATATCCAAATCACATATATTAGATTTACCGATTTCTTTAACTTCTCAACTCCATTTCAAGTTTTGTTTCTAGTTAAGCCTTTTTCAACTTTTAGTCCATTAGACCTTCTTTGTCTGTTTTAATTAATTAATTTCAAGACTTTTACATTTAGGTTTTTTTTTCTTAATTGTTTGCTTTTAAATAATAAATTCAAAAATCATTGTTTAGGTAATCTTTCTTATCATGCCTTATCATTCTGTTTGTTTTAAACCGTAAAAGTCACATTTTTTAATAAATTTTTAACCAAATTACTTTTCAAATTGTCAAATTTATTATAAACTTAGGTAACCTTTTATTGTCTATTTAAAATTTTATATTTCTATTTCTTTTAATTAGATAGGTAAATTTATTGTAATTCCTTCTATTTATTGAATAGATAAGTTGAAATTATATTTGTTTATGTAAATTTGATACATATGGCATTTCATGATAAATTAAATATCAATTGGTGCTTATTCGCATCTATAAAAAACAATCTTATTTTTATCTTTTAGTTGCATGATATCAAATTTAATTGAAATCTAGACTATAGTTAAAAATGAATTCATTTAATTTTAATTCAACATGATTGCAGCCATTCAATTTTGATTTAGCTTAATCACATTAAATTTATTTTTAGTCTGTATCTATTCGCACTTTTATCATATTTGCTTTAAGTTTGTTTTTGAATTCTGATTTGATTTTTTTTACCATATTCAATTTGCGTTAAAATTTATCATATTAGGCCTATTAATTATTTTCTATTTTAATTCATTTTCATTAGTTTTAATTGGTTCTGATTAAATTCTAGTCAGAGATTATTATTTCTAGTATTAATTAGTTAATCATAAATGATTAAATTTAATTAGAAAATTTTCTTGTTAATTTTTATTTCAACTTTTTACTAAATAGTTTTAGTTTTAATTGAACAAAAGGAAGTAAAAATATTCTGAAAATTACCTGAGACCAAAGGTAACCAGAGTGAGAGAGTCCTATGCAAAAGGACAGAAGAGGAAAGCCGATAAGTAAATAAAGGAGAAGGAAAAGGGAGAATATGTTTACAACCTGAGCCAAAAATAGGGCTAGTCTTGAGGTTTTGTAGGCTCGGGGTGAAAAAGAAGATGTGGGCTCCTTGATTTTAATTAAAAGTAAATTGGAAAAAAAATTCAATATTTATTACGTTGTAGAAAATATTATAATCATCAGTACACAAAATATAATTAAACAATATGTCTTCTACGAGCATTTCTCGATGCAAAATCACTAATAACGGAGTCTAAATCAAGATATTCAAGCACATCTTTCTCAATACATCGAGTTGTAAGACCATTCAACCGTTCTTGTGACATCGATGATTTTAAGTAGTTTTTTAAGTTCTTCAGTTTCGAACAACTTCTCTCAGCTGATGCAATCATGGCAGGAACAGTCAATAAGATTCGACAAACAATGGAAACATTGGGATAGTATTCTGTTGCTTTGACAAATTCCAAAATATTAATGACAGACATTACCCATCTGGCAAAGTCTTTTGCAACACTTTTAATTCAGAAAATAGATCATCAATGTCAACATTGTTGTGAGAAAAAGTCTTGCTAAAATTAACACAACATTCTTTTAATTCATTATTATCTAGTGATTTCAACTTATCTGAATCACACAAGAATTCAAAAATATTTTGAAAGATAGTTAGTTGCTCAAATTTTTCACTAAGCGAAGCGATGGCCATATCCACAACAACTAGAAAGTAGTTGACTCTAAATGATTCCTCTGGTGATTGT
>JANZXR010000004.1:16727325-16740654 GCA_027575705.1 Erythroxylum echinodendron
ATAGGTTTTCCTGCCGACAATTTCCGACGGTGCTAGTTACCGTCGGTACAAATATCTGAACTACCGACGGTCTTGACCTTCCGTCGGTAAATAAGGTTTCCAGCAAATATATACCGACGGTCAAATAAACTTCCGTCGGTATATAATTCCATATACCGACAGTTAAAACTTACCGTCGGCAATATTTGACCGTTAACAATTTCCCGACGGAATATTCATATTCCGTCGGTATATGTATGGATATTTACCAACGGACAACCTTACCTTCGGTAAATGGCGAAGCAATTAAATTGCGGGAATGATTCCCGCTTTTTTTACCGTCGCCTAAACATTTTCTGTCGGTATTGTTTGTCGCAGATTTTAAGCTGAATTTTTTCCTACAATATTACCGACAGATTGATTTTTCGTCGGTAAAGTATTCTGTTCTCCGACGGATTTGCTTTGTTCTGTTGGTAAAAGGCGACGGAAGTTTTGTCATCGGTAATATTCTGACGCTAATTGGCAATTTTCTTATAGTGATGCCTTTCAAACAAACATATTTTCATTTAATCATTATACACGAATAAAGCCTCCTTAAGCTTAAATATCCATGAATGAGTTTAGAATTAATCTATTATTGGTTTATCTAACTAGAAGAACTAAGATCTAGTTAAGGTTCATAAAAATCTAAGAAGAAGAATTTCGGTTCTCTCATTTCTCTCTTCATTTATAGCATAAAACCTACTTTCTCTACTTTCTTCTTCTATCAAAATGAGAAGAATAATAAGAGTTACCTAAAAAGAAAACTCAGTCTTTCTCCTTGCTCTTTTCTTTCCTTCTTCTTCTTTTTTCTATGCTTAGGTTTCTCCTTCTGTTCTTCTAGTTTCTTCCACGAATCTCTTTCTTTTTCTTTCTTAACACACACGACTATCTTCTCTTCTTGTCTTATTAGTTTAAGACAAATTTTAGTCCAATCTTACCCTTCCTCATTCAATCTAATACCTTCTATCTCCTTATCTTCATTCTAATTCTTCCTTTTAATCTATACTACCACATGAAAATAATAATAAACCAAATTAAACTATAAAAATTTCTAATTCATGAATTCTAACTTATATTCATGCTTGCTAATTTAATGAAACAAGTTCTAAAAAAATTCGAGGTCCAACAAAATAAGTCACTGAACTGACTAAACTATAAGAATCCCCAATGGAAAATTGCTTGTCTTTGTAAATTTTCTCATAATGATGGTTGTATAATTAATCTTTAGACTCGAGATTACCCAGGTATCTTATGTGAGAATTACTGTGTTTTGATGCTACATATTAATTATCCTTGGATAATTCAGTCGGAAGTACTTGAATGCAATATGAACCATATGGAAATAGTTGAGTAAGTTAATAAAGGATTCGTCACTCTAAAGTAATTAGAGAGAATGTTCTACTATTCTTGATTAGTAATGATTTATAAAATTCTTTGGCCAGAGTAAATTGACATTTGAAAAGGCTTTTTCAAATTTCAATTATAAATCAATTACTAATTACCATAGACACACATGATTGGATGAAAAGAATAAACACTTTATCCATACTCTGTCCAATTAGAATATTGGATAACGAACGGATTAAATTAGACGTCATAACCATGCATAGACTAGCTAAGTCAGCCACTTTGACATTCTTGATATTTAGGTGGTCATGATATGTAGCTAGACGTCAATATTGATATATGATTATAAATTATTTAATTAGAGAATTAAAGATAAATTAAAAGGAGTTTAATTTATCTGATTATAATTATGAATTAGAATTATAATTTATAATCATTGCCAATATATTAGGAAACTAATGGGTCACACATCAAAGAGCAATTTGTGAAAATTTTAATTTAATTAAGTTAGATTTAATTATAAAGTTTGAGAAACTTTAAGGATCAAATATGAGATATTTGATTTTATTAAAATTAAATTAATTAGAATTTGATTTTAATTAAAATTAAAGAATTTAATTTTAATAAAAATTAAAAATCTTAAAGCTAGTATTTCTTTTCTTGCTCTCAAAACAGTCTTGAGAGATTGTTCTATAGATACCATTAGAGGTTGGACCTTTGAACAACTCGTGGTTAACAAATTGAAAAAAAGATTCAAAGATTTTCAACAGGAACATGAATAAGGTACGATTTCTTACAATTCATGTTTATGTTTTATTCAAGTTATTCAATTATCGAGATTTGCTCAGAATCTGTAAAAAAAATTTTGTTGCCCTCATGATTCGATCACGTTTAGATTCTATCACTATATATGTACACTTATGCTTTCTGTTATGAATGAAACTAGGGGTTCACTTGTTGATCAAGTATAATAATCTTTTGTGCAATTTTATAAGGGATTATAGCTACCATACATATGTAGTGTATATGATTGTCAACATCAGCTTCATAGACAAGTAATGGATGCACTGCAATAACATCAACGTTATCAAGATGTGTATTTCTTACATATATATGAAGTTATCAAGATATGTGATACGACCAAATAGATGAGTCACGAAAATAGTTTCTTTGTAAAATGTAAAATAAAGACTATGTTGTACATAATTTAATTTATTAGGTTAATTTTCCTCAATTTCATGAGACTGAAATGATTAAAATCTTAAGTTTTAATTCTTGAAGAATTTTAAGAAATTTCGTTTATAGATTAACTGCACATACAAAAATAGTACTTAGGCTCCTAAATTAAAAAAGTAAAACAAAACAAGCATTTGATCAGTTCATAGTGATACCTCCAATCATTATTACGTGGTTGAGAAATCAAAAGAATTATAGCAAGCATGTGTTCAATTCATGGTTGTCATTTAAATCATACTTTCGCGGTTGAAAATTCAAAGAAGAATTGGGGCTGTTACCATTTTGAAGGAATCAAACAAGATTGCGATAGTGACCAATCTTCTGAGCTCCCTTTATAACTACTTATCACCTCACACTTTTGTTTCACTCCTTTTTTATATATAATAAAGAAATTATAATTATTATTTTTCTCTATCTTTAAAAAAATTAATATAAAATTATATACATTAAATAAATTATTTAAATTTGAATTTGATTTGAAAAACTTTAATTTAAGAGTAAGGTACGCTTTTGTCTCTGTGTCCCATTATTGTGCAGAGTGAGCTACCCTTTGAGGAATAGATCACCTGTTCTTATTATTCTGTTCCTATTCTGTTCATGAGCATCTATCTATCTAATAAGTAAGACTCAAAAAATTAAATGGATGGATGCTTATCGAACAGGGTAGGACCAGAGTAACAGGAACAAGTAATTTGAACCTACCCTTTGTTGCTTGTTATGTAAGCGTCATGTTTAGATTTGATGTGATGTTGACCTTAGTTTCAAAACATTCAAGATGTCTTTTCTCTAGATCTTTTAGGTTTATTTTTACATTACGTGAATCGATCATGGCCTATTCTATCATCTAATTGAATTACTTATATCCATTTATGACAATTCAATTGGCAGTCGATACCTTAATGATTATGGTGTTTAAATGGTAATTGATACCTCAATGATTATGGTGTTGGGTGACTTAATAATAGTATTGGATAGGATAAGTTCCATTAAAACATAATCAAGGGAGATCTTATATGAGTAAACTGAAATTGCTCAAGATGCCTTGTCACAGTACCAAAAGCTCCTTGGTACTGAAGGAAATGCTAGCACAATCAGTGTAGATCTCAAGACTTTCATTTCAGCAAAAATTCTAGAAGATCATGAGATCTCTTAATCAAACAAGTGACGGATCAAGAGATAGAAGTAGTGGTTTTTAAAATGAAGGGATCGAAAAACCCAGGACCGGATGGCCTGAATGGGTTCTTCTATTAGAAAAATTGGAATTTAACAGGGAAGATGATGAAAGAAGCACTACATTAATTCCTCAAAAATGGAGTATTCCTAAAAGAGATCAATAAGACCTCCTTGTGTTTGATCCCTAAAACTTATAACAATTCTACATGGAATGATTTCAAGCCTATCTCATGCACTAATTTCTATTACAAGATTATTGCTAAAATCCTTACAAATAGATTGCAATAGTTGCTACACTTCATCATTAGTGAAAACCAAGGAGCTTTCTTAAGCAAGCGGAATATTGGAGATAATTTTCTAATATTGCAAGAACTTCTGAAAGGATACACTAGAAGAAAATCCCCTAAGAACTGTACATTGAAAGTGGATCTCCAAAAAGTCTTTGATAGTGTTAGCTAGAATGTTTTTAATACAGACTATAGGTATTATGGATTTCCCCTAGAAATTCGTTCGATTAAATAATACATCTCTACAGTTTCCTTTGGCATTGTGATCAATGGGTGTCCCACTGAGATTTTTAAAGGCAAAAAGGGACTTATGCAAGGGGATTCTCTTTCCTTCTACCTATTTCTAATTTGCATAGAAGTTCTTACCCTTATATTAAGATATAAGATCTCCTTAAATCTAGACTTCAAGTTCCATACCAAATGCAAATTGCTTTCACTAACTAGTTTATGCTTTGCAGATGATCTAATCCTTTTTAATAAGGCTGATACCCCCTTCAGTTTCTGCTCTAATGAATACCTTACTAAGATTCAAGGAGATATCAAGACTAAGCATTAACCTTTAAAAATGTATTTTTATTTTATCAAAGAGTGCTGCACATCTTGCTAATGACATTTCCATTATAAGTAGAATGGGAAATCATGATCCTCCTATCACTTATTTGGGTATCCCAATCTCATCGCGATGACTACGATATAGAGAATGTATATCCCTCATAGAAAAGATACAAAGGAGTTTAGGTTCATGGACAAATAAATCGTTATCCTGTGGTGGTAAACTTCAAGTACTGAAATCTATTATTATATCTATGAATACTTACTAAGGTTCTCACATCTTCCTCTCTAAGGGGCTAGTCAAAATGATGGAAAAAATGATAAAACATTTTCTATGGAGTAAGGGGAAAGGAGAAAGAGGAATTGCTAAGGTCAGCTGGACTCACATATGTTAACCAAAAGTTTCAAGGGGACTGGGGTTGGAATCAATTGGAAGAAGCAACAAGTGCTTACTACTGAAAAGGTTATGGAGAATTTTGAGTGAAAAGGAATCATTATAGATTAAATAGGTGTATAGTTATATCTTAAAGAGTAGTAGTCTATGGGCCATTAAACTGAAAGAAAGTCTCTCTTGGTTCTTTAACCAAATTATTAAATTAGGAGAGGAAGTTCAAAACCAGATCACTTGTATAATAGGGGCATGGGATCAAATTTCACTATGGTATGACAATTGGATTGGTTAAAGAGCACTAATTCATAATCTGATAACTAGGGAGATGTTGGATAGATTCTCCAAAAAAGCTAAAATACCAGAACTAGTTGCACATGGCAACTAGAACCTTTCCCTAGAGGAGATTAGACCTCTGTTGATATCACAGTATAGACTCAGATGAGGAGAGGATACATATCTATGGAAGAGAATAGTTGTTTCAAACATCACAAATAGACTTGCTAAACAACTTAAGTGCAGGACAATCATAATAATTAGTTGGTGTAACCTAATTTGGAGCAACACTATCAAGCCTAATGCCAGCTTCTTGAGCTGGTTAGTAATGAATGCTAAACTTAGCACTATGACAAGACTAAATTTCCTCTCTTCTTCTAAAAGCAACATCTTTTTCTCTAATAGAGTATGATGTCATATTTCTTCCCTATATTGTCTTAATTGTTAGCAAAGAAACTTGAACGATATAATCCGTGAGATACTACTGACCCATGCTTCCAAATATGACAAAGAAGTGTACATGGTTGCCATAACAACATGCATTCAGGAGATCTTGAAGGAGAGAAATAATAGAAAGTTTATAGATAAGGAAAGAGGCATACATGCAATCACGGATATTATCTCTAACAGTATCAGAGAACAATTGGTCATAAACTAGATGAAGAAGAAATGCAGTGAGAAACTAGTTGCCTCTTGGAGACTCTATCGAATCTCCAAGAACACCCAGTTCATACTAGATCTTTATTTCTGTATAACCACTCACACAATAATTGCAAGAATCTAAAAGGAAAACACTTACCTTTTGGGTTCTCTCCTCCGTAAGGTTGTATGGTTGTTTTCTGAAATTTAGTACTCGCACAATGGAAGATTGACCAAATCATAGAACCTATGGAAAACCCATCGAGAAGCCCTAAGCAAAGGGGCAAGATTAAGGTTAAACTTAAAGAAAAGAATCGAAGATCAAGTCAGAAATTACTTACCTCCTTTAATCATTTGGAGAAAGAGTTAAACTTCGAGCCCTAATTTGGAAATCATTGGAGGCTCTTTAGTGGGGGTACTTTTAGGGTAATTTTAAGAATACGATTTAGGTAAATCCAACAAGATTTCGTTTATTTTTGTCTACACACATGGAACATACGCTCTTTGCTACGATGTCGTTTTAGCTGAATGTTGTTACCCTTGTAGTGTTGTATTGATTATTTTCCTGATTAATTCATTTTAATTTTTTAACAAAATAATTGTATTGGTACAGGAGCTGGAATTGAACTTGTTGACATTGAGAGATCCTTATCTAGATTGTATTTCTATAGAAACAATAAATAGTTAAATATACATATTCTCAATACCTGGTTAATATTCAATTCAAGATCAAGGGCTTGCACCCAGCCTTCAATACGGACACATAGTAAAACTAGTCCCTCTATGTAAAGCAAAATAAGAGTCTCCTAAATGTGGGTATTATCCAATCCTCAAACAATAGCTACTAGTCCTCTAGATGCTACTAATCGAAATGTTAATGTTAAAATTGAGACTAATTTTAACCAATTATAATTTTAAGTTTGAATAGATCTTTGAAACATAATATAAAAATTGAGGCTAACTTAATTGAGTTTGTTTCATAAAGACAAATTTCACCTTTTAAAACTTATTTTATATATTAATATTTTTCATTATATTTATAAATATTTTTATATATTTCAATAATTAAGGGATCTTGTCAAATTAACCGACATTATTCTCTAAATATTTATATTCTGTGGTATCCTGTTTTTCCATGCTAAGGGTTAGAACCACCCTAGAATACTGTACATAAGAGATATTATTGAGAAATTAATAAATGCATTTCATGTTCATGCATAATATTACCATACACATACATGAATTTAATTTTTCTGTACACATTACAATATCTGTTCATACACCCATTTAACATTTTTCGGGATATAAATGATTTTTAAAAGATTATAATGTCAATAGTGAATATTTTGTCTTGAAAATTGTTTTCGTGAGTGAAT
The DNA here is from genome assembly GCA_027575705.1 of Erythroxylum echinodendron. Classification (NCBI taxonomy): domain Eukaryota; kingdom Viridiplantae; phylum Streptophyta; class Magnoliopsida; order Malpighiales; family Erythroxylaceae; genus Erythroxylum; species Erythroxylum echinodendron. Next base: position 16,734,621 of record JANZXR010000004.1, read on the forward strand.
TTTTGGTGAAAATTTAGAAAATTTCTAAAATTATGAGTATTTTGAACTAGGAAAATGCCAAGTGGCAAGATAAATGATAAATGGTAGTAGAAATATGTGTCAAATGGTAGTAGAAATAATTGGCAAATGGTATTAAGATTTGTTGGAATTGAAATTGAAAATTGGGTGACAATTGGTTTAGAAATTAGAGGACATATGGACTAGTTATTAGAAAGTCAAGTAGGGATCATAAGAGGAGGACATGTATATGATGAATAATGATTTACGATTTGTTTCATAAATGATATTAAGATGGAATTGAGGTGAGAATGAAAAGGAAATGAAGTAGAAAAGATAATCTATGTACAATATATGTTAGATGTAAAATGTAGGAGCTAAAAATCTGAAAAATTGAAAGAGAATGGCTAGAAATATTTTGCATAAGAAAACCCACGATCATGGGAATGTCTCCATGATCATAGGAATCGCAAGAAAAGGAACAAAAATGTTTAGATGGCTTAACCCACGATCCTGGGATGGTCTCCACGATCATGGGAAAGGCCTTGAACATAAATTCTTCTCTTATTTGTGATATTTGAATCCACTAATGCTAAGGTGCTTTCTTATGGTGTATTTAAACTTAACTGAGGCTTGAAATGAACTTAATTTGATGATGCATTAAGTGATTAAATGAGTGATATGTTTAGGTTGATAATTGAAGTTATAACTTAAGAATGGATTATTGTACATCAAGTATTCAAATTTAAAAATTTAGAGATCTTATGGGATTAAAAGTGATCTTATGACTGCTAATGAGGTTCAAAGGAGATGAATGATGTGTATTAAGTAAAGATGAATGAGAAATTGAATATTATGTGATATTATAATGCTAGAATAACCTTAGTGAATGATTAAGTGATGAACTTAGAATAATCTTTATAATTGAGATGTAAACCTAAGTTCTAATTGGACGCATATGAATTTTGAATTATGAATGATCATAAGAATTGAATTAATGAAATATACCCGGAATAGTCATGAGCATGCATTATACATAACATATATACATATGTATATGATTGAGAACTAATATGATTTTGCACATTAGTAATGTGTAAATGTGTAAGTGTTGCATGATATAGAAGCGCAAATAGAGTTATAGCTTTCAAACATTGCTAGAACATCAAGGCAATAGCTATCTGGAGCATACTATGAGTAACCTAGATGTTCTCACTAAGATTGGCCTATCTTTGCTTAAATTTCAAATATTGAATTATTATTGATGTGAGTGTGTTAATTCCGAACATTAATAGTTCGAGGTGTTTGATGTATGAAAATTTCATTGGAAGTGCTCATTATATGTGAATCTAACATAAATAAGTGTACTTAATATAATTGTTGAATGCCGGACTTAAGTCTGATAGAAATGTGAAAGTGAATGTGTAAATGAATAAATGTGACCGATTAATTATATGATATTTGCTGCATTTCATACATGATATGCATGATCAAATAAAAGCAGTTGTGATTGAAGTAGCCAGTGAAAAAGAGCTTAAAGCTCATAATGTGGTAAGAGCCTTAGGCCCACTATGTAAAATGAGCCTAGTATCCTCAACAGATATGGGATAGTTATAAATGAGCCAAGTATTCACAATGAATACGGGATAGTTAAAAAGATAATCGGTCACAACAACATAATAATTGAATATGAGCCACATGTGCATTGCCTATACATTTGATATATATGTTTTAAATGATCGAAATGAATTATTTGAATTATTCTGAATGAGAAATATGAATTAAGTGAATAATAATTGTGTCTGATTCAACATGATGATTAGTGAAGTGATGAGTACTATGTGATTATATGAATTGTCTATGAATTGTTGTGTTGTATGTTATGGGTGAGCACATCAATGATGGCTTGCTCACACTTATCAAAATTAAAACATGACTTTTTAGGTACGAGTGAGGAGACGTAACTTCTAAGACTAGTTAGAAGAAGTAGAGTACTGCTTTTGGACTCGAGATATGGCTTAAAGATCGATCAGCTAAGACTGAAGAGTTAGATAGAGTTTTTGAAAAAAAATTCCTCTTTTATGTATAATGTGTAAAAGAGCAGTAGACTTATAGTTTTGATTTGTATACATATATGGATTGTGTAGTGTAATACTACAATGTACATTATGTTTTATGAAATGAAACAAGGAATTGAGTTTTAGATATCGTGTTATTTGCATTTTATATTATGATGTCATGATATAAGTGAATGCGACTACTCTAATGCACTTTTTCAATCAGGCATGTGCTTGAACATTTGATGGACGTACGGCACGTGTCAGATGGGAGCGGGGTGCTACATTTTATGTATCAGAGTGTGGCTTGACATCCATAAGGACAAATATAAGTATATAGACGCAATTGACCTGAGCGTCGTAACGCTACTTAAAATAAAATAACTAAATTACTACTATAGCAGTGGTGAGTCTAAATCGATCCCAAAGGGAGTGTTCGGTTAGCTTATGAAATGAAATTAATTTATGTTTAGGTAATTGGGGTTTTTAGATTTAAAAAGAAAATAAAATAAAAGAAACCTAATGAAAAAAATTAAAGAAAATATGCAAAAAATGATAAAATTGGAGAATTCAATAGGGATCCAGTTCTTTGGTTCGATCTCAGCCTACAGCCTAATTAAGTATAATTCATTGATTTGTTATTCTTTTGTCTCTCTTAGCAATTATTGGTCATAGATTAACAACAAGCTCTGTTAATCTCAAATTTTCCTTAGATCCTAGTTAATCACAAAATGCTCGTTAATTGACCCTAAATATCGGGAAACCTAGAATAAGTTCTCTAAGTTTATCTAGAAAACCGCAATATGAATCAGAAAATAGATCAATCTAGGTAATAGTCACACAAGCTCGGATTATTTAACCTATGTTATGATATCTCTAATGACTCGAATTAGTTGCTACACATGAATCGGAAAAATAATGATTAGGTATTCTATTCTTGCAAAGAGTTTTCATGAAAAACGATTCAATAGAGCATTAAAATTATCATCATTCAAATACCCAATGAATCCACACAAGATAACATAATCAATTTTTAATAAGAGAAAGAAATAACAAAATAATAAAAATGCTTAACACTGGTCATCGGTGTCGATGTCGCCTCCGAACTAGTGTCAGGACGTTTAGCCTTCCATGGGTCTGCCAAGAAAAAGCTTAAGCCTTATTAAAATCATCCCCAATCGAAGCCCCCTTCAGTTGTCTCCACTTTGTCGCAAACTTCTCCTTAGTTACTATTTATCGATGGGACAATTAAAGTTTAATGTCCAAGCCTCCTATTCATGCCACCCCTCTTCCTTCTTTGTTTCTCTCTACCGCCACTCTCTTCTATTTTCTCTGCAGCCACTCCTCTTTTGCCCTCTCATAGTAACTTGATGGGGCGAATAAACTGTTAAGTCAAGAAGACTTTACTTCTTCTATTGATTTTCATGAAAGTTAAATAATAATAATAATAATAGTATAAGTGTATGAACTATTTTGATAAATTTGTTAAGTGCGCAGATAAATATAAATGGCACAAATCATCAAATCAAGACGATACTTTAGTAAAAGCTGAATAAGACGGATCAGACAAAGTGATCAAGTCTAAGATATCAGACGAAGCTTACAAATTTAAGCAAGTTGATGCTATTAAAGAATGTCAGAAGAATGTCAGTTAGTTGGAGTTGGTTACAGGACTCAACTAATAACAGACTTTAAAAGACTCGACAAGTAGATTTCTCAAGAAGACTATTGGAGACTTAGGCTATAAATATTGGTCATAGTCGTAGACTTCAAAATTAATTTTTGCATGGACAAAAAACACTTAGAGAAATTTTGTGCTAAAGTGCTTATAAGGTGAAAAAAAATATTTTGAGAGAAAATAAAGAAAGAAAGAGAGCAAATACATCTGTAACGTGAATGTGAAAACTCAAACAATATCTTTTCGAGAGAAATGAAGGCTAGAGCCTGAAGAGGCTGAGGAAGCAGATAAAAAATACTTTGTGAAAGAGACCTAAAGAGGCTTTACAAGTGTAGAAATAATACTTGTAACATTAATGGAGATAGTGAAATCTCAGACAAACTCTGAGGACTAGACGTAGCCTAAGGCTAAGAGTGAACCAATATAAATCATGGTGTCATATTCTCTAACTCTTACCTTTTTAATTTTCTTGTTGTTAGAAGAATAGTTACTAATTTTCACTATTGTATTACTCATCAAATTAAGTGCACTGTTTAAACTTGTAATTGTATGAATTTGTCAAGAAAATCAAGAAGATTTTAAAGATTCATATCTTAGATGATTTACACAATTCAACCCCCCTTCTTGTGTATTTTACATATCATACGTGATTTCTATATTAATAAGTGATTTACTTCAGTTGGTATCAGATCAAGGTTTCCAAGAAACACTCTTACAAAGTTAGGATAAAGATCTATGGCTGAATCCTATATTTTTATAGCAGAACATGCCTCGGTCTCAAGACTACCTGCATTCAATGGCGAAGATTATCATTATTGGAAGGAAAGGATGTGGCTCTTCATAGAATCCACACACATTGATCTTTAGGATTTCATTGAAAATGGTCCATACATCCCAACAGACAATGAAGGAAAAAGCATCTCTCATGACCAATGGTCGGTTGATCAGAAAGCTCGATTTCAATTAAACTCAAAGGCCAAGTTCTTTTTAAGTTATGCTCTAAGCAGAAGTAAATATGATAAGGTTCATGGGTGCGAATCTGTAAAGGAAACGTGGGACACATTATCCATTGCTTATGAAGGCATAAACCAGGTAAAAGAATCTAAGATTGGTATTCAGGTAAAAGAATCTAAGATTGGTATTCTTATTCATTAGTATGAGCGGTTCAAGATGAAAGACAATGAGTCTATTGATCAGATGTTTGGATGATTTCAAACAATTATTAATGAAATTAAAGCTCTAGGAAGAATCTACGACAATTAAGATCATGTCAGAAAGATTCTCAAAAGTCTTACAAAAAGCTGGAGACCCAAAGTAACAGCAGTATAAGAGGCCAAAGGTTTCAGTAAGCTGAAGCTAGACGAATTTTCTTGGTTGGCTGAAAATTCATGAAGTAGAGCTTGATGCTGAAGATAAACCCAGAAGAGATAAATTTATTACATTGAAGGCTGGTCAGAAGAATCTGAAGATGCAGAAAAATTGAAGTACATCTTCAAAAGCATTAAAGATTGAAGAAATCAAGAATGATGATACTAATGAATCTGATCAAGATTCAAGTGAAAATGAAGATGAACTATCTTTCATTTCAAGAAAGAATAGAAGGATATGGAAAAAGAAATTAAGGGGAAATAAAGTTTTCTCTTTCAAAAAGTATAGCAAAGACGATTCGAAGAATGAGAAAAGTTCTATCATCTGTTATAAGTGTAATAAACCAGGACATTACAAGTCTGAATGTCTATTGCTCAAAAGAAAACAAAAGAAAAGTCAAGAAAACAAAAACAACATGATGGCAATATGGGAAGATTTGGACTCTTCTCAATCTGAATCCAACTTAGAAACATCAAAATAAGAAAATATATGCTTGGTAGCTAAAGGAGAAAGTGATAATGAGGTAATTTCTAACTTTGATGACCTTCAGGATGCCTATTTAGAATTGTTAGAAGATTTACATGTTATTTTAAAATAATATAGGTTACTGAAAAAGAAATTTGTTGAAAATATAAAAAACACAAAACTTTTAGAAGAAGAAAACGTCTGCCTCAAGAAACAAGTAGACGATATGAAAAAGAAAGTAACCGTAGATAGATCTGAGGAAATTAATCAGTTAAAACAAAGGATTAATGGTCTTTCAGCAGATTTATTGAAATTTATAGAAAGTATAAAAAGGATGAATGCCATGATTGGAAGTTATAGACATCAAAATGATAAAAGCGATTTAGGCTTTAATAATAAGAAGTTTGTTCATAATAGGAATTTTGTTGCTAAGAAAAAGAAACAATATTCTTATTATTCAAAGAAAAAT
>JANZXR010000004.1:16746286-16767405 GCA_027575705.1 Erythroxylum echinodendron
TTATTCCTAATAGGAATAAGGATTAGGGTTTCTCTATAAATAGAGAACCTATGTCTTATTAGAAGATAGACGAAAACTCTAGCCACCAGCTATTAGTTTTCCAAAAGAAAAATTGTGCGACGTTCAAAAAGTGTTTTGGAATGTTCTAGCACACATTAGCCACTGCCCAGATCGTTCATCCTCGTATGGATACTGGTAGAGGATGTTCGCACACCGCAGCGTCTACAAATATGAAAAACAAATACCAATCCGCGTCAAGAGGTAAATCCATACTTGTTGTGTGTTTTCAGTTATACTTTTGTTATTTGTGTCGTGTGGCCTATTCCGCTACATATTATGAATACCCAAGCCATAGGCTATCCAACAGTCTCTACCAGGTACAGGTTATGTAAGAATAGGTGCTTCAGTCAATATGGCCTTTAGCTTCTTAAAGCTTTCCTAACATTTATCACTCCACACAAATTTTGCATTCTTTTGAAGTAATGGTCAAAGATGTTGGGATTATGGAGAATCCTTTAACAAATCTTCCATAGTATCCTGCTAAACCTAAAAAAACTTAATAATCTTTGTAGCATTCCTAGGTGGCTTGCATTATAGAATGGCCTTTATCTTCTTTGGATCAACTCTAATCCCATCTGGTGATATATCATGACCAAGGATAGAAACTTCATAAAGCCAAAATTCACATCTACTGAACTTAGCATAAAGTTATTCATCCCTCAAAGTTTGCAAAATAATTCTTATATTCTCATTATTATCTTCTCAGTTCTTAGAATAAGCCAAGATATCATCAATGTAGACTACCACAAATTGATCCAAGTAAGGACAAAAAATACGATTCATGAGATCCATAAAAGTTATTGGAGCATTTGTGAGTCCAAAAGGCATTACTAAAAATTCATAATGCCAATATCTTGTTCTAAAAGCTGTCTTCGAGACATCTGCTTACTTTACTCTCAACTGATAATATCCTGATTTCATATCAATCTTAGAGAAAACTCCTGCACCTTTAAGCTGAGGTCACCTATTCTAGGAAGTGGATATTTATTCTTCACAATCACTTTATTCAGTTGTCTATAATCCACATATAGCCTAAGAGACCCATCTTTCTTCTTGAAAAATAACAGAGGTACACCCCAGAGAGATACATTAGGGAGTACAAAACCTTGTTCAAGAAGTTCTTGTAACTAGATTTTCAATTCTTTAAGCTCTATGGGTGCCATTCGATATGGTGCAATAGATACTGGTGTTGTACCAAATATAACATCAATAAAAAAATTCAACTTCTCTTTCTGGTGGTAACCCTGGAAACTCCTCAGGAAATGCATCCTGGAAGTCACATACAGTTGATACATCTTGAATTTTAGGATCATCCTTTCTATCTTCAAGAACACAAGCTAAGTAGGCTACACATCCCTTTCAAATAAGCCTTTTTGCTATGATCGCTAATATAACATTAGAGAGAAAATTTAACCTTTCACCAATAACTGTGATCTCATCAATATAAACTGTTCTAAGAGTGATTATTTTAAGATGACAATTTACCACTATATGATGTCTAGATAGCCAGTTCATACCAAGGATCACTTCAAATTTGCAGAAAGTTAGTTTAATCAAATCACCAAGAAATTTATAACCTTGTATTATTAATGGAAAATTCTTGTAAACCCTATTTATCACCACACTATGACCTAAAGGATTTGTAACTAGAATATCATGTTCAAGAGTGTCAACAAATAACCCCATATTTTCAGGCAATGGCATACATATATAACAATGTGTAGATCTTGAGTCTATCATGCATGAACAAAATGTCAAAGTAAAAGTATCTATTATCACAGGCCCGCATAGCATATACATAAGCTAGAATGTGGCGTTAGGTCCATCAATTGTCTCTAATGTGACCCTCTGACCACTAGCACCAGAACAAGCTCTCGTCTTCTACCTCTTCCCCTCAAAGTTTTAGGAAGTAGTTTCTCTACTTGACTAATTTTTTGATACCGTCTACGAAGGCAATCTCTCTGAAAATACTCCATAGATCCACATCGTAGGCATGCTCCCATCACCTGCCAATGTTGTCCTCCATGTTTCTTCCCACAATGATCATATGGGATAACTACCCCATGTCTTGACCCACCTGCTGTACTAGTGATAGATGAGGTGGGTTGTCCTGCCCTAACCATTGATCTCTAACTCTGCTATGATTAGTAGTAGGATATCTGTGTTTGTGCTGAAGCTTAATAAAACCTTTTGCTTCTTACTGGCTGAGAAGGATGAACTAAATTGTCCCTGACTCCTCTTATGTTGTCCCCTATTTCTCTATTTCTGTTCATCAATATTAACCTTTTTAATCCCAAGGTTGCTTTCACCATCTCTCCATAATCCCTAATCCGCAATGCAACAAGGAGTTTCTTTATATCATGGTAAAGGCCTGCTTTAAATCTCTTACACTTATCTACCCCCGTAAGAATTAATCTCTCTACATACATACTCAATTTATCAAACTCTTTCTCATATTCTGATACTGTCCTATACCCCTGTTTCAAATGAAGGAATGCATCCCTCATCTCATCCTTATAAGCCTCCCCTACATATTTATTTGCAAATTGGGACAAAAAGTACTCCCAAGTAAGATCTTATAGTGGAACAAGCCTTTTAATGGACTCCCACTATTAATAAGTTAGTCCTTGAAGAAGATCATCTGCACATTCCAATCTCTCTTTTAGTGTGCAATGGAGAAGATTAAAAATTCTTTTTATCTTGATTAGCTAAGACTCGGTATCTGGAGCAGTAATTGATGACTCCCCTTAAAAATCCTCCACTCCCAACCTCTTGGCTTTCACCAATGTAAGCTTCTATAGTGGAAGAGGTGGTTATGGTTGTACAAGAGGAGTAGCAACCATTTGTTGTTTCACAAAATTCACCATAGTTTGGAAAAACTCTACCGGGTTAGGAACTGAGTGACCAACAGGTGGTAGAACAAGCTGTGTTGGCTATCCTGTCATGCCCTTATCTGTATCACTCATTGAGGCATGGATTTCCTCCAGTCACTGATCGGCTCCCAGAGTGCTTGGTTCCATTCTTTAATCTATAACATACAGAAAGGGTGGATATACATTAGAGTCACATCATATTCTCATATACTCCTTCATTTGGCATGTACACAATTCACTTTTCCTTTATGTCCTTAATAATAGACCCCAAAACCACCCAATGACTCTGATACCCCTAAATGTAACACCCCATACCCAATAATGGAATCGGCATACCAAGTGTTTCCATCTTCTTAAATACATAAGACTTCAAACTACAACATTTTCTATTTAAAACCTCATTATTCTAGCAATTACTATTCACTTTATAAAAATTTAGATAGATTTTCCTCTATATTTACTCAAAACCTCCTGCAAGAAACTTCAATACACTTCTTATGCATATTACTCAAGTATTCATCTCCTGTCAAACTTCGTTAAAAAAAGTAATTTACCCAACTTCCAATACATTTTGACACATCGAAACCAAATTTCATACATTACTTCATTTATTCGTTTATAATTCACAATAAAATCCTGTAAGATCCTTCATTTCTTTATATGTACATTCCATATCTAAAAACAAAATAAAAATTTGTAGTACATCCACCTCCAAATTTTTCGAGATCCTTTTATGACTCTTGTCTTATAGTAGATCTAACATAGCTTTAATTTAATTCTCTTCAAAACCTATATGCGGAAAGAAAATCCACACGCTAAGCTATAGGCTTAGTGATATTCAAGCAATTTCATTTCTCATTCAATTCAATTCAATTCAATTCAAACATAACATGCATAATATATAATATTTTTCACATATAAATATCTTCATTTATTTATAAGCATAAATAAGCATTTAAATCAAGTTACGAAATACAAACATATATTTATTATAATAATTTATATCTAATTATACAATGATCAATAAATTGTACATTCAATTACTACTTTCGTTTGAAGTTCTTTAATCTTTAATCATACATTATCTACTTTCTATAATTGCCCAAAGTAAAATCCATTAGAATTGCATCACTGAGCGAAATAAGAGAAAATTTAAAAAAATGCAAGATCAGGTTCTCAGAACTATACGATCCATTTTTTTTATATACATTTATATTGGAACTAAGCTCTCGGAGCCATGCAGTTCATAACCCAAATCCAATATCTTACACCAAAACTGAGCTCTCAGAGCTATACAGTCCGATAACATATATCATGACGCAATACTGCTAATGCCCTAATTAGCATGTCAACCTTATCACATTCTTCTACTTCCTATCTATTTTACTAGGGGAAAATCTAACTAACTTCCAATAATAAAAGCTCATAATAGCCAATTCAAGTTATTCCATATTCAAACAAAGTAAATGTCATTCTTTAAGGTCATTTTTTCCTTCTGTTATTAATTTTAATTTAATTCATACAACATTCAAAACATATTCATCTCACCAATTAGTCAAAAAATAACATGCATATCAAGTTTCTCAATTCAAACATAATGTATACCAATTGGGGAAAATACAAATTATAAGTCCAAAATTTCAATTTATCACTTATACTACTTCATTCAACCAATTAAATATTTTTAACAACAATTACATAAACCCCTAAGTTTACTCAAGAACTCTAAATTTCTTAATACACAATTTTTAGGAAAAAGTAGAAATGGAAGAACACATACCAAATTGATATCCAAATCTTCAAATTAAACTTCCATAAACTTCAATTTCATCATCAATTCCTTATTCCTTCTCTTTCTCTTTCTCTCTCCTTCAATTCTTTTTCTTTATCTTCATAATATTGCATAATAAATTCAATTTCATGCATTTGATTCATTACTGCATGCAACTATACCAAAATCATGTACTAAAAACAATCAAAACTCCATTAGCTTACCTTACAAATTTTCGGGTACTATTCATTAAGAATACCTAAATACCTTTTCTTCATCTTTTCCCTTTTTTTATATGGTGAGTTTAGGGACCCTAGGTTGATGATTTAGTGTTTAATAGGTGATTTGGGGGTTAAAACTAAAGAAAATTGGCTTGAAAATGAACGAAATGAAAGAAAAATGGAGAAGAAAGGAGGGAGGTATTCTCGGCAACGTTTTGGAGAAGAAGAGAATGGGAAGTTGAAAAAAATGTCATGTGGTCCCTCATTAAAAGTTTTCCACTTTTTTAAATCCAAATTTAACTTTATTTATTAATCCATTCTTTCTTTTTCTCAATAAAAATACCTATAAGAAAAATATCAACCTCATATAAAGACCTTAATTAATATCATTTATTTTCATTAATAGTTTTGGATTTGACTTCACCTTTTCACAGGTCAAACTTTGACCGTTGGTCAACTTTTAGTTGAATCCTTAAAATGAACTTGTTTGTAGTTCTAGTTTGATAATATTATCATATGTTTAAATAAAAAAAAAAGAAGTTTGGGTCCCGAGTGTCACTATTCACTTTGGGATATACTATTCACAACGCAAAAAGTAATATTCATGAAATTGAGATTTTTGGGGTGTTATATAATCCGTTTTTGATTAACATTAAACCTCGACCTTATAATGTCCATGATGGTTCTTTGCTTACCTCTTTCATTCCCTTTTCTTTCCATTGTTCTTTCTATAACTTCCTAGCATCTTGCTTTTCAAATTTCTCTCTCTTACTTTGTCATGTCAAAAACTTATGTGCCTTTAAGCTTATTAGAACTCATCTTTTTTTTGTTCATGCACCTACAATCACACAAGATAAGTGTTAAATTCCTTAAGTCAAGTAACTCAAATTGAATTAGATGCTAAGTTTATAATCCTCGATAACGATGCCAAAAATTTGTTTGTTTGATTTTAAATATATTTATACCCCAAGTATACGGATCATAAATTTATAGTATAAATATTACCATCCCAAGAGGATTGCTATTAGACTCCTAGAAATGTTTGTAACATTTTGTTTAAGGTAAACAATATAATAACTGTAGCTAGTAAATTAACTAAACTAGAGAAAATTGACAACTGAATAATTAACAAGCAGTAATGAACTTGTGATTTAATCAATTATAAAAAATTAAGAATTACTTATATCCTTGTTTTGTGTTCATCCCACCTTCCTGATTTAATTATACTTAACTATAGATATTCAATAGTTATGGTTACGTTATCTTAAGATCTAACCAATTAATCCCAATTGAAATAAATAAGAATTAAATTGTGACCTTTCGATCTCTCATAACTCTTACCAACTATCTAATTAGATTTGAAGTAATATTATTGGTAACTAAAAAACAATTAAGATATTTCTTCAATTGTTAGTTAATATGATGTTTATCGGTCCATTATGGTTCCAGCTCTCGCTATGAAATATAACACAAATATTTCAACCTAATCTCTCAATTTAGATTAAAGAATTAAATAATAGCCATCATAAAGTATGCTTTTATTAAATCAAGAACATAAAAGTTTAATAAAAATTGAAGAGTAATTCATAAAGATATAATTGTTCATAATCATCATTTAAAAACAAGGAAAGAAAAGAAAAAAGTAGAAGATTGAATCTTGGATGTATTCTTTTCCTTGTCCTTGAGCTAGAAAATTTTATAGCTCTGTTCTTCTAGAAATTTTGCTTCTTTGATCACTTTCTTAGATGTTCCAAGTGCCTCTTTTGTTCTTTCTCTTTGCAATTTATACTTCAATTCCATCATATTTTAGTTTTCTCAGCTCACAAGTTTTTTTTGTACTTTTAATTTTGCAGGGCTATTTTTGGAACTAAATTAAATGGAAAAATCCTAGAAAGAACCCGATATGCCTGAAGAACAATCTAAGAATAAGAAAACAAGAAAAAGGGTGAAGCCACCATATGTAAAAAAGATTAAGAGGAGACATCAAGAGAGCTTCAAAGAATTCTAGATTTCCAAATCAAGACTCTGACTAGTTTTTCTTTCTTTTCCTTTTATTTCTTCCATTATTTTGGATGTTTATTTGGATTATCATGAGGTTAAACATGAATATGGGTTTCTAAATCCATATTATGGGTTGTTCTTAATTTGTTTTGTTAAACTTTATTCTTGTTGAGTTTAATACATCTATCAATGATTTGAGATAATGTTAAGGTGCACAACTAGAGTTGGTAGCTTAATAGACCTGCAATTATCATATTAATTAACAACTGAAGAGAGATCTTAATTGTGAATTAATTATCCGTAGGATTGTTTCAATTTTAATTGAATAGTTAGGAGTAGTTTTGTGAATCGAGATATTACAATTCTATTATTATCGAATTCAATTACGATTACTTGATTAGATCTAGAGAGTGGGTAATCAAAACCTTAGAATATCTAGGATCGAGCATAATTGGATCAACAAGATAAAGGGAAACAAAAAAGGGATAAAATAATTCCTAAATCTCTAACTTTGATCAACCTTATTTTATTGGAAACTTAATTATTTACTTGTTTCATTTTATTAGTTATTTCAAATTCAATTATATATTTTAATTCAAATCAATCTGTAGTACCTTAGACAAAGTTTTATTGAAGATTTTAGGTGTCTATTGATCCTTATAGGAATGATACCTTTGATACTACGAGATATGATCTGTATACTTACGGTATTGAAAGTTTTCATTATAAAACTTATCAACAATGATTTCATTATAATTTTTTAATGTATTTTTATCTCATGGACTTTATTATATACATATAACTATATATATAAGATAACAAAGGATTTTAAATGATTATATTAATAAACTACAAACAACTGATTGGCTCTGGGGCATAAACCACAATATGGTACACCACTAAAAGGAACGTCATTCACAGGCTTAGTGTTATTGCAATTTAACTCTTTATAAGAGTTCCCAATGGCTTGGAAACATCCAATTGTAGCATCAAGCTTCTTTATAGAAGCATCCCCATCATATATGATGTTGGATGTACCGCGTTGCACATTTTATGGCTTTACGCCCTCCATGTTACTGGAATTAGAGCAATATTAGGGCAATCATTCTCTACTTGAGTAGACGTGGACCCTCTTAGTAGTAGGCTTATTAATTCACTATATTCTACTACTTTGAAGAGTTTCGTGGTCCTTCTCCATTCCTATCCAGACTATTTAAGTGAGGACTTCCAATGATAACATACTTGAATATCATCCACCACCAATTCCCCACTTCCATTCAATTGTATAAGGGGAATAATTTTTTGAAAACTGTAGGACATGTCCACTTATACACAAATTCTTACTAACCCAAACCTCTTCATTGAAGCTATGTATTCATCTATGTAAAGAGGAATCCCGAAGAATCTTGCCAAGCAATTAAGGCTAGTTATAGACCAATATTCAATGGAATGTTGTGAATATTGATCCACAACTATACATGTTTAAGCTACATTTGTTCCATCCTCAATCCTAGAGACCATTTTAGTAAAAGATAGGCTTATCTTTGATATGCCAAAGACTAGCTTTAAGAACATTGCTAGCTCCTTTAATGAAGGTGAACCTAAAGACAAATTGCCCTTGTAGGTTGATAAGTATATCATATAACCCCATCTTGCCTTAATGGTGCATTAGCTTCTATTACCAGATATGTAAGCCTTTTATCATAAGAGAAACCCACCATATATGGGCTCCACCTTTTATTACCTTGCAATAGGATGTCCTTCAACAGTTTAACCACTTGCTTACCTTCCTAGTTAATAGGTAAGAAATAGGTCTCCTTGAGTTGCCTTAGATGTTCGCTGAGAATAAAGTTGGCACAATAAGGAGGACTAGCTAACGTGTAACTTAGTAGAGGAACTTTATCGATCAAAGTTTGGAATAAGGATCCCGCAAGTAAGTTAAGAGGGGCAATGTTAAAGAAGAAAAACGTCTTTCTAAGCTAATGGCATGAGCAAGATCAAAAGTTACACACTCCATGAAGAGAGACAATTATGATTTAAAAAGTTACCAGCAGTGCACTTAAGACATGATTTGTTATTAATATAGGGGTTGTTTGGTTTCACTTCTGTTTTTTTATTATAGTTTTTATTTTTTCTTTTATATTTTTGTTCTTATTTTTCTTAAAAAAACAAAAACCTGTTTGGTTAATATTTATAATATAAAAACTAAAAACAAAAACCTATTTGGTTGAGATTAGTAATAAAAAACAAAAACAAAAACAAAAAATGTTTGGTTTTATCATCTTGTTTTTATTTTTGTAATTATACTCTTATATTAATAATTTATATAATAAATTATATTTTTAAATTAATTAATTACCATTATTATTAAAACAAAAATATATGCAAATTAAATATAATTAAAAGTTACATAATAATTTTATATAATAAATTTATATAAATTAGAAAATTATATTAAGTCATTCCAATCAATAAAAGATATCCATCATATTACAATTCTTGAAAATATAATAGTACTATCATTTATAAAAAGAAACATAAATCAATTAGAAATAATATAATCATTCCACATTTGCCTAGTAATTTCATCTCGCATCCAAGACATACCTTGAAGTTATGCTGGAGTGATATTATACTCCACTTGAGAAATTGCATCTTCATTTTCATTTTCCCTAATTTGTTCTTTATTTTCGGCAAAAATTTCAAATAATTCATTACTTTGACCATACATTCTATTATAATTGTGTACAACACAATAAGCAATAATGATGTATTTTTGTTTCTTCGTTTCATAACTCGACATGTTTTTTAAGTATAGGAAATCTTGCCTTTAGAATGCCAAAACATTTTTCAATAACATTTCTTAATGAAAAATGTCTATAGTTAAACAATTCCTGTAGACCTTGAGGTCCTCCTCTACCTCTATAATCTCGTAAATGATATCTTTTATCTTGGTATGGTGAAAGAAATCTAAGTATATTAGTGTAGCGCAAGTCAACCAAAATGTACTTACCTAACATAGAAAGAATATAATATTAACAAAAAGATATTAAAATAAATCATAATTACTATGTTTATTTAAAATAATATAATACCTTGTGGAGGCATAGGAAATTGATTCGCTAGATTTGTCACTGTTTTTAAAAGAACTCAAGAGTCATTTACTTTAACATCCTGTTTTCCTTAGCAAAGGGTTAGGACCTTAGAATATTGTATATGAGAAAACAATGAGAAATTAGGAAATGAATTTCATGCTCATGCATAATATAGCATACATACATAGGAATCTGATTTTTTTTTGGACACATTACAACAACTGCTTATACAATCAATTGACATTTTCTAGGTATAATTTATTTTTAAATGATTATAATGTCAATTTTGGATTATATGTCTTGAAAATTGAATTGGTGAGTATAAATATTGACTTAGAATTTTTGGTGAAAATTTAGAAAATTTCTAAAATTTTGGGTAAATAATTTCGAATAAGGAAAAACGTCAAATGATAGGACAATTGATTTATGACAGTAGGAATATTAGAAGAATGACAATAAAAATAATTGTCACATGGCTTTAGGTTTTAGTGACAAATGTCAAAGAAAATTGGGAGACAATTGGATTAGAAAATTGGAGACAAATGGACTAGTTATTAAAGAGGACTAAGTGGAACCATGGGGAAGTGACAAGTGGCAATTGTTAGTATTACTTGCCTTGCCACACTCACCCATGATTCTTTTAACACATTGAAAGACCATTTTAATTGTTTTCACTCTTGCTATATACTCTATTTTCTTCATCTTCTCCATTTATTCTTCTCCATATCACGACACTCTCTTCTCACTCTCTCAATGTTGAATCTTCCTCTCATCCTTCACTTACTACTTCCATTTTTTTGTCTTCTTCATTTGTCACAAAAAAAACCTAACCTACTCTACCTCCATGTTGACGATCGTATGATGCTTGGAAGCTAGGGTTAAGTTGTGATTTGAAGACTTTGAAGCTAAAACAAGTAAGTATCTTGATGATCTTATGGGTTGTTTTAAAAAGAAATATTTTGATGATAGTTAGAGGTTAAATGATCATAAAATAGTGATGTATATATATTGAACCATGAGTGAAGAAATGAGCATATAGATGTCTTGTTTTTGTGTATATGATGATTAATAATTCATAAGTTGTTGTATAGATGATTTAGAGATAGCAAAATCATTATGATGGTGTAGAAAGAATGCAGAAATTTTTACAAAGGGATGATGTTTACATGTTTTGTTTTTATTGTATAATCATATAAATTTGTGGTAGCTGTTATTAAGATAAACTAAAATGAGTTTAAAGCTAAAGAAAAGGAGTAGTGTGGTGTCTTGAAATGAGAAGAAATTAAGTTGATAGTTTACAAATGAAATGAAGGTGATAATTGAGTTAAATGTGTGCAGAAAGTTTATGATAAATGTGAATATACGGATGTTCTGTTTTTGTCTTTATTATCAACGATAGATTATGATTTGTTTGTAATTGATATTGAGATGAAATCAAGGTGAGAACGAAGAGGAAGTGATGAGGAATTAACCTAGAAATGATAGACTAAGGATAAGATGTTTTAGATGTAACTTGAAAAAGTTTGAAAAGCTGGAAAATGGGAAGAATTTTTGCTGGGATTCTTGGATGTGAGAAACCCACAATCGTGGGAATACATCCCCAATTGTGAGAATGCATGAAAGGGGCTGAAACGGTCTGTTTTCATAACCCACAATCGTGGGAATGGTTTTCACGTAAATTATGCTTCTTTTATGTGTAGTTTGAAACAAAAAATGGTTAGGTATTTTCTTAAGTTGCATTTAGGGTTAAACGAAGCTTGAAATGAACCCAGTTTGATAATGGATAAAGTAATTAAATGTTGATATGATTAGAATAATAATTAAGGTTATAACTAAAGAATGAATGGTTATACGTTAAGTGTTCAAATATGGAAATTTAGAGATGTTATAAGAAGGAAAGTGATCCTATGAAGGCTAATATGATTCAAAGAAGATGAATGATGTGTATTAATAAAGGTGAATGATAAATTAGATATTTTGTGATCTTAAAATGTTAGAATAACCTTAGTGAATGATTGAATGATGAACTTAGAATAATCTTGTACAATTGAGGTTTAAAGCTAAGTTCAAAATTAGACATATATGAGTTTTGAAGTATGAATGATCATAAGACGTGAATTAAGGAAAAAACCCAGAATAGTCAAATTAAGCATGCATTATACATAATACATATACATATGTGTATGACTGAGTATTAATGTGATTGTGCAAATTAGTAATGTATAAATGTGTATGTGTTGCATGATATAAAAGTGTAATTAGAGCGGCAAGATCCAAACATTGCCATGACGTCAAGGCAATAGTTATCTGGAGTATATTCTGAGTAACCTAGATGGTCTCACATTGATTAATTGTTTTGTTTAAATTTCTTATTATTGAGGTGAATGTGTTAACTCTAGACAATTATTGTCTGAGGTGTTTAATGCATGAAAATCATATTAAAAGTGCTCATTGTATGTGAATTTGACAGAAATAAGTGTACTCAACATATTTGTTGAATGTCGGACTTAGGTCCAATGATATGTGAAAATGAATATGTAAAGTGAATATAAGTGACTAATTGATATATGAGATTTGATGCATTTCACCACTTGAATGCATGATCAGATAAAGGCTGTTGTGACTAGAGTCGTCAGTGAAAAAGAGCTTAAAAATCAGAATATGGTAAGAGCCTCTGGCTCACTATGTATAATGAGGCTGGTATCCCCAAAAGATACAGGACAGTTACTAATAAGCCTGGATCTACAATAGATAAGGGACAGGGAAAAAGACACTCAATCACAACATGTTAATAATTGAAAGTGAGTCTCATGAGCATTGCATATATATTTGATATATATGTTTTAAATTATTCAAATGAATTGTTTGAACTGTTGTAAATGTGAAGTGTGAAATAAGTGATCAAAGTGATACTTGATGCTACATAATGATTAGGGAAGTAATGTGCAATACGTGTTATTACTTATCTGCAAATTGAATGTGAATCGTAAATTAAGTTATGTTTGGTATGAGTGAACCATCGATGATGGGTAGCTCACTGAGTTCGTAAAACTCAACAAAATTGCAACGTAATTTTTTAGCTACAAGAGAGGAGACTTTAGTTACTAAGAGGTTTTAGAAAAAACTTAGTACTACTTTTGGACTCGAGAGATGGCTCAAAGGTCGATCAGTTGCGACGGAAGTGATATATAGAATTTTTATATAATTCTTCATTTATGTAGCATATTTTGTAAACAGAATTGTAGACTCTGATAAGCCTCCAATATTGTGTCTATATAGATGATGTGTGTAATGCTACAATGTACATTATGTTTTATGAATGAAAATGAAGAATTGAGTTTAAGATATTGAATAATTGTATTTTAAACATGATGCCATAATAAGTGATGTGATTGCTCTAGCACACTACTTCCATCGGGCATGTGTTCAAATTTTTGATGGACGTATGGGCATACGTCAAATATGAATGCATGATCAAATAAAGGCAGTTGCGAGCAGAGTCGCTAGTGAAAAGAGCTTAAAGCTCAAAATGTGGTAAGAGCCTCTGGCTCATTATATATAATGAGATCTATATCCCTAATGGATATGAGATAGTTATCAATGAGCTTGGTATCCACAATAGATATGGAATAATAAAAAAAGAAATCGATGACAACAACGTAATAATTGAAAATGAGTCTCATAATCATTACATATATATTTGATATATATATATTTTAAATGATTGAAATGAATTGTTTGAACTGCTCTAAATGTGAAATGTGAAATAAGTGATCAAAGTGATATTTAATGCTACATGATGAATGGGGAAGTGATGTGCAATATATGTTATTACTTATGTGCAAATTGAATGTGAATCGTGAATTATGCTATGTTTGGTATGAGTGAACCATCGATGATGGGTAGCTCACTAAGTTCACAAAACTCATCAAAATTGCAATATGATTTTTCAGTTTTGAGAGAGGAGACATAGTTACTAAGAGGTTATAGAAGAAACTTACTACTGCTTTTAGACTCGAGAGATGGCTCAAAGGTTAGTCAGCTGAGACCGAAGTTATAGATAGAATTTTTATATAGTTCCTTATTTATGTAGGATATTTTATAAACAAAGCTACAGACTCTGATAAGCTTCCGATATTGTATATATATGGATGATGTATGTAATGCTACAAAGTACATTATATTTTATGAATGAAAATAAGGAATTAAATATTGAGCAATTGTGTTTTAAATATGATGCTATGATAAGTGATGTCATTTCTCTAGCACACTACTTCCACCAAGCATGTGCTCGAATGTCTGGTAGATATATAGGCACATGTCGGATGGAAGTGTGGTGCTAAAATTTTTGATATCAAAGCATGGTTTGGCATTTATAGGGACATATAGGAACATTAGACATGAAATATCGTGAGAAATTTGGATAGTAATCAAAGTTATTGTCTATTATAGGTCATCAGCCATAAGTGACCAAGTGGGACAATCAACTGACCTAGAATCAGTAGGGGCCAATAGAGAGTCTTCTGTATCTCGACCTGAGAGAATACCTTTGAGAATTCCTGAGAGAAGGGATGATAAACTGAGAGAGCAGGGAGCTATAACTTCTACGAAAGTATAGACCCTATAGAGGTTGAAGGATGGCTAGAGAGAACGGAAAGAATTTTTTATCAGATGGATTGCGAGTCGGACGAAAAATTCTACTATATAGTTTCCTTACTACAAAGTCCAACATACCAATAATGGAAGACTATTCCAAGCAGTACCATCAAGCCTTGTAGCATGAAGTGGGAAGACTTTCTGAAGGTCTTCAAGGAGAATTACATACCTAAGATCTACCTGGACAGAAAGATGAAAGAATTTCTAAATCTGAAGTAAAGTAGTCTTTCTGTGGCAGAATTGAGATAAAGTTCAATGAACTGATAAGCTATGCTGTTGCCTTGATTCCTACAGAGGAAGACAAGTATAGGAGGTTAGAAGATAGGTTAAATATGGAAATTCGGACGAGGTTAGCCATTTATAATTTAGGTAGTTTTACAGAACTATGAACTGCCTCGATCCAAATTGAGCAGTAGTTAAATGATGGCCAGGCATAATACAAACAAGAGTCTAAAATGAAGAGGCGTAGTGAATCTCAAGGTAGTTTTAGTAAAAGATTTAGTAAGCACCAAAACAGATCTTTTCGACCACTGGCTAGATTAAGACAGTCGAGGTTTAGACAGAGGGGTAGTTTTATGCAGTTTGACAGTAGAAGAGGTGTAATATTGCTATAGCTACCTAATTGTGAACATTGTGGGAAGAAACACAGTAGTGAATGTTGGAAACTTTCTGGAGCTTGCCTTCTATACGGCTCTTTTAATCATCAGATCAGAGACTGTCCCATTGTTTATGGAGCACAGTCTGGAAGGAGAAGAGGAGTAGTAACTGAAACAACTGTCCAGCAGAGCTGAGCTAGTGGGTCTGGATGGACAGGCCATGGTAGAGGCAGAATGAGTTCTGGGAGTCCTACTGTCAGCACTGAGGCACAGAGCAATCAACCATAGTCTCAGGCCAGAGTTTATGTAATGACTAGATAGGAGGCTCAGAACTCTCCAGATGTCATTGCAGATGTGTTGTATGTATTTACTTATGAAGCTTTTGCATTGCTAGATCATAGATCTACGCATTCTTTTATCTCACCACATCTAACATCTAAGTTACATTATGATAGAGAATTATTGAAACATGGATTAAAGGTAAGTAAACCAATAGGTAGTACTACAATAATAGGAGAAGTTTGTAAGAGATGTATAATTCTGGTTGATCAGGCAAAATTGGAAGCAGATTTGAATGTATTATAGTTAAGGGAGATAGATATTATTTTAGGCATGGATTAACTCACTACTCATAGGGCTATCATGAACTGCTATACTAAGGAGGTGATATTAAAATCTCCTAATCAACCAAGAGCAGTATTCTCAGGTGTTAGTCAAGCAGTGCCAACTAGACTGATATCATTCATGAGTGCTCTGCGATTGATCAAAGAAGAATGTGACGCTTATTTGGCCATGCAGTCGATACTCGCACTGAGCAAAAGTGTAGGACATTCCTATTGTTAGGGAATTCCTAGATGTATGTCTTGCTGATTTATCTGGTTTACCTCTAGATAGGGAAATAGAGTTTACGATTGAATCTGTTCCAAGTGTGGCTTCTATATCTATTACTCCATTTAGGATGGCACCTGTGGAACTGAAAGAATTGAAGGCTCAATTGCATGAGTTATTGGAAAAGGGTTTCATTAGACCCAGTGTATCACTATGGGGAGCTCCAGTCTTGTTTATAAAGAACAAAGATGGAACTCCCAGACTATGCATTGGTTATAGGCAACTGAATCAGGTAACAATGAACAACAACTACTCGTTGCCTAGAATTGATGTTTTGCCTGATTAGTTGTAAGGAGCTTGGGTGTTCACTAAGTTAGACTTGAGATCTAGTACTATCAATTAAAGATAGTAGAGATTAACATACCGAAAAGTGCGTTCAGGAGTAGGTATGGGCATTTTGAGTTCTTAATGATGCCTTTTGGATTTACTAATGCCCCGGTTGTATTTATGGCTTTGATGAATAAGGTGTTCCAACCCTACCTGGATCATTTTTTGATATTATTTATCGATAACATTTTGGTATATTTGCAAAGTAGAGAGGATTGTATTAAACATTTGAGGTTAATCTTACAGGTACTGAGGGAGAAACAGTTATATGCCAAATTCAGTAAATGTGAATTTTGGCTTGATCAAGTAGTGCTCTTGGGTCACATAGTGTCTGGACAAGGCATACAAGTGGATCCAAAGAAGATAGAGGCAGTGATGAAGTGGGAAGCTCTGAAGAATGTACCGGAGATCTAAAGTTTCCTTAGGTTAGATGGATACTATCGGAGGTTTATCGAGAGG
Organism: Erythroxylum echinodendron; assembly: GCA_027575705.1. Taxonomy (NCBI): domain Eukaryota; kingdom Viridiplantae; phylum Streptophyta; class Magnoliopsida; order Malpighiales; family Erythroxylaceae; genus Erythroxylum; species Erythroxylum echinodendron. Next base: position 16,763,234 of record JANZXR010000004.1, read on the forward strand.
TTTTCACTGATCTCAATCCCTCTGACTAAACTTCTAAGGAAGAATATGCCTTTCAAATTGGATGTTGAATGTTAAAAAAGTTTTAAGGAGCTAAAGCATTAGTTAACTACAAGATCAGTGTTTGACTATTCCATCTGGATCTAGAGGTTATGTGGTGTATAGTGACGCTTTATAATATGAATGGATTTTGCTATATTTTTATATGTTATTTCATTTGAATTCATTCCTATTTTTTATGTTTAATTGCTCATTTTGTGTTCCTATTAATTTTACATGTAGATTTAATGATGGAATACAAATATAAAGTTAAAGCATGAAATGCAGCAGCAATAAGCAAAAAACAACAGTGCAGAGATACAACAGCTAGACAAGAAACGACAATATAGCAATAGACGTTATTAGTGTGCATTTCATGCAAGAAAAACGATGTGCAGCATAGGTGGAAACAAGTAACAAAATGAAAACATATGGACAAGCTGTCCAAGAAAAATGTCACTGTACAGAAGCAGCAGGAGGTTTGGCAAGGTTTTGTGAATAGTGAGCATGGACCAAAAACCACGACATAAAATTGTCAAATCAAGCAATAGTAGATCGGCATGACGAGAGGGGGCTTGCAGCAAAACAAGAAGAAGAGAAGAGTGAGTAGCGTGAGAGAAGAGAAGTGAATGAATAGTAACATGGACCAAAAACTCCAAATGTTAAATTGTCCCATCGATGAATAGTAGTGAGGAGAAGAGAAGCTTGTCGTGAGTGAAAGAACAAGGGGGTCTTCGGTAGGAATATTAATGGGGGCTAAAGCATTTTTCCAGTAGAGACTCATGGAGGGCTAAACGTGCCAACATTAGTTTGGAGGTGACATCAATGTCGACGATCCCGGTTAAGCATTTTTATTATTTTGTTGTTTCTTTCTCTCATTAGGAATTAATTATGTTATCTTGTATTTATTGGATTGGGTATTAAATGATGATGATTTTAATGCTCTATTGAATCATTTTTCATGAAAACCCATTGCCAGAATCGAATGCAATATGTAATTTTTGTATTTCTGATTCATGTGTAGCGACTAATGATTCCAAATCATTAGAGATAACATAACCTAGGTTAAATAATCCAAGTTTATGTGATTATTGCCTAGATTGGTCTATTTTTCTGATTCATAATTTGGTTGTCCAAATAAACTTAGAGAGCTTATTCTAGGTTTCCCGATAGCTAGGTTGCCTAGATTGGTATATTAACGAGTGCTTTCTAATTAACTAGAATATAAGGAAAAATCAGGATTAACAGATCTTGTTGTTAATCTACAATTGATAATTGCTAAGAGAGATAAAAGAACAACAAATCAATGAATTGTACTTAATTAGGATGTAGACCAAGATTAAACCAAAAAACCATATCCCTACCGAATTCTCCAATTTTATCATTTTTCATATATTTTATTTAATTTGTTTTCATTAAGTTATTTTATTTTATATTCTTTTTAAATTGAAAACCCCCCATTACCTAAACATAAATTAATTTCATTTTATAGGCTAACCGAATGCTCCCTGTGGGATTGACTTAGACTCACCACTGCTACAGTAGTAGTCTAGTTATTTTATTTTGACTAGCATTAACACACGCCGATCACTTCATATAAAGGATTGGGATATGTATTGATGTAGTATGGCAAAGTAATAGCATGTGCATCAAGACAATTAAGGTCTTAGTAGATTAATTATCCAATACATGATTTAGAGCTTGCTACAGTGGTTTTTTCTCTAAAAATATGGAGACACTATTTGTATGGAGAGACTTTCTAGATATATACTAATCATAAGAGGTTGAGGTATCTATTGAGTCAAAAAGAATTGAAAATGAGATAGAGGAGATGGATAGAATTGTTGAAAGACTATGAATGTAAGATTGAGTATCATCTGGGAAAAGCTAATATGGTATTTGATGACTTGAGTAGAAAATCAAATAGCAGGGTAGCTCAAATTCAGATATCGAGGTTACTGAGCCTAGTTCAATTGAGAGCATTGAATGTTGAGTTGAATATAGAGTATAATGAGGCATTGATAGCCACAACAAGACTGAGACCAATGTTGCATGATAGAATCAGAAAAGTTTAGAGTAAAGATCCTGAAATGGTGAAGCTTATTGAGAAGTTAAAGTGAGCCCAAATTCTGAGTTTGAATTGAGAGATGAGACACTGTGGTTAAGGCAGAGGTTATGTGTGCCTGATATTGATAATCTGAGAAAGGAGATTTTGGAGGAAGTTCGCGTAGCAACTTATATTATGCATCCTGGTACCACCAAGATGTATAACACACTCTGATGGCCAGGGATGAAGAAGCAAGTATGGAATATGATGCTAAGATGTATAACACACTAAACAATATTTATGGTGGCCAGGGATGAAGAAGCAAGTAGTGGAATATGATGCTAAGTATTTTACTTGCCAATAAACTAAGGCTAAGTGTCAAGCTCCAGTTGGTAAGTTACATTCGTTACCTATTCCGGAGGGAAAATGAGAGTGAATTACGATGGATTTCATTACAGGATTGCCAAAGATTCTAAGGCAATATGATGCTATATATAAGTTACCATGGACCGATTGACAAAGTTGGCCCATTTCGTACCAGTGAGAGAGAATAACTCACTATACCAATTATCCCGCAGGTATATGAACGACATAATAAGGTTGTATGGGCTTTCAGTGTCCATTGTATCAGACAGGGTTCCTACATTTACCTTAAAATTTTGGAACAGTTTACAGCCAGCTCTGGGTACGAATTTAAACTTTAGTACTGTATTTGATCCTTAAAAAGATAGACAGAGTGAGAGAACGATCAAGACTGTTGAGGATATACTCAAAGATTGTGTATTGGAGTTTCAAGGAGAATGAGATCAGTATATAGCCTTGATTGAATTTGCTTATAACAACTATTAATATAGGGGCATCGGAATGGCACTGTATGAGGTGTTATATGATATAAAATGTCGTTCACCTCTATATTGGGATGAAGAGGGTCTGAGAATGGTCAAAGGCCTAGAACTGATACAAGACACTATAGATAAAGTGAAACTGATCTGTAGTCAAATTAAAGTAGCTCAAGATAGACAAAAAAGTTATGTAAATCAGCACCGGAGGGATATAGAGTATCAAGTAGGAGAAAGAGTGTTTCTGAGAGTATCGCCTTAGCGCAGAGTGCTGAGGTTCAGTAAAAAAGGTAAGTTAAGCCCTAGATACATTGATCCTTATAAGATCATTGAGAGGATTGGATCATTGTCTTAAAAATTATCCTTATCAATTGAGATGACTTAGATGCACAATGTATTTCATGTAAGTATGCTTAAGAGATATCAGTCTGATCCGATGCATGTATTGATGACTTAAGAGCTTAAAGTTGAGAGTAATCTGAGTTATGTAGAGGAACCAACAAAGATAGTGGGATATCAGACGAGCTAGTTGAGAAACCAAGTAATTCCACTGGTGAAAGGCCCTTGGAAGAATCACTCAAGTGAAGAAGCTACATGGGAAACATAGGAGCACATGAGGAAACAATATCCCCACCTATTCAAACAATTAGGTGAGAATTTTGAGGACAAAATTTCTTAAAGAGGGGAGAATTGTAATATCTCGTTTTCCCGAGCAAAGGGTTAGAACCCTAAAATATTAGACAGGAGAAATAGCAAAGAAAAATTAGGAAATGCATTTCATGTTCATGCATAATATAGCATGCATAAATGTGAATCTGATTTTTTTGCAAACATTACAATGACTATTCATGCACTCAATTAACACTTTCCAGGTATAATTGATTTTTAAATGATTATGATATGAATTGTGGATTATATGTCTTGAAAATTGAATTGGTGAGTATAAATATTAATTTAGAATTTTTGGTGAAATTTAGGAAATTTCTGAAATTTTAGGTAATTTCGGACTAGGAAAATGCCAAGTGGCAGGACAATTGATTTATAATAGTATAAATAAGTGACGAATGACAATAAAAATAATTGTCACATGGCTTTAGGTTTTAATGACAAATGATATAGAAAATTGGGAGACAATTGGATTACAAATTGGAGACAAATGGACTAGTTATTAAGAATGCTGGAACCCCTCCCCGGGCGGGTCCACGGCCCGACGTCCTATGTGACATCTGGACCTGTGGCCCACGGGGGAG
>JANZXR010000004.1:16767505-16788144 GCA_027575705.1 Erythroxylum echinodendron
TACACCATTCAACCCCCCTTCTTGTGTATCTAGTTTCTTGAACTTAAAGATTTTACTAACGTGTGATTTACTTCACAAATGGTTAGGTATTTTCCTATGATGCATTTAGGGTTAAATGAAGCTTGAAATGAACCTAGTTTGATGATGGATAAAGTGATTAAATGTGTGATATGATTAGAGTGATAATTGAGGTTATAACTTAAAAATGAATTTCTATACATTAAGTGTTCAAATCTGGAAATTTGTAGATGTTATAAGAAGGAAAGTGATCCTATGAAGGCTAATGTGATTCAAATAAGATGAATGATGTGTATTAATAATCACAAATTAGATATTTTGTGATCTTACAATGGTAGAATAACCTTAGTGAATGATTGAATGATGAACTTAGAATAATCTTTTACAATTGAGGTGTAAACCTAAGTTCAAAATTAGACATATATGAGTTTTGAAGTATGAATGATCATAAGATTTGAATTAAGGAAAAAAACCTGGAATAGTCAAATTAAGCATGCATTATAGTAATGTGTAAATGTATATGTGTTGCATGATATAAAAGCACAATTAGAGCGGCAACATCCAGACATTGCCCGGACGTCAAGGCAATAGCTATCTGGAGCATATTGTGAGTAACCTAGATGGTCTCACATTGATTAATTGCGTTGTTTAAATTTCTGTATTGACTTATTATTGAGGTGAATGTGTTAATTCTGGACAATTATTGTCCGAGGTGTTTGATGCATAAAAATCATATTGAAAGACCTCATTGTATGTGAATTTGACAGAAATAAGTATACTTAACATATTTGTTGAAATGCCGGACTTAGGTCCGATGATATGTGAAAGTGAATGTGTAAAATGAATATAAGTGACTGATTGATATATGAGATTTGATGCATTTCACCACTTGAATGCATGATCAGATAAAGACAGTTGTGACTAGAGTCGTCAGTGAAAAAGAGCTTAAAACTTAGAATATGGTAAGAGCCTCTAGCTCACTATGTATAATGAAGCCGGTATCTCCAACGGATACAGGACAGTTACTAATAAGCCCGGATCCACAATAGATACGGGACAGGGAAAAAGACACTCAGTCACAACATATTAATAATTAAAAGCGAGTCTCATGAGCATTGCACATATATTTGATATATATTTTTTAAATTATTGAAATGAATTGTTTGAACTGTTCTAAATGTGAAATGTGAAATAAGTGATCAAAGTGATACTTAATGCTACATGATGATTGGGGAAGTGATGTGAAATATGTGCTATTACTTATCTACAAATTGAATGTGAATCATGAATTAAGTTGTGTTTGGTATGAGTGAACCATCGACAATGGGTAGCTCACTGAGTTCGTAAAACTCATTAAAATTGTATTGTGATTTTTCAGGTACAAGAGAGGAGACTTTAGTTACTAAGAGGTTTTAGAAGAAACTTAGTACTGCTTTTGGACTCGAGAGATGGCTCAAAGTTCAATCAGCTGAGAATGAAGTGATATATAGAATTTTTGTATAGTTCCTCATTTATGTAGCATATTTTATAAATAGAGTTGTAGACTATAATAAGCTCCAATATTGTATATATATATATATAGATGATATGTGTAATGCTACAATGTACATTATGTTTTATGAATGAAAATGAGGAATTGAGTTTTAGATATTGAGTAATTGTGTTTTAAATATGATGCCATGATAAGTGATGTGATTGCTCTAGCACACTACTTCTATCATACATGTGCTCAAATTTCTGATGGACGTATGGGAACGTGTCAAATGAGAGTGGAATGCTACCTTTGGAATACCTTCCCATCCAACCATTACGTATGTAAAACGCATGTCAAATAAGCAACAACACATAATATTTTAGGTTGGATTAATTCTTTTACCCCTATATAGTATTTGTTCGTCGGTTGGAATATGTGCATCAATATGTATATCATCTATTACTCTATAAAACCCTAAAAATTTAAAATATATTAAAATGATTATTAATCATAAGCATATGATTAAAATAGTAGTTAAATATATGAATGTACCTGAAAATATGAAAAGAATTTTAAATTATGTTGAATCTCATGAGGTGTATTTGTAAAAGATGGTGGAGTAATGACTCTTTGCAAGACGATTAACTACATATAAGACCTTACGAAAGTACTTCGAAATTGTTTAGGTCGAACATTGAAAGTGTTCTACATTAACTCTAGTTGTCTCACTATGTCCTATAGTCATCAAGAAAATTGATACTTGTTCCTCCACAGTCAAATGACTTGTTGCCCTTTAAGTCTCCTATACTCTTTAATTAATCACATAAGCTCAAAAAGATTATCTTTCTCATTCTTTAGTTTTTCATAAATCCTTGTAGAATTCCCATTCAAAAGTTCTAATATCCAATTATGACCTGGTAGAGAAAAAGTTTTACATGGTTGCTTTTGTAAATGAAATTATTTGTTCTCTCTCCCAGCTACAGAAATAATGATTACCTTCTTCCATTCATCATCAGAATCTAATTCGGAATCTGATAAGAAATCTATGTATCTACAATGCCAATATTAAATAATTAATAAAACATTCAATCAAGTAAATTTAATCAAATATAGAAAAATATTCATACAAAATATAGACTTAAAATTAAGTCAAATATTTATACAAAGCACAAACTTAAAATTTTCAAAATATGGAATAGTGCTTAATATAAAAGTGTCAAATCAATAAGAATTCAATATGTAATAACATGAAAATATAACTAAAGTGACAATCCAATCTAGCTTCCTTATTTCTATCATCTTTATAAAAATATCCCTACAAAGTGGAGAATCATGTAAAGTCTTCACAACTTTTCTATATTGCACACTGTCAACACCCAATTCATCTAAGAAATTTAGACATTTTATCATTATGTTAGACTCTTGAGATCTATTCTCTGCAGTAGATGATGTTTCACTCAGTTTTTTCTCAAGCAAATCATTATTCCTTTTTGATTGTTCACTAAGTATAAGTAAGATTTCTTCTACAATGTTAGAACATGTCTTCTTTGCCTTCTTGTTCTTAGGAGATTTCTTTCTCTTAAATGAAGAACTTTTATCTTGATCTTATTTTTCATAATACGAGTAATCTTCATCGACATCATTTCCATGTTTCTCTTATATACTATTTGATGGAGATTTAGTTGACGGATGTGCATGCACACCAGTCACAGTAGTATCTCCAAAAATATGACACAAGTCTAAAAATTCCTTATATCCTTTTTTCTTGAATCTTGAAAAAGGAATATGAGAATGAATATTATATAATATGATATATTAATAAAACAAAAGACATATTTTACCTTGAATAGATTTTCCCAACATTCATTTTTAGAATTAACTTCACAAGTAAAAGGGTTGTAATTGATTCCTGTTTATTTGAGTACGTTCTTGAAATTCTTCAATCTAGCCCTTCATCTATTATACTTATTCTTCAATTGAATATCAGTATACTCCTTATTAAATTTTGTTTGAAGCCCTACTTTAATATTCTTCTGTAACACCCGGTATCTGATTTACCCGATACACCGAAAAAAATTGGTATTTGAGATTAATGTCATTAAAATCAGGACAGTGAATCAAAATTTTTGGTGACATCGAATTAATGATGTTTGACACTTTTTCAGTCGTCACAGGAAATTGTACGAGCGGATTTTAAAGAACCAGTACAAGAGGGGCATTTTTGTAAATAATGAACAGAGTGGCTTATAAAGGAAGCAAAACTCTTATCTTCCTCCTCCCTCACTTGGCTGAACCATGGAAACTCCTCTATCAAATTTTTCAAGCTTTTTCACAAGAAAGTGAAGGAGAATCAAGCCGATTAGTTGATACAAAACGGTAAGCCTCAGTCCCGACACTTGATTCTACCGATTGGAATTTAGTTTCTCATTTTCTTTTGCAATAACTATGAAACCCACTTGATGAAATTTATGGGTTTGATGCTTTTGATGATGGATTCTTATTATTTGATGTATAATGACTAATTAACATGAGGAAATTTTCATTCTATGGTGATTTGAGCCTAAACCAAAACCGAGGGTTTTGGAGTTCAAAGCTGCCAAGGGAGGCAGATTCGTAAGTCCTTCTTATACAATTTTTTTGAGCTATTTCACGTGTGATTTTGAAGAAACTCAAAACTTGAAAGTTGTCGATATGGGTATCTACTACATCCCTGAATGTTTTTTTGGAATTTAGGGTGAGCCAAAAATGAGATATAAGTCCTGAATTGAAACTGGTTCATAATACCAACCGGATTGAAACACGAAATGAACAAGACCTTAGAGCTAAAATTGGATGATGAGTTATTCTAATGAAATGCTCAAAAATGTGTTATCTAAGTTTTGTATAAAGGGAATTTTAATTGGATGAGTATCCTGTGAGATATGGCTAAATAAGTGAAGGGTGTTACTAACCTTAGTGACACAGAAGAAAACAGAAACAGGACAGCATTAGAAAAATCAAAATAAATCCAAATTACACTTTTTTAAAAGTCGTATTTGGTTATATGATAGCCATATGAGTCTATTAAAAATGGTAATTTGAATCACCTCAATTGGATAAGAAATGAACAAGTGATAATGATTTTAGTTTGGAAGGGTTCAACTCGTGACAGAATATTAAGGCTAATTGTAAATAGGATATTTGGAAGCCTTAATGACCGAATTAGAAAATGATCATAAAAGGAAAAATGTGAATTTATGTGTTAACTAGAGGTATGGAAATTTTTAGAAACATTGGACCTATGTGAAAAAAGCTATGCCTCTGCAAATGAGATTTGCGTAGATGAATCAGTTAAACCGAATAGGTTCAAGTATGATTAAGCTAATCAAGACATAAAGAATCAAGTATTTGGAATTGTGAGCTAAATTTGGAAATAATGAAGTCCAAGACTCCTAATTTCGAGGGAAAATTTAGCTTGAAACCATTTTGATCATTATAGAAGAAAATATACATTGATAATGATATTTGCTAAGAAATGAGATTTTTGTAAGAATGACTAACGCGGATATATGTAATTTTTATGCATGCTACCCAATAGCTTGTGAAAGCAGATGAGGAATAGAATTAGAAGTCGTACCCAGTACGTTTCAAGTTCAAGAAGATTAGAAAAGAGATAAGAACCCCTGAGATAGTCCAGGTGAGTATAATCATGCTACTATACTTGTGTAGTAATCCTTTTTATCTTGCGGCTTATTGAATTGTTCTCGAATCTATATGACTTATTTGATATATGACTCCCTGTGATTGAGTCTAGCATGTTTTATGCCAGTTTGGCCAGATGATATTCAGATTCTTTGCATCTTCTAGCTCCCTTGTTGTGTTAAACCTATTGATTGCAATTCTTTTATGAATCATGTTTTTCTTTTTAGCCATGATAGATGAGTTCACAGGATACCTAACTAATGGGGTATATTATCAAACTATGTGCACATAGGTAACCCGCCGATGATGGGTCAGATCTGAGTCCTACCTGGAGAGGGCAGGCCTCCAAGGGAAGGGTTAGGCCAACCTTGTTTAGAATCAGAAAAGGGGCAGATACGCCGTGCTAACATGCCTCTGTCTCTTCCTAAGAAATTCAGAAAATCAAAACTCATAAATGAGAAAGTTCATAATTAGAAATCCTATGGAACTTTATCAAAGAAAGAACCCAAAACTCAGAAAAAGAACTCAGAACTCAAAAAAGAATTCAGAAACCATATTTATTTCTATAACAGAATAATTCATATTTAGATTTATTATTGATATTCACATGTTTACTGCATTTGAGATTTCTACCTTTTTATTCATTGATATCATGTATTGTTGTTTATAATGCCGCATACCATTCTTGTGAAGATAGCCTTGTGTTTCCTAGCCTCACAAGCATGGTAGCATGTTTATATCTCACTAAATCGTGTTGTTAAACTCACCTCTCACTATTATCATTTCAGGGGATTAGCAGATTGTACGAGAGAGAAATCCAAGCCTTTTGAGACTAGCTTGAATAATCAAACAAGCAATTGTTTTTGGCATGATGTTAATTGCAGATGCTTATAGTTGCTCCATGGTTTGTCATAATCATATGTACATAATATATGTATGGATATGCTATGTTATTGAAAATGATGTCAGTTCATGATATAAAATGATCGTAGATTGGCAGGTTATAAGTAGATAACGTATGTTAGAATTACAGATTGAGATCCTTGCTTCATTCAAAATTGTTAAGCAGGTATATGGATTATTAATCAAACAAACGAATGGGTCATGCCAGATTTTCAGTAGAATATAGAAAAGTTAGGCTTACTATGGGTTTTGGTGGCATTAAGCCTACCCATCCCCTAGTGCCAACACGGTCTACAAGGCGGGTCGTGTTATCTTCCAACCAAATTTGGAAAAGGTGGTAATCATTCAATTTTCTTTCTTCACTTCTTCAACCATAAGGGAAATTAAATACATCTCTATAGTATCATTCCATACCCATCTTTTTCATTTACTACCATACAATCATTAAAATCGTTCATATTGTTTAAGTCTTCCATCACTAAATGTAACAATATATAAGTGACATCAATCACAACAATTTCTATAAAGTATTAAATGTTAAAGATGGTTCAAAATAAACATGTGACAACCATAACAACTTCTAATTTCTAAAAAATATTATAATTACTTTATTATTATAGTCTTATAATTATACATTCCTATAATAAATACTTTTGAGAAATCAAGTAAAGTAGGCTCCACTCTATGCCACATTAAATGACGTGAGGACAAGAAGAAAACACTATTAGCTGTCTCCACTTTCAAAAGACTTAAAGACCAAGAAGAAAACATCCTTTTATGGCCATAAACATTTCTACTCTATGCTCCACTCTATGCCACATTAAATGACGTGAGGACCAAGAAGAAAATACCATTAGTTATCTCCCCTTTAAAATGACACAAGGACTAAAAAGAAAAGTCAAACATTTCTAATATTTTATAAATGTCAAGTTTCGATTTTATTAACGTTATTCCAAGTATTTTTTAACTTCTCGTTTATGGTTCTGTGTCGCTTCTTTATAAAGGATCAATTTCCCACAAAAGATAAAGTTATCGGTAGGTTCAGCAGAGAATGTGAAGTCTTAACTAGAAGAATTGAAACACATCATGATCAAATGAAGAGCTCTAGTAATCATCAGAGAACTCATTCTAGTTTTCTTAAACTTCCAGCTTTTTTAGTTTTATAATTTATAAAACTATCAAATTTAGTTTTTTCTTATTTTTTTATTAAATCTACGTCATTATTAGACATGTCAATGGGGCTGGTCGGCGAGCCCTCCCATTTATTTTTAAAAGAAAAAATTCAAAATGACATCGTTTTGGACAAAATGACGTCGTTACGGAAAAAATAGGCGGGGCCTATGGCTCGTGGCCCGGCCCACCCGGGCCAAAAATAGGCTGGGTTAAAATTGCCATCTCTAATTACCGTAAACTAAAATCATATTATTTAATATTAATTGCTCATTAAATTATTGATTTTATTTTTAAAAATAAAATGTTGCAAAATCTATTAAATAAATATATTTAAAAATAAAATGTTGTAAAATCTATTTAATAAATATATTTAAATTTTAAACCATCTTTAAGACTGTAAATTTCAAATAAAATTAATTATAAAAGTTTATTTATTCACTTATTTATTTTAATAAAATTTAATATATTCTTTATCAATATTTATTAATATATATTATGTAATAATAAATAAATTAAAATTTTACTTAAAAGTAAAATAAAAATGATAATAAAAATTTCAGTAAAAAATAAAAATAAAACGAAACGAAATAATAATTTTTAACTTCTTCCGCTGTGCTTTTGTTTTTTTTTAGGCGCTCGCCGTAGATGTTTACTGGGGCCTGGCAAGCTGGACGAAATGTATCCAGGTATGAGGCCCAAGCACACGACAGAAAATACGTGTAAATGCCTCCCCAATTTTGTTACTTCACCATATGTTCGTTAGGGTTGCTTAAGCCTCCAGTAGCCTTTCACTCTTCCGTCTTCAGATCTAAGGTGAGTTTTGATTCGCTCTTCGTTTCATTTGTTCCAGATGATTAATTATTCCCACGCCACCAATCAGTAGCCAGAGATTCGTTTCCCTTAACCGTTATCGAGTTCTCTGGGCTATGGTGATTGTCGGGGGTCAGTCGGGCTTGGCGCTTCACTGAGTGCTTGATTTATAATGATAGGGTCGAGGTCCAACGCTATGTCGCCGATGTCCTCGACATTGACCGGCGACTCTATGATATTCGACCCAAAGCAAATTCCATGTTTAGATTCCTGATAGGAACCTACCTACGTTCGGATCTATGTTGACATTTCTTTTTGGAAAACAAAAAAACTGAATTAATTGTTTTATAATTTCTCTTTGAAACCGATGAAATTTTTTTTTTTAGCAAATAGGTGAAATTACCGACTGAATTTGTCTTCGACGCCAAACTTAAAAGACTGGCTAATTCAGCGGCTTCACTATTTCTAATGAACTTTTGGGCCTTTGTAATATTATTTTGTATTGTAACCCCTAATCTCGAATGTTTATTATATTGTAGTTTGACAATGGGAGCCAAGTATATCATACCTGCAGTGTTTGGATCATTTGCAATTGCATATCTGTGTGACCAGGTTATTGCTGACAAGAAGATATTTGGAGGTAAAACTTGATTGCAATTTTTTATGGTTGACTTAACTCGCTCGTATTTGATATTATTTCAATTTAATGCTAATTAAGAAGAAGTACTTCGAGCTCAGGCACTACCCCATCAACTGTTTCCAACAAGTCGTGGTGGGAAGAAACTGACAAGAAATTTCAAGCGTGGCCACGCACTGCAGGCCCACCAGTAGTGATGAATCCTATCAGTCGCCAGAATTTCATTGTGAAGTCTTCTGAATCTTGATTATCCGTAGATTGTTGTTTTTCAGTTTGTTGCTTTGTTGATAACTATTTATTGTAAACATAGCCGTGGTAGGCTAAAGCTGAGATGTTTACAGTATGTGTGCAACTTTTATTTGCATACTTCTTCTGGGAATTGGTTTTTCAGTGACGTTATCCATGCCAAGTTGAAATAAAATGTCGAAAATGTCTCCCAATGGTCCTTTTGTTACTTTTATTAATATCATGTGAGCTTCTAAGTTGGATTAGGGCGATGGTGCTATTAGGTGGCTTGGATTTGAAGTCTATTGTAGGAAATATGACATATCTTTCTTTTTTTTTTTTAATCACAACTTTTGGCTGACATGAGTGATAATGGTTAACCAAAAATCTATGCAATATGTTGCCAAGTCGACCTCCCATTTTAATAGGACTTTATTGTAAGAGATTATTACTAATGGTATATGCAATGTGCAATATGTTGCCAAGTCGACCTCCAATTGGCAGCCGATAAGAGGGAGATTCCATTTAATGGTAGCAACTAACGTATGAAGAGTAGGTTGAGGGGATATGCCCGCTTAGTTGGAATAAGCATGGGCTTTCTTCAATAATAAGCTTGGCGGACAAAGCTTCTGAAGTAACTGATGGCTGGATTGAATGACTAAAGGCAACTGCATCCGACGAGATTACGCGGGTAAGTTTAGAGTTTACAGTGAGATTGGTTGCTTCGGGACAGGATTTACCAAACAAAAGCCACCTAGTCCTGTTATAAAGTCCACTACTTAGGCTTGGTTTGACGGGATAGTAACGGTTGACAATCTGTTGAAATAATAAGTATTTACGTGTTTGAGATTATTATTTTAGTATCTGCTGAAACGTAAAAATAGGTATTTAGTAATTGCGGTTGCGAAAAAGTCTATTAATTTAATAAATTATCAATTGTTGTATAACTAATTAAAAAATATATTATTAATCATATAAATTTAAAATTATAAATAATAAAATATTAAATTAAAATAAAAATATAAATAAAATAAATTTAATAAATAAAATATTTATAAAAATATATTATTAATCATATTAATTAAGAGTATAATGGAAGATAATATTTGTAGTAAAGGTTATTAATAGAAAGTAAAAATTTTATCGCAGAAGCAATTTTTTACTGCAATTTTTCTTTTTTTTGTTGATTTCTGCAATAACATCGTACTTTTTTCTAACATTCGATTATTTACTACAAATTTTAATATGTGATTGTATTTAAAAACTGTAACAAATAAATACTTATTTTTATCGTATCGTAAATTCAAACGCAGCTTTAATATAAAGCTTCTTGGTGGCTTAGCTGCTTTGTGACAAGATTTACCAAACAAAAGCCATCTAGCCCTATCATAAAGTCCACTGCCTAGTCTAAAACTCCTTGGCGGCTTAGCCAAGTACAAGCAGCCGCCGCGTATGCTTTAACCTTTTGGGAGTTTGATTGATTTGAAAAATAAATAATTATGATATTTTTCTTTCGAAATTAAGTCAAAATCTATAAATATCTTGATATTGGTAAGCAATATTTAGTTATTTACTTGACTTGGTTAATTTCCTCCTGCACTGAAAAATTGCAAATCATCCTAAATTTTACCTCAATCCATCCAACCCGAAACTGCCTGAAGTGTCATTTAGCTTATACAACAATACTACGATTGGATGGATTACCAAAAGATAAGATTTAATTATGACCTTTCACCCTCGAGCATCCAAAATTTTCCCCTCTTTACATTTTTTCTATTAAACCAGTCTTTTATATTTTCCGAATCTCTTGGCATCCTTTAAGTTGAATAGAAACAAATTCATCAAACCATAAAAAATAGTGCAACCTGCCAAATTGTAAATTATGTTCTTAGTCACAGTTTAGTAAAGATTAATCCACGTTTCCAGTTTTGGAACCGAATAAAAAACCTGCACCAAGCTCACCCCATGGCAAGCATCATATAGATCAAAAGTCCGTGCTCTAGTGGGTTCAGTGCTGAAAGTTAATGATCTGCATAGAGGAGTAAATTTGGGAATGCTAAAAAATGTCTTAGCACATTGCAAGAAGATTTTTACAGAACCCTGCGGTCACTTGTCATTAGTTTACCTCTCCAAATCAAAGAATTAGAAAAGACGAAAACATGATCCGTTGAGAGTCAGAAACAGAAGATCCCTTGTTATTTGCTTTCCAAATGCATTGCTTAAAATGCTCTACAACCCTATCTGGACCTTGTGGTCCACAAAACAACTGAATCAGACGAACAAATAAAGGCTAGCAATTACCCAAAAACGGGTCAAATGTTGTCGGATGTACAACTCTGGCCAATCCATCCATCATTGATAATTTCCAATCAGAAAGTTGGGTGAATTAACTAAGGCTCCTATGGTTAAACTATAACTTCTAAGTAGGTGGAAAGAACCTGTTTAAATTGAATGGCAACGTGTAGAATTCTTCATTTCTGTTATCACCTCTAAAAGTTCTGAATTTAACCCACCAGGGCATTCCTCTATCTTTCTTTGATTTCTCCACATCCAATGTGTTGTCAAGGAACACGGCAACAATCAAACCAACTGTTGCAGGGGATGAGAATATGGTATTCAAGAAGGCATTGAACTGCATTATGAAACCAAACCAACGATCAAAACGCTCTGATTATGAAAACTTTCCTAGATAGAACAACTAATATGAAGCCTTTTCTAAAGATACGTAATTCAAAAGATCTGAACTTTTAGGTCCAATTCATAAGTTAATTTGTTTCTCATTCTTGCAATAATCAAAAGGAAATCCTCAAACAGTCTTAAAGGTTGCTGTTGACTTTCATTTGCAGATGCAAATAATCTTCCAGGTTTTCAAATACATGTATGCATACCTTTGTCCTTTTACATGGTGATTTTTGTTTAATGACATCTAAAAGAGCTTTACACTTGTAGAGATCATACTAACCCAACCAGCATTGGTATGGACAAGACCATGGCGTGTGGGATTCCAATATTCATTGAAAAACTGGGGTACAGAAATCCCAAGGAAAAGTGATAGTCCAGTGATCATGAGATTTCTCATTGAGTTGAAGTTTGTGAATTGAAGGAAAGATAATCCAACTGAAGCTGAAAATTAAGAAAGATGTTAGAGGATATGAACCAAACAGTTGAAAACAGAGTGGAGCAAAAGTTTAACTTACTGACTAGACCAAAAAGAACACAGTACAGTGCAGCAAATATTGGGAATGGGATTGATGAAAATACAGCTCCAAATTTACCTGCATGAATATAAAAGTGCATATGAATCATGTAAATAAATAGAAAATTGGAATAGACAAAACCAGTGTAGTTAGAACTTGCAAACTCATATTTTACTATTGATAAAGAAAATCTAGTTAAACTAGAAATCGGAAAGTTTCCAACGTCGGTCCTCTAATGATTGATGAAAGGAAAAACCAGTTGCAACCAGTTCAATGTTTATAGAATTCATTTCAAAATTAAAAAGTTGTATGCTTTCTGGAGAACTGGAAATGGTTTTGAAGATCATATGCTCACATCTAGATCTCCAAGACAAGTCTTGGATACATTAAATGTGTTCGTGTTCTAGCTAGAAGAAAATAAGAACTTCCAATGACCCTGTCTGGGAAGATAAGATCAGTAGGTCAACCTAAAGTTGAGAAGAATATCATGAAGCCAGCAGATATTTGAACAACTCTACGACTTCCAACTCGTGTTAATCCAAGAAGTCCTACATTTTCCCTGGAATATAACCAAGGTCAGCGTCAAGGACAAATATTGGTAATAAACATAGTTCATAAAGAGCTGATGCAAATAGCTAGTTTAACTATGATTCTCACACAGAAATAGTGGAACCAGTTCCTGTCCCAAAAAGACCATCAAGCAATACACCAATGCCCTACAAATGCATGACAAACTTTCAGTTTTCCAAAAAAAAAATCTTTTGTTTCTTTCTAAGAGTCGGGGAGGGAAATATTGTCTCTTAAACGTCAGATGCCAACTGCAGACCAGCTCACCTGCCAGCCAATTCCTCTGCTTAGTACATAAGCAGGAGGTGGAGTGGCAATAGCTAACCGGGCTGCTGCCTGGTATGCTCCTGTGGACTGCATCATTTTCCAAGATTAAACATGGATTTTTTCAAAGCCATAAATTAATCATGAAACATATAGTAGTACGTGCAAGTGAAACCCCTTGTGTACTTTCCAATATACAGTTTAAAAGGCACTAAAGCAAATTGAAGAATTGAAGCTACATTGTCAGAGTAGAGCACATGAACCCCTTTCAGGATGTGATTTCTTATATGATGCAGAAGACTGCAATCAAAGGTAGCCCTCTAAAAGAATACCTCAACCATGGATACAAGAACTGCTGACATCATAGCAAATGAATGACCTGCTGAAAATGTGGGTGGCCCCCACTGCAGAGGGTACGGGAACTTGAACCTGAAATAACATCATGGACAAAATTCCAAAGCCAGTAAAATCAAAGTTCGAAAGGGCGAGCTGATTCTTTCACATACCATGGTGCAGAAGTTATAAGGTAAGCCTTGTCTGTACGACAACTAAGTTGAGTTACCCGTGGCTTGTTCCGGTAAGCACCACTAGCAGTCAAAATAACAGAATATATCCACACAATTGCAACACAGATCAACACGGGAAATCGTTCAAATACTGGAAGGTCTCTGAATGGTTTCACATGCTTTAGATACTGCAAATTTTCACAATGCAGAGTTATGTCTGAACAATATCAACTCGTGTGGCAAGAATGCCACCCCAATCGTAAACAAATATCTTACTTGGGATAATCCAATAACCAGTAACAGCATTGGCAGTCCAATTTCCACACAATTACCCAACTGAAAAAAAGAAAGTAAAAATGGATTGTGAACGTTTTGAAGAACCATGGTAATGAAGATACTCATCACATTTAAACGTTGTGTACAGCATGAATATTAAATGAGAGGAGGGTCAAAATCATAATGGTGTTCACCACTTGGTGAGATTAAGTCAATGTAAATCTATAGTATGTCTTCAAGGAAAGCAGAGAAATTATAATGGAATGATACAAATAGTAAATATTTGCTCTAAGAGAGGATCTGATATCTTGGACAACAATAGATATTGGCATCCAAGTTCACTACATCGATACATTAGGCCAAATAAATGTAAGAACATGATAGAAAAACAAAATACAAAAGATTGTCCATGTTACTGTCCAACTAAAAGTTTGAATTCATAGAAAAACATACTGTAGGAAATCCACGTTGAAACAATCCCAAGCCAACCAATCCAACAACAGGTGCCATACCTAGTGGACTGAAAAACCTGGGCATATAAGAAAGTCCACATTAAATATAAGAATAATGTAAAATTGCCAGATTAGAAATTTTAACACATTTTAATTGCATAAGTTGTACCTAGAAACAAGACCCCAAACTTGACTGTAACCAAGGATGATTTGAATACTTGAGGCCACAACTAAAGCTCCCTGGATAGCTCGCATGGTGTGCACAAATCTCTGCAAACGAATCACATTGCAAGATCTCTTTCAATTATCCTATCACATAAAAAGTTCTTTAAGTACAACTCTTGAGAAGGGGTAAATCGGTTTGATGTATAACATCAAAGTGGGAAAATGGCCACTTCGGCATGCAGTAACGATATTATGATCCTATTATCCAGTTCAATGCAATAGATACTGCAAATGTTTCTATATATTATGGTACAAAAACCTTCTCATATATTACGGTACAAAAACCTTCTCAGTGAATCTCATTCCAGAAAATATCAAGAATCCAATTCTCAAGCTGTATATTTAGAATAGGTGAAGGCATAAGAACTTAAAATTAAGTGTCTGTAGGAAAAGCAACATAGCAAAACTCTTTCGTCTATTGACTTCTTTAGTTAATACTTTTCCCTTTCGAATTTTGTTTGTGCTATTCTTTAATTCCCCCAAACAGTTAGCAAACTAAAAAGGAACTAAATGCATTAAACTTACTTCATGATGGTCAGTAATTTCTTGCAATGAGGAGTCACTTATAATATAAGCTATAGGAACGACATATGCAAAGGAACCGCCCACTATTGCTGGCAGCCTAGTACCGAAAAGTGTTTGAAGAAGTGTTTTTATACCGGCTACAAAAAGAAGAGTCTGTATAACCTGTGCTTTATCACCCTGGTCACATAAAAAATAGTGGTGTCACGCAACAGAATGAGAAGGAACAAGGAGAGCGAAAATGAAAATAGTGAAGAAATATAATTGGAGATAAACAGATGTGCACCTAGTAAAGAAACATTCTACCCAAGTGATTCCCAAGCCTGAGTTCATCAATATATAATTCGAAAAGGACAAGTGACAAAGGATGTTGGAGGTGTAAATGTTAAAACACACGAACACTCAAATGCAACAAAATTTCAGTCCAAGAGGGCAAAAATGAGATATTCAATACATTTGTCATCATAACTAACAGGTTCCGGCACAGTTGGAACTAATAGACAAGGACAAAAATAATCTACTGGAACCAGAATAAACCTAAGATTGCCAGGTGACGAACTCAATAATCTCCTGAATATCATCAAAGAAGTAACAGATGAGGAACTTACAACAGTGCCACCCATTGCAGGAACAAGTAATGAAGGAATCATTACACTTGTACCCAGCATCAGGATATAATTCTGAAATGCTAGTATGATTGTTTCAACTGCAAGATAAAACAAGTAGTAAAAGATTTAGATATTGGAAGAAGAAAACAAAAGCACAAATATGTCTGAGCTCCTAGAACAAAGAAAGAAGAGGAAGGTTTAATACTTCAACATCAATTCTATGCTTGCTTCAAGATCACTAATCTCAAAAGAAGTCCTCCACCTTGTAAACTTGGATTATCTAAAAATCTCTATCTATTCCAAGCAAAAGGTTTTACTGGTCTTCTTATCATTGATGTCCAATATTTGAGCGGTATATGAAATGAGAAAATACAAAGTAAGGTCCACAAAACCTCAGACCTAGAACTAGGGATAACCATGCATTGTTGAATTACTTCGCGAGAAGAGGTTCAGTAACCAACTTGCCAGACGCATTCACAAGATAATGATTTGCCAGTATTTGATGACTAGGTCATACACACACTAGTGTGAAAGCCGCTTGTCCTAGAGTAGCACTCACTATATTTTCAGCAGTTAACTAAGATCATAGGAGGGATAACATGAAATGAAACTCAGCAAAATTGAGCAATTTAACTATTCCCGAGGACTGGACTTGTTTGCTTCCTCACTTAATTAGCTAGCAGCTTTCCAACTTCCGAGCTAGATCTTTTAAGGCATTTAGTTTCAGTGGATAACAATGCAAGCTCCCCTTAAAATGGAGCAGACTTGGAAAAATTAGATTTTCAAGCTTGCATCACCAAAAATATCTTAAACTTGAACAAATATCTGGCTATGTCTACCATTAGCTTATATAACTTCAGATTATTAGATCACAGAAATAAGATTATTGGAAAATAATTAATTTATGGTTTCTCAATATTTAGAACTAAAATGTTAGGGGAAGTGATCGTCTGCCTAAATGAACAGGATCACAGTTACAGACGAATAAAATGCATGACCTAACTGCACCCGTTTCCAAGTTTAGAGCGAAATAAATATTTGAGGTCGAAAAGTATGAGCACTGAAGAATGAGTACTAATAAGCTCTGTTCTTGTAGAGAAGAAGTTACATTACCACCATGTTCGAGTGAGCAAACGTCTACAATACACACATGCACGCGCGCGCGCACACACACACACAGAGAGAGAGAGAGAGAGAGAGAGAATATATGAATAAGAAAACAACAAAATATTAACTTTTTAAAAACGAAGAAAAACATATGTAGCGCCAAACCCAAAACCTTCCGACATTATAGTTTCATTTCCAGAGTAGTTCATTATTGTCATAAAACAATCCAACTACACACCACCTTTTCTAATGGATGAATCGTTAAAAACTAGTTCATTAAATGCGACCGTAAATATCTTATCTCTCTGTCTATCTTAACATCAAAGTTCACCATTGCTATACAGTTCTTCAAGCTCTCATGTCATATTTCCATCCATGGAACCTCTTCCGATGAGGCAATGGTGATTTAAAAAAGTTACCTTAAGAAACTCTTCATTTTCTCTATCAATGAAAAAGATAGTGGAGAGAAATGAAAATAAGGAGCACGTACACCAAGGAGGGTTAGAGTCTATGCAGTATTCGAGGTCTTGAAGTTGTTCCATCGGAGGGTGGCTAATGTCCGCCATTACTTAAAACTTTTTCTTCTCCTTCAACACGCAGACAGAGAGTGTTATAAAGGACCAAAACAAAGAGAAGAAGAAGGCAGAGAAGGATGAAGGAACTAGGAACTCAGTTACCCAGTGAGGAAAAAGAAAAGCAAAAAGAGATATAAAGTGAAGAAGAAAAGCACAGAAAACAAATATATTTTAATAAAGGGAATGGAACATTTCGCAAAGCCCCTCTGTGACGCTACGTCGCTACCTTTCTGCCTTCGATAAGCCTTAACTTCTCTTGATGGATTTCTCTTTATATATTTATAATATTTTTCTTTGCAGCCCTATTCCTTATTTTACCCTTTTTCTGCCATTCGATTTACCAAATAGCCATCCATTCAAATGACGACTGTTCGTATCATCCTTTTCATTTACTGGGAGCAATCCACGGCGTCGTATTGATCGGGGAAACGAGCATGTCTGCTGTTACTTGCTAACAAAACTTGATTAACGATAAGATCTTGGTGACGTATGTGATAGTTGGGCCCCACAGCCAGAGGTAACATGACCTCAAAAGTGCCAGTAGTTTTAACTTTTAAGTACAATAGGAATATAAGAATCAAAGATAACATTATTTTGTAGGGACCATCAAAAAACAGAAGCCAGGCTTGGTTGGTAGGCAAATGAAAGCTAGGCTGCCCAATAGTGGTTACGTTGTACCGATTACTCTCAACTCAAGTGGCAGATTGGTGAATAAGATGAAAATGGAGGATTCTCATTTGAAAATGAAATGAAGTTGCACGTGCGCCTGATTTGGGAGTTTTAGTTTGGGGCACACCAACATTCTCTCCCTCCACGATTCTCGACAGAACCAAAACTAAACTAAACTAAAACCCATATCTATATATAAGTATATATCTGTATATATGCCAAGATCTAAAGTTTAAGTATAATCTGTATATATCTATATAATATATATAGATTATATATATGTATATATATCTATATCTATATATATATATATATATTATATTAAAGTTTAAATCTTGCGGTCATACTTAATTTCAATTCTAACACTAATTAAAAATAATATTATTTGATTTTTAACAAAATATTTTTTAATATAAAAATATTTAATATTTAAGACAAATAATTTAAAGTTTTATTTAATTTAAAATAATTTAAAGACAAATAAATTAAACTCAATAGCGTAATCTTTAAGAAATTATGTGATTAAGTTAAGAACTAATACTTTATTTATAAAGTCAAATTTTCAACTTTTTTTCCACTTCCATTATGAGGATAAATATCAATTACTTCCCAATTCCAACACAGGATTTTAAAAGAATTTAGTTCTATAAATAAAATATTTAAATTTTTATTTCATTATCACATTAAAAAATTGACTTTTCAAACTTGACATGTACTACTGAGATTTTGAAATAGTTAATATTTTATAAAAAGAATGCTTTTTTAATTTGACTCGATTTAAATGTACTTTAAATTATTTAATATTTTAAAAAATTGAACTTTTAAGTCTAACTTAATCTAATTAATTTTCTTTGTAAGTTGATCAATATTAAATTGTTTATTGTCTAAAGTTTAATGAAGTTTAAATTTGAGCCAAAAATTTTTAATCCGGTGAAACTTCAATCAATCAGAGCCTTTAGAAATTTTATCAGTATGACTACTAAGCATTCAAATAGACATCATGAAATTGTCAAACTCTTTGTACATATATAAAGGCCCCCGAAAATGATGTCTGCGTCAAATTCGATTAACTAGTTCAATGCTAGACGTCTCCTCCCCACCAAAAGGCAAAATAATTAGTAAAACATTTGCATTTCTTCGCGTGGAAATATAATATATATATAATTGGTTAGAATAATGAAATTACTGTGTAATATAAACTTAACATAGGTCTCTAATGGATTTTGCTATGAGTTTTAAGAAAGATAAAAGTTAACTTTGAGTTTGTAATATAAACTTGGTTAAGTTAAGACGAAGGTTAAAACATGTGATTGAAGGCTTAAAAATTTATAATTGGAACTTAATGCTTGAATTAAAGAACTGAAAATGTACCTAGGTCTTATGACAAGACCTAGGACTTGTAAATTAACAAGACGACTAAAAAAATGCGCCAAATGTTTAGTTAGATACCTAGGGCTTAACCTAAGTAAAAGAACATTTGTAGGATTTGAATCAATTTAAAAAATATATGCCTAGAATTTAAAAAGAATTAAAATTTGACCTCAGAATTTTAAATTTTTACTAATGTTGTAACGCTTGACTTGAAAATTAGAGTTGAACTTACGCTTTAGGGTTTGATTTTAAGGTTTTTAAGATTTTACTGAGGCTTTTAGGCCTTGACTTTTTAAGGTTTTCGGATTTCACTAAGGCTTTTAGGCTTTGACTTCGGCTTTTAATTTTCTTACGTAAGACTTGACCAAAGGTCTTTCAAGGCTCTTATTAAGATTTCTACGCTTCCATTTAGGCTAAGGTTTGTTTCGTATTTCATTAAGACTTCTAAACTTTCATTTGAGCTTGACTTGGACTTCACTTTTAATTGGACTTGACTTTGAATGTGCTTTCACTCAAGCTGTTTGACTTGAAACTAGCCTAATGTTCAGGCTTTGATTGGCATTATAGGTTTGGATAGAAAGGAGCTCTATTATTAATTCTTGTATTGATTAATTTATTTTGATTGTGAATTAGGATTTTTATCGTTGAGCTATTTTGATCAATCTTAATGTATGATTTGATTATACTAGTGTCTTAATCTAATTTTAATACAATTATAGACGAATCAAGAGAGCTTGCTTATAAGTCGATCATCACTTAGAGCCAATTTGGTTGGATGTTAATTAATAGAACGGAACGGAACGTTTATGATGGAATGGAATGTAATATAGTGAAAAGTTGTTTGGGAGGAATAAAAGAGTTCATAATGTAACGTAATGAAACATTGTTTGGAAGATGGATAAAATGGAATATAATGTATAATAAATGACTATTATATCTCTAATATTAAAATGATTGATACAAAAGGTTTGACGCTATGAATTTAAAACATAAATTATGTCTAATTAAAAAGTCACACACAATCGTGACAAATAATTTTTTATATATTTTCTATTTTTAAAAAATTAAAATTTTAATAAAAGTTTTATTATTCTATTATTAATTATATACAATTTATTATTAATTATATAAAAATAATATTATTAATTATTTAATAAAATTTATTCTATTATATGTGATTTATATTTAAAAATTATTTATTTATATATAAATATATACAAATAATTAAAGAATAATTTTTTATATATTTTCTATTTTCATTAATAAAAATTTATTATTTTATTATTTCATGATTAATTATATACAATTTTTATTAATAATATAAAAATATTATTATTAAGGTAAGGAAATATAATATAAAAATATTATTAATTATATAC
>JANZXR010000004.1:16790577-16812901 GCA_027575705.1 Erythroxylum echinodendron
ACACAAATAACTCACAATTCACATTTTAATCGTATTTATAAATCAATTATACCCGAAAAATGTCAATGAATGCATGTACTATCATATTCATGTGCAAAAATGTGCATGTCATATTTAACTAAAGCATGATGTGCATTTCCTAATTTCTTTATACTTTCTTATAAATCACAATTCTAGCCTTAACATGGGTAACGAGATGTTACAGAAAAGATTATTGTCATAAGTACTTATGAATGAAAGGAAAACAATGCTTCAATCCTTTTTTATTGCATTATATTGTTTTTGATGCTTAAAGAATGCCTTTGTATGAAAGAAACCCTCATATGATATTGAAGGTTTAATTGTGATTGATCAACATTCTCTTCAGAGGCAAAGTGTTGTCAAAATAATGGCTAACTAATGTTGATCTTGTTAGAAATAATAGTGGTGCATCATACACATACCATTTTGTTTCACCTTGAATTAAGTTGGTTACATATGGCATATGAATAAGTATCATAATGTATTGATTAGTTGAAATTAAAAAAAAAGTGTATATTTGTCTCACAAGAGAAATTATTACTGTTTCTAGAGCATTATAAAATTTTATTTTCTAATCCAACATTTTTAAGAAGAAATTTTTTTAAAGATGTATTCTAATCCAAAATTTATCATATTACATTGATAAAAGAAGAAATATAAAATCTTAGAAAATTGTGTAAAATTGAAATAATAGTGAAGTTGAAAAAATATTATTCTATGATGGTAGTAATTGCAAAGGTCCAAGGTGTTACTCAAATTTCATTTAATAACCATACTAACTTGATATGGGAAGACTAAGTACAATGCTGTGTATTGGCATATATTATAAAATGACTTACATTATGAAGGATAATAAGATGCTATATTAAAGGAATAAACAAAGATAAGTGGGCATATGAAGTTTAGAGAAAGAGGAAAGGTACTAGTCATTTATGTAAAATACCCTGAAATTAGTGCTAAAGAAAACGAAAAGTCCATAAGTATATATGAGTCATGCATTTCGTTGTATATAGGTTGATCATTTATAATTGCTATTCAGTTGTATTTTCATATTTTTACAAAATCTAATATATCAGAACATGATAAACTGGTTTATTTCATCTCTTCATTTCTTTTTTTGTTGAATGAGTCTTAGAAAGTCTATATCATTTAAGCATATGGTTTTACTTACCTTGAACTTTGAAATTTTGTATGCTATTATCTTTTCCGTATTTAAAATCTCATATTTTTGAACATTAAATATTATTTATTTCATCTTAATAGTTAGAAAGTCAAAAACGGGTTGAAAATGGAATGAGTGGGTGCGTGATTCTAGTTTGAACGACAACAATGCATCATCAACTTATTAGAATAGTTACGCAATCTTCGTATCCAATTTAGATAGGAGTTGAGCATTCATCTATACACTTTCTTTAACATTGTGATTGAACTCTTAGAGTTGAGAATTCTAGACTTCCTATATATAGACGTGCAACTTTGGGCATTGCATAGAACTTGATGCCCAAAATAAAAACTATTGATGACAATATGGAATGGAAATCCTAAAGAATCACATGATTGGATGGTAAGTGTAACACTCACATACACCCTGGGAGGATATCCAGATGCTATATAGCAAAAATAAACCAAAACATACCAAACACATTTTCAGAAACTCAAAGACCAATATTTCATTCATTATTGATTGGATCACATTCAGAACATAATTTATACATAGTACTTATTATATACAAGTCTCAAATTAAAAACCAAATTGTATTAACATTATTACCAACCATTTACATCAAAATACAAGACACTAACTACATCACAAAAACAAACTCAAATGTATATCTTGTCAAAACAAAACACATCTTCCTTTGCCCATTGCGGTTGTCTTTATCCCAGTCTTTAAACCTTTCTATCTGAACCTACAAGGTGCAAAACCACTATGCTAAGCATATAGCTTAGTGAGGAATCACTAAACAACATATAATCTGAAAATTTTTTCGAACAATCGTCTAGCATTCACATGCAATGAATCATATCAAATCTCAGATAATCTTTAATTGTTCAAATTACTAAACATTCAATAACATTTGCTTCATATCAGAATATAACATATCAGAACAGAATATATAGTCGCTCCACATTTATAAGTATCTGAACAGAATCAGAATCAGAAAACAAAACTTTAAAGTATTTGAGTAAATCTTGTTTATATCATATCTGCATGTAGCTGTATCAGAACTGAACTTAACTTATATCAATTAGAATTTGTCTTAATTCAGAATTGGACATATATCAGAATACAAAACAAGTTAGCCTGCTAATCCTTTTAAAGAAGTGGGTAACTAGATTAGAACAGAAGATACCACATTTGGTATCTGAAATAGAAGAGACTTGAGTCTATGAAACAGAAGACATTTGGTATTTGATCGTGGAGAAGCATATGGACCCTAAAGGAGTTACTAGTCAAAACATAAAACAACTAGATTTGGTGGAGAATTTGACTTAGTTAGACTTGTAGAATCCAAAAGTTTGATCACTCTTCTATTATAACTTAACTTGCTTATGCATGTTCTCTATTCCATTTCAGATTCAATAATTTTCTAGTTAAGATAATAGGGTTTGATAATTTTATCTTGAATGCTTTAAATACCAACTTCAGGGGTTTTGAGTAGTTTATTTATTCCAAGAGTATTACTCTCATTAGGAAAGAGTTGAAGGTACTATTTCAAAGTAATATAGGAAATACTCACCATCTTCTTAAAACTACCTTAAATACTCTTGATAGAATTCATATTGAACTTCAAAATGATCACTCCTTTTCTTTTCTACAATGCAAGGAGAGAATTGTTATGCAACATCTCTCTAAAGCCCTTCATTATGAATTCTCACTTATGAGACAAAGGTCAAGAGTAGAATGGATGATATTTGGTGACAAAAACATTGCATTTTTCTACAAAGTTATGGGTTCTAGGAAGAACAACAATAAAATTGTTTATTTGCATTTGAATAATCATAAATTGTACTTACAATGCTTATTGCTCCAAGGAGCTTTTAAATACTTCTCAAACATCCTAAGAGCTCCATTAATGCTAACTCTTCTTGTTCTCTTTTGAAAGAAATCATGTAGGAGAGTACCACTTCTCACAAAGTTGAAGCATCATGCAGGTCCATTACCACTCAAAAATTTGAAAACTCCTTGAAATCTTTAAATCCCTCAGGGCCCTTGATCCTGATGGTTTTAACCCTTACTTCTTTAATAAGTCTTGGAATCTAACTAAACATATAGTAAATGATGCTGTCTTACAATTCTTCAATAAGAGAAGTCTTCTATCTGAGATCAACAACACCTTTGCACCACTCATTCCTAAGAGTGGCAAGAATTCTTTTTTTGGAAAATTAAAGAATAATTTATTCAAAAGCCATAAAAGGAATCAATAAGTAACATTACAAGGTAGAAAGATATTACAAGTCAGAATGACTACAAAAGAGGAAATACAACAGTCTTTATCTATTATGTTGAGATAAACTGAAAGATTATAAGTTCTATTGTCTTTTGGAAAATAACCTCAATTTCTCATCCATTTGATGAGTTACCAAGGTTTCTCTAATCTAATAATATATCCTATAAGCTAGTGTATGCCTGTCTATTTTGGTCTTATTGAATAATCTTTGATTTGTTAGCAATCATATTACTTTAAAAATTTTGACATATTTCATGTTGCAACACTGTGTATGAGATAATTTCAAAGATTTTGGCACAAAGATTGAAAATGTTTCTTGACAAGTACATTGATCTTATGCAAGGACCTACATACTAGGAAGGATTATAGGGGATAACATTTTGCTACTTCAATAGATGGTAAGAACCTATTCTAAAAGAAGAAGTAGCAAGAACTATCTTCTTAAGATTGATTTAAACAATCCTATGATAATGTGGACTGGAAATTTATCTTAAACACCTTGCATGCTATGGAATTCCCTAAAATTTTCATTCAATGGATCTCATAATGTATAATTATGCCTATTTTTAAAATTCTGGTGAATGGATAACTTTGTAAGTCGTTTAAAATCTATAAAGGGAACTTTTAAGATGATCCCATCTCACATTTTCTATTTTATTTTGTAATAGAAGTCTTTAGTAGGACTCTTAAAAGAGTTGTTGAGAGAACTAAGAAATTCAAATTCCACTCCAGGTGTAAGAAGTTGCAGATCACTAATTTGTGCTTCGCTAATAATCTTACTCCTCTTTCTAAAGTTGATCAATCTTTTGTTCTAGCACTCATGAAAGCTTTGAAGATTTTTATATAAGCTTTCAGGTTTGGAAATCTTGCTTTAAAAGTGGTTTTCATTTTTCCAAGGTAGCTAAGGGAAGAGAACATATTTTGAGTTCTATTATTAATTTTAGATTACAATCATTGCGTATACTTTACCTAGGCATTCCCATTTCCACTTCTAATATATCTTTTAGACATTTCACATTTTTGTGGACAAGATCATTAGCAAAATATCTTACTATTGCATTAAAACTCTTTCTATGGTTGAAAGAGCTTAATTAATCACTTCTATTTTTAACTCTATCAGTACGTTTTGGGCTGGCTATATTGCTTTTCACATGACGATTGTTAAGGAAATTGAAAATGATCTGTATTAGGTCTTTTGATTGGGAATGATGTTTCTTTCAAAAGGGCCAAAATGTAATGGAAGGACGTTCGTATGCCTAAAGATAGGGCAGGGCTTGGGATCATTTCCCTTAAGGTAATCAACACTGGCTTGCTTTCTAAGAGATTATGGAGACTAATGATAGATAAACAAGCTCTATGGTGTAAATTGATTCATGATTTCTACATAAAGAATAGAAGTATTTGGAGTTTGGAGCTTAATTTTCATCCTCTTCCACTTTTAGAGCAATTTGAAAACTAGAAATTCATTGAGGAGTGAGTTTGTTTCTCTGATTAGAAATGGGAGATCAGCCAAATTGTGGTTTGACAATTGAATATCTTATAGACCTTTACACTTCTTACAAGAAATCGAAATCCTCAAACTTGTTATTAATCAGAATCTAAAATTTGTTTAGGTTTTGGTTAATAAACAAAATTTCAGATAATATCCTATTACCAGTTCTCTATATAAAGAGATCACACACAAATTGCTTAAGTGGTGGAGAGGATCGTGTCATGTGGAAGCATACTAAGAATGGGAGATTCAGTGAAAATCTTGTAGGGAGACTCTTCAAGGTCAATCAAGTAGGATGCCTTGAATTTAGATTCTCTAATTTAAGCATTTCCATCCTTGAACTTCTTTCACATTGTGGTTAGCTATGAAAGATAGATTACAAATTGTTAACGAGCTTAAGTTTCTTAACATTCCCAATAGGTGTCGAAAATTTGACATGACAACTTAATAGTATGAAGGCGTCGTCCTCGTTTCAAGTTAAAGCCGTACAACTAAAATGTGAGCTTTGTGGTCAGATAGACTATGATACTGTGGACTATTACTTGATGAGAGAGGACAACAAGGAGCAAGTAAACCATATGGGGGCACAGTTTGGATGAGGAGGGAGAAATAATCCCTAATTCAATATTTACAATCCCAAGTGGAAGAATCACCCTAACTTTTCCTAGTCAAACAACAACAGTGGAGGACAGTTCAAGCCTTATGGGCAATTGAGCTTCCAACAAGATAAAGCAAGCTTGATGGAGTCAAAGTTGGACTAGATTTTGGACAAGAAAGGAGGCATGGAGGAGGCACATAGGAGGCTCCAGAGCAAATTTAAGCAAGTAATGAAGAATCATGCCTCGTCCATACATAATTTAGAAGTCCAAGTAGGCTAGTTAGCGGAGGCCATATTGATTCGAAATGCTAGAACTCTTCCAAGCAATATCGAGGCAAATCCAAAGGAACGTATCATGGTGATAAGTCAGACCCAGGATGAGGAACTGGGAAAGATAGAAGATGAAGAAGAAGGTCAAGTTGTTAAAGAAGACCTTTTGACTGAACCTATGGTCGAATCTCTTAAAGCAACTCGACGTGTATTTCCATTCCTTATTACATAGCAGTGGGAGTTATATGCAAACAGGAAAGTGGAAAAATTATGGGAGATTGAGTTAAACAAGGTCGAGGAAGTGTTAGAATAAACACACACAAAGATGAAATTACAGGAGTCCGTGACGAAGAAAGGGAAGGAGCGAACACTAGAAGATGACCTTAACATAGCTAAGAAGAAAGACGACTTTCAGAACTTTTTCATCCCCTGTAGTATCAACAGGATTATCATAGACAGGGCATTTGCAGATTTAGGCACAAGTATAAATATGATGTCCTACACCTTCAGTCTAAAATTGAGGTTAAGGAGTTAATGCCCACCAGGTTTTTGGTTAAGACGGTTGATAGAACATCACATAGACCGATGAGAATTATACAAGATGTGCCAGTAAAGGTTGGTAAATTCATCTTTCCCACGGACTTCTATATTTTGGACATTAGCAAATATGGGGATACCTGAATAATTCTTGGACGCTCGTTCTTAGCCACTGTAAGCTCAATTATTGATGGTGATGGGGGCGAATTAATTCTGTGAATAAGGAAAGAGAAATTGACATTTAAGGTAACTACAAGAGAGTACGGACCTCCTTCACCTATAGTAGATCTCAAAGAACCCAAACTTCGAGACAAATGGGAGGACATAGAAGATCCTAGGATTGCTTTCGGGAAGAAGCGCTCGCAAAGTAGGAGGTGAGGAAAGGAAAATTGTAAGGACGGTGGTAATTGAAGTATGGTAGCTAAAATGCAAACGTTGAAATTAATGAAGATGCTACCATCGAACCATTCATTCCAATCACCGTGAGCTTAACAGAGCATCGAGCTACTGACATTAAAAGTAACATTGCATGGGAGGCAACCCATAGAAAAGTAGTCCTTTGTTAATTTTATTCGAACGTTTCAAATTTTATAATTAGGATTAGTTTGTTTTTGAATAAAAGAGGAAAAGGGATAGGAATTTGGAATTATGTAGATGATTGTGTAAGCATGAAAAGAGAGATGAAAAAGGGTCAGAAAAGAATCAAGTATTGGAAGTGAAAAGAGTGGAGAAAGAACAAAAAGGAACAAATTAGGAGAGGTATGCTAGGCCACGGTCGTGGCCTGTGATTGAGCATGCACTAGGTGGTAAGCCGCATGCCACGATCGTGACCTGCGACTATTCAGAAAAGGGAAGGGTGCAAAATTTAAAACCAACTTTACCATTTTACCTTTTTTGCCACCTATATATTCAGTACTAACTTCACTTTCACTTCACCTTCATTTTCATTTTATCTCTATAAAATTCAAACATTCAAATACTTTTACGTCTCTCTAGATTTTTTCAACCTATAATTTTTTTCCAAGTTCTAACAAAATCACACCACGCATCAAGCAATCATCCGGCTGGGAACCATATAGACGATAATAAGTTGTGGGCTGGGGACGCAGAAACAGCGCAGCGAATTTCGGAGCATCTTTTCCAATTTACATTGAGAAGAAAGGTACTCGTTTGTGTTCCCTTTGCTCTAGAGAATTGTAGTTCCAAATTATTTTGACTTTAACACACTAGATAGGCTAAAATTGCATGAGTAGTAGAAAACCTAGCCGAGAGGATCCAGTGGGCTCAATTTATTCGATTTCAATTCACTATTTAAGAGGAGCTTATATTGGAATTTTTCTTAACCTTAACATTTGACCCAAGAATATAAAAGAACTGTGGTTTAGATTGGGGGGACGGGCATATGAATTGAATGTTGAAATCATGTGCGAGATGTGTGGATTCCCCGAATCCACGATCATTGATCAACATGACGGCTTCCATCCTTCTCAATATTGGCAGGAGTTTACTGGAATTGAGCAATTCTATGGAAAGAATGCTCACAACAATATCATACAGTTCCATGAACACTTGTTGTTGCACAAATTTATGTGTCAGCTGGTCTTTGACACGACCGAAACCAACAAATGTTATACCAAGGAACTCTTTATATTGTAGTGCATGGACCACAATATTCCAGTATGCATGTCCACCCATGTCCTGAATGCCCTTGCTGCGACTCTATGTAAGCAAAGCAACCATTTTGGAATGAGTTACATAGTGTCTTCCATTGCAGACATTCTGGTGTGGAACGAAGAGGGTTAACAGTTTATCTCCCTGACTTCCGGAATCAACTTCACGTATTCCAAGATGAGATCATCTATTCCACAAACATTACATTGAGGGACATCAGCCAAAAGACGCATGTTTAGATCAGGCGGGTCGGGGAGCTCAAGCTTGGCACCACCTCAGTAGGCACAAGAAGAATCCACCTGTGAAGAAGTTGAGGAACAAGAACAAGGTTGGCAAAAGGTTTTGGATGTCATCAAAGAGACCAACAAGACACTTGTGAAGATGGTGCGAACACAACAACGCTAGAACCAGGATATTCGACAGATCCATCAGTATTTCGAGTCTTAAGGCGTTCAATTACTGCCTCCAATACCATCACCACCTCCATCTTCTTAGAATTTATACCTAACCCAATTTTTCTTTTCCAAATTACCCTTCAGTTCTATTTTATTTTTCTGTTTATTTTTATTTTTATTTGTTTACCGTCACTTTAATTTCTGTTTTATCTTTACTTATCTTATGTGATGTGTGCCTCCTTCTCACATTGAGAACAATGTATTGTTCAAGTGTGGGGAGGGATTTTGTGTTTTTGCTTTTGAATGTGATTTTGCATATTGCATGTGATGTGTGCTTTTGCATTTTCCATGATAGTTATTAGGTTGTATTGTGCGAACTGTTTGAATGTGCCAATGGCTTAGATGAGTTAAATTTGTTTAATTTTAAACATAGTCTAGTAGGTTGTTAATGATCATTAGCTAGCAAAATTAGTGAACTAGGATTTTTGGATAAATATACAGCTTAATTAGGACTTAGTGTAAATTTAGCCCCTTCTAAGTTGTCACATTCATTCATAATTTGAGGTCCTTCAACTTAAGTAACTTAATTAGTATTTTTCATAAAAACAAATAACTAAAAACAACAACATAGGCAATAAAAAAATGTGTTTTGTTAATAGATTACTATTCTGCTGACCTTCGAGTTATGAATAGAGCTAATAGCCAATTGAAAACGTGATGATAGCTGAGTAATTGAATCGACATGCATCACAACTGTTTGTCTTCGCGTCAAAAGGCTATATTGACGTTTCAACTAAACTGTTAATAAATGACTTACTTGAGTAACCAAATCAATATTCATCACCAAGGTTTGCCTCCGAGTAAAAGACTAAGTCCATGTTTAAAAATATTATTAAAAAAGGTGTGTTATTAATAAAAACCTACCGGACTTGTAATAAGCTTGAATTTTCATGAAAATGTACTTAGGAACAGTTACAAAGTCTGAAGAATCAAAGAATTATTAATGTGTGTATATAATTGAAAAGGGTAATTGAATTAGCACTTAGCTACCGATTAACTTATATATTTAGTTTAAAGCCCTTAGACATAGATTTTACTTGTTAATGATTAGTTATAACTTGTCAGATTGTGTTCAGGATTAAATTTATTCCATAAAGTCAAAGTCATTTTCTCATTTTTGCATTATATGCTTCGTGTTGTTATGTTTGTTGTTTTGTTTGCTTGAGGACAAGCAAACGTTTAAGTGTAGGGATGCTGATAGTTGTCAATTACATTGTATTTTAGGGTTTAATTTGTGATAAATTTAGTGTTAAATTGAGTGTTAAGTGTGTTAATTGTGTTAGTTTATGTATTTAAGTGTTTTTATGGGTTAGTATGAGTCTTTGAGCTTAATTGTTATATTTTTGAGATACCTTGATGGGTTTGTTAGTGTTTCAAGCTAAACGGTGAAGAACGGAGAAGATTCGTGGAGTTTTCAGGACAAAGGCATAGCCTACGATCGTGGCACAGCAAGCCACGATCGTGACAAACAAGGACGAGTCAGAGCAATCAAGCCACGATCGTGCACATAGGGGCACGGTCGTGATAGAGAGCTCACATCCAAGCCACAATTGTGCATATACGGCCACAATCGTGACAAAAAGGTTAAGGCGCTAGCCACAATTGTGGCTGCATCTGGTTGACAGAAAAACTCAAATTTCGAAAGATTTTTTGGACCATTTCGACCCCGACTTTGACCTAAAGACTCAAAAGGATAAATATAACATTACAAGTCAAAGGTAGCAGTCTTTGGAGAGCCTAGAGAGTCGTGCAAGAGAGCTTTGATTCAGCCAATTCCGAGAGAAAACCTAGAGAGAAATCAAGAGATTAAGGAAGAAAACGAAGGAAGAGAGACACGGAGACAAGCTAGACATGACATACTTCCCAAAATAAGTGGTTTCCCGTTATCGCAGCCTCCCTGACTTCGTTCCCAATGTATTTTTCATTTATTTCAGTTTTATTCATGTATAGGATTGAAATAGGTGTTGATATTCGTTTATGATGAATGTTGAGTTTATGTTTATACTCACCTTTGGATCTTGACTTTTGAGATTAATAAAAAATCGATTGATTGTGTTTTTATGATTTAATTGTGATTTCAATTCTGCTCTTAGTAACTTGGCAATAAACTGAGAGGGTGAGCCAGGTAAAAATAATCAATTTGGACTAACAAGAGTTAGGTGAATTGATAGGTTAAAAATTGAATCAAACCGATAAAATTGTATAATGAAAGATCGAGCATAGGTTCCCGGTAAGTTAATAGACAACTTAGAACTAATTTAAGTTTTGGGCCAATTCCGAATCAAGAGATTACAATTTCATTATTTAAATTAGGGATCATCAATTAGTGTTAAGAATTATAAATCAAGAGAGAGTAATTCACCCTAGAACCGTCTAGACCCGTTAAGTCAGTGATTGCATAATTGGTTAGATTTCTATTAACCCGTTAAGTCAAAGTTATAAATATTAAAACTTAGCGCATGTAACCTTGCGAACAGTTGTCCTCATCATAACCTTCCAAGAGAGTTCTTACTGCAGACATTTTATAATGGCGTGAATTCGAGTACGAGAGGAACAATAGACTTAGCAGCTGGAGGTTTATTGATGAGAAAGATTGTGGAAGCAACTCATGATATTTTGAAGGAGTTGGCGAGTAATAGCTGCATGTGGTCTAGAAAGAGGAGCAGATAGGTGCAGAAAGATCAAAAAGGTATGATACCCATTGACTCTGTTATTGCTTTGCAGGCTCAAATTATGGCTCTTACGAAGTAGCTGAACAACATGCAAGAAGCATCCTTCTCTACAATGAAGGCAATACAAGAGCAATGTGAGCTGTGTGGGTAGAACAACCAAGGCTCAACAGAGTGTTTTTTATGGGGAACCGGTGGTACCGAACAGGTAAGTTATACTGGGCCAACTATAGTGAGGTAACAACCTGTGCTCAAATACATATAATTCGGGATAGAAAAACTATTCAAATTTTTTTGGAGCAATAAGAATGCATATGGCCAAGCAAGACCACAAGGACCGCCGGGATTTTAGCAAGACCGAATTGGAGCGATGGAAAGTATAATGGACAAAATGATGGAAGTGTTGGGGTCCAAACTTGTAGCTCAAAAGGAAAATCAGAAGAGAATGTTTGCAAGCCAGGAGGAAAGTCAGAAGAGGATGAAAGCAAAGTTTGAGCTGATCGTGAAGAACTATGCATCATCCATCCACAATCTAGAGGTTCAGGTAGGTCAACTTGCTAACACTTTATCATCTAAAAATGTAGGTAGCCTACCGAGCAACACCAAAGTTAACCTGAAGGAAAGAATCATGGCCATCATTCAGACAAAGAAAAAAGAAAATGAATATGAGGAGAAAGACGGAGACAAGAGAGAAGGACAAATAGTTTTGAAAGTCCTTCTAAGTGAACTAATAAGCGAGTCGATTAAGGAACTTCAACTTGGACTTCCACATTAGATTTTTGTTTAGCGGAAGTCATCTTCAAGTGGAGCAGTGAGGAATTCTAAGGAGGTTGAGTTCACATTAAAGGAATCGGTAAAGAAAGAGGTCAAAGAGAACATATCAGAAGGAAGTCCACACATAGCACAAAAGAAGAAGGCCCAAGGGAATTCTTCATTCAGTGCAGTATAAATAGAGTTAAGATAGTTAGAGCATTTGCAGATTCGGGAGCTGGTATCAGCATGCCCTACATGTTTAGTCAGAAGTTAATTTTTGGAGAGCCAAAACCCACTAAGATATTGGTGAAAACAACCGATAGAACAGTGCACTAGCCGAAAGAGATCATGAAGAACATGCAGATGCATATTTATAAATTTATCTTCCCCGTAGACTTATACGTACTGGATATTGAAGAGAAGAGGCAGAAACCCCTATGGTCCTCGGATGACCGTTTCTGGCTACTTCTCGTTCGATTATTGATGTCGATAAGGGAGAATTAACACTGAGAGTTGGAAAGGAGAAATTAACTTTCAAGGTATCCAAGAAAGACTATCGTTCTCCTTTACCCCTAACGGACATCAACGAACCTGAACCCCAAGAAGGATGGGAAGATATTGAGGACCCTAGAAATGCATTCAGGGACAAGCGATCGTGTAGGAGAAGGCTTAGGAAGGAAGGTGGAGTCCATACTAGGGTGGCTCATATACAGAGTTTAAGATCAACTTTTGAACTGCCACCGTACCAATCATTTGAACCACCTTAAGCAAAAAAGAGAGTCGAGCTACAGACGTTAAAATAAGCGCTGCATGGAAGGCAACTTATGGAATTCTACTTTTTTTAATTGTTTTTGCTTATTTATTCGTTTGTTTCCTTAGTTATGGTTTTGATTGAATTGAGTTTCAGTGATGTTAATTTAGATTTCGTTTGAATTTCAACTTGTTTTCTTTTTGAATTTCTTGTTGACAATTTTAATTTGATGTGTTTGTAGGTTGTGAGATTATGGAGAATACATACTAAGCTTGGAAGAAGGTTTAAAAGTGGAAGAATCACCCCATCCGATTCTTACGATTGTGGAAGATCTCTCTAGAAACTTGGTGGAGAGAAAACCCATAATCGTAGAAATGGAGGTGATTCTCAAGATCGTAGAAAATCCCTCCAGAAACTTTTTGGAGCATAATCTCACAATCATACGAATTCCCACGATCGTGAGAAATTCCTCCAGAAACTTACGATTGTGAGATTATGCTCCAGAAAGTTTCTGGAGTATAATCTCACGATCATGGGAATAATAAGAATTCCCACGATTGTGGTGATTCCATCCAGAAGGAAACTTAGTTTCCCTCTCCTTTTCTTCTTTCCCTCATTCTTCAAATTTTCACTCCTCTCTCTAACCCATGAAAATTCTCCTCTCACTCTCTAAAATTCTTCGTTTTTCTCTAGATTCTTGACATTTTCTTCATCTCTTATCATTAATCTTATAATTCTTTGCTCTTTTCACACATTAATCGTTCAAAACACAAAGATTTGGGTAAGATTTTTCTTCCTTTCTCTTAAATACAAATTTCACTCTCTCTCTTATTTTTGCAGGTTTTCTTCTTACAATGACACAAAGGAAGACGATGGCTTAGAAACCAGATGATGAACTGCGCCTTCAAGTTTCTGGTGAAGGTGAGTCCGATTTAGCGGCAACTTACTGTTCCCCATTTTCAATTTATTTGAAAAAAGAAGGTACGCATTTCAGAGACCTTAGGGACAGAGAATTAGTCACTCATAGGTATTTTGATTTTCAATTGTTAAAAACTATAGGAGTGAGGCGAAAAATTGAGCGACTAGCTGCAACCATAGATTGGAATAGGTTCATTAAGTATGACATGCCTATTCACCCTATGATTACCTTAGACTTTTTCACTACAATCCGATATAACCCTAAAATGGACGTTTTCTGGTTTAGGTTATTCGGCAACATTTACAAATTAGATTATACTGTCATGTGTAGTCTTTTTGATTTGTCAAACACTAAAGTTTTAAATGATCATAATGATTTTTATTTATATGATTACTAGAAAACTCTGACGGGAAAGAACATTTTAACTCTAGGAATGCACCGAATTCTTTAATTCGTAGTACCGATCATTTACTTTTGCACAAATTTATGTGTTTAACTGTGTTTAATAAAACTGAAAGTAATAAATGCTCAGCTAAAGAACTTTTCTTTTTATGGTGCGTGGATCGAAAAATTAAAATTAACATGCCTTTTAGAATTTTTCGATCAATCGTGAGTGTTGTAAATAAAAAGAATTCATATTTTGACATGTCTCATGTTGTTACTACTTTAGCTCTGTTTTATAACCTTAATGTAGAAGATGTGCCCACAACACCAGTTGATATGTTTAACATATCGTCTTTAAGGTGCTATGAGATTTTGGAGTTCCTCAAATTTGACAGGTCCATAAGAAGCAGCATAGCTTAAAGAAAAGGTTCATCAAATTATGTCAAATGAACAATTTTGAAGCTCCTTCGCCAACACCATCGCCACCATCATCTCAATAAGCTTTTCTTACCCCTTTTACTTTGAAATTGTGTCATTTTCTTTGTTGGGTTTCATGTTATTTTCTTTTATTTGGTTTGCTATCATTTTCTTTAGTTTGATGTCATTTGTTTGTTTTAATTTTTTTGTTTGGTTTGATGTCATTTTCCCTTATTTGGTGGTTTACTTGTCACATTGAGGACAATGTGATCTTTAAGTGTAGGGAGGTGACATTGACTTTCTTAATTGCATTGTTCGCATTTTGTTAAATAGGATGCATGTTTAGGCATATCATGTGCTTTGTGTTAGCAATGGAACCGCACCTAAATCATTCTGATGGATTTTGTCATGCTAGTTAGAATTAGATTGAATGCATTCTTGAACTTGGATTACGTTACTTAAGTAGAAAATGAACCATATAAAATGATGAAAAGTAGTTGGTTATATAAGCATAGTCACAAATTGACATTTGAGCAATGAGTAATGTAAAGATGCATAATAAGTTTTCATTTGAGCCAATGTGAAGATTGAGCCCATATGACTATATCCATAGTCATTCCATTTCTTTGTTGAGTGATACTTCCTTAAATTATTACCTTCAGAACTTGCTTTGAATCAGTTTGAGTATATATGATGCATGCTTAATAGAGATGATTAAGGCTTTTTTCGTTTTAACCCTTTGCTTAAATGACCTACCCATTGATTATCTCTTGTTACCCCCATTGAGTCGTAACTTTTTATTTCTTGAAAGCATAGAAAATTTTAAAACCTTAAACCTCATTAACTTACCAATTCACAAGCTTAGTTGAGTATTAAGTAATACATTAGTTGGGATCATTGTGCAAATTTTACCAAGATGATGTAAGGACACTTCTCCTATGAATTACATTGTATATAATGCTATTTTGATTCATAGTTCTTCCATGTATTAAGAAATACGAAAAAATGTTGAAAACAAAAAGAAAAAAGAAAAAAGAAGAGCAAGTGAGTAGCATTAATATGTGTAGAATATTAGTTACATTTGTATATCTTGGAGTTATGTGTTGTTATCCCGTTTTATCCACTTTTTATTTTACGAATGCTTGTGTTAACCTTTTTTCCTTTTTACCCATCTTAACCTTTACCATATTACAATCATAAACAAGTCCTTTCGATCTATTTATGCATGTAATCATTGTAGAGGAGAATTGGTGTATTAGTAAGCCTATAGTAGTGTAGTTTTCTATAGAAAGTTTGAGCAAGACACTAACCATCAAACACTTGAGGGAAACGAGTAAAAACCGTGAGGAAGATTCATTTTGCATCTATACTTATTTTTGAGTGATGGTGCCAATTGTTAAGTTTGCTTATGTACATCAATGAAAAAGTAGTCATGATATGTGTAGTAACTTGATATTTGAGTTAGCTTAAATTTGAGAGATTATATGCTTTGATCTTTGTGAAAATAAAGTGATAGAATGGATTGGTTGTATTTATTTTGCTTGAGGATAAGCAAAGATTTAAGGTTGAGAATGTTGATAGTTATGAATTAGTCTATGTTTTTCTATGTAATTGGCATGTGTTTCTTGCATAATTGTTGGTTATTGTTATAGTTTAAGATTCATTTTGTATGTTTTAATTTAGTTTGACTTCTATTGTTGTTCTTTTATGTTTGATGTTAATTTATGGTAAGAATTGACTATTTTTATGTAGGAAGGAAGATTGAGAAACTTGGAGATTGAGCTAGATATCAAAGAGGAGAAGAGAAGATGAGACTCTCTATTGTCAATTCCCACGATTTATAATCCGAGATATTATGCAGGGCTTTATTAAACTTAGGATTTCTGGATTATTAAAAAGAGAATTAGGCCTCCATGATAAGAGAGACAAAACTCTTACATAAATAGAGCCTCCTTGAGTGAAGAATACAAGTTTTGAGCCTTGAGGAAGGTGAAGATTCAAGGATTATCATCAAGATTGAGAAAAATAGCACATCAACATCAAAAATTCCAGATTTTGGGAAAGAAGAGAAGTTTACTTTATTCAATTTTATTCAATTTTCTGTGTTTTTCTTTCTTTTAATCTTTGTAAGATGGATTATTTGTGTTTTGATGATGTTATAGAGACCGTGATTGGCTGATTTAGTTTTAGGGATTGTCTTTGAACTATTTTTGTTAAACTCCTATTTCATTGAATTAAATGAAAATGTCTTTGATAATTATTGATTTTATTTCTATCTTGCAATAAATCGAGAGACTGAGTAAAATTATTTGTGTAGGATTGTATAATGAGAGTTGGCAACCTATAAACTTGCAATCATCACGTTAATTGATTAGTTAGAAGAGAGATCTCGATTAATTCAATTGATCACCTATAGGATAGTTTAATAACTAGTGAAATTAGTGGAGTGATTGGGTAGGTTTAGAGATCGTTCAATTGATTCCGTTTAATTTGATTAGGGACAATTAATTACACCTTGAGAGAGGGTAATTAATACATTCAAAAATCTTAGGTGAGACACAATTCGATTAATAAAATAGGAGGGAGACAAAATAGGGAAAAAGTTATATCTAGTATTTAGATTCTTGAGTTTTAATTTTCTGCACTTTGGTATTGTTTATTGTTCATTATTAGTCTTGCAATTTTAGTTTAGTTTTTCATATTATTTCTATTACACAATTTCGTTTCTTAAACAAAGTTTGATATAAATTAAGTGGTGTATGAGAATCAATCCCTGTAAGATCTATATCCGCTTTTTAACTACAAGTCACGACCCGTATACTTGTAGTTTTTGAGCGTAAACTAGAAGTTATTTTCCAATTAACAATCATTGTCTTAATAATGAGTGGTGGTTGTCTACTGCTTGCAAGTAAAGCTTCAGGGCCTCCTTCTCCTCCTTCGTAATAAACTCATCAGTGGGGTTGTCAGTTAGTGATTTCTGTATAAGTGATAGTCGAGATTTAGCGGCTTCTATCCATTGGTTTGTGCTCCCACCCCTACTTCCATTTAATCTCTTCAATTTTTGCTTTATTGCTTTAAGTTTTTGCATGCATATAAATTGTTGCCTCTACCTCCAAACCCTTAAATTCCACAATGGTCAAAATTTTTAAAAATACCTTTTTGAAGAAGTTGTCCACCTTGATAAGGGTGTGGTTCGAAAACCCTAATTCCAAAAACATAACTTTAGTGTTCAGAAAAGTTGTTCAACACTCCACTTTTACCAAGGCCCTATCTAGCTTCTTTCTGATCAGCCAATCTAAACTATGCTTGTTGCTCTAAGTAAATTTGTGACCCTCGTATTTTAAGCCAGAAATTTCCACATCTTTTGTGCATTCAAGCAAATTCGTATTGTAGTTAAGTAGGTTATAATTCCCTTCAGCTTCAGATTGATAAATAGTGGAGTTGAAATCGCCAATTATGATCCATGGGCCATTAGTTTTTCCCTCTAATCTTCTCAATACATTCCATAGGTCCCTTCTTTGAAATGCAGTACTATGCCCATAGACAAAGGTAGCCAGCACTAAAACGTGATCAATTTTGAATGTCTTTTTTGTATGCATGAATTGCTCACTTGCTTCAAAAACTTCCACCTCTATAAGATCCTCATCATAAACTAGGATGATTATCTCATAACCATGGAATTAGTGATTAGACTTTATCTTTCATTGGCTTCCAAAACAACCTAATTTATTCAAAGTTTCGAGCCTGATTTTAGTTTCTAAAAGACAAAAAAATTAGGATTCTCATGCCAGACAAACTCTTTCAAGGCATTGAGCTTCAAAGAGTTGTTTATT
Source organism: Erythroxylum echinodendron (assembly GCA_027575705.1). Lineage (NCBI taxonomy): Eukaryota > Viridiplantae > Streptophyta > Magnoliopsida > Malpighiales > Erythroxylaceae > Erythroxylum > Erythroxylum echinodendron. Next base: position 16,808,800 of record JANZXR010000004.1, read on the forward strand.
CCCAACATTCCATACTAGAAAGGTCATGTAATGTTGGTTTTACCTTTTGAGCCTTTCCTACTGCTCCAAATGCTCTTTCTAGTTTATACTTGTTGAAATATTCCCTCTTGATTTTCCACCTGAACCATGGATTTTGACTGTTGTGGAAAATTGGTGACTATCTGTTGTTGAACTCTAAGGGGATACCCTTTGTATAATTCTCCATTATTTGTATTATTTATAACATGTTCTTCCGTTCCATGTGAACTATGTAAACTTGACTTATTCACTGATGCCTTCACATTAACTGTTGATCTACTGCAATGTGTTCAGTTAGGTCCCCCTATTAGTCTCACAGGTTTGATTTTTATCTATTTAATTAACCTATCCTTGATCCTCTGGTATCCTTTTCTGCGACTCAAGTCCATCAATATCAGGTTTCCCACCATTTTTATTCTCCTCAATTCCCATCAACTCTCCATAATCTCCCCTATAAAAAACTTTCCCTGTTGGTTTCCATGTTTTGCCCTGAAGTTGTAAGGATGGTTTCCAATGGTAGGTTACCATGACTTTATCCTCCTCGAGGGAATTACCATTAGCCAACCTTAAAATGGGGATATAATCTTTCATCTCCTTCAAAATGTCCATACTCACACACAATCTAGCACAGCCAACCTATTTCCTTAATGTTATATTCTTATCCATACATATAGGTTTTTCCAAGTAGCTAGCTAATAAGCTTAAGCCTTTGGTAGTCTATTATTCTAGTGGAATATTGTGGATGTTCACCCATAGTGGAATGTTCTTAATTCTAATTTTTTCTAATTCCATACCAAGCTGCCAGTTTTGGAGGAATAAAGGAAGCTGTGAAATGTGTCATGGTCCTTCCTCTATTACTTTTAGAGCCTCTGCTTTTGCACTAAATGTAATAATAATGTTATCATTTTCAGTTAACATTACCTCTTGAATGCTTCTTCCTTTCTAGTTTCTTTGAACCCATGCTTGTATTATAGAAAAGGGTGGGTGTTTATCCATGAAGAAACCTATAATTGCAGCTTCCCAAGATTTTGCACCCTCCTACTAGATGTCAAGACTTGAAGCCACCATCACCTTTCCGTCTATTTCAACCAGGGGACTGTAAAAAAGAGAGGATTTTGAGCTTTTTCTTACCACCTGCTTCCAAGTTTTCCTCTTTTCTGCAAAGTTATGAGTCTCATTTGCTGTTTTGACCGGCTTAGGAGGGTTTGAGAGTGAATCTGAGGGAAGGAATTGCTTCTGAATGTTGGGAGAAAAAATCTGGGTTTGCAGGAGATTTAATGGAGGAGGAGGATGAAGGGGAGTGGGAGTTAGGAATCTTAGGGATTTGGGAAAGCTTGATTTGGAATAGCTTGTGGTGGATCTGGGGGGAGTTCAGAAAAGGAAGAAGGTGAAAAACTCGAGGGTAAGGTGGAAATTCAGAGAAATTGGGAGGAGTTAACGCAATCATGTTAACTAGTTTAGGAATGGTAGCAGCAGAACAGAAGTTGTAGCAAAAAAAGTTTGTAAAGAAACGATAAATAGAAGGGGCATGAAAAAAGGTTAGTGGAGAAAAAGACAACAACGCCCCTAGACAGAAGGAGCAGGAAGGAGGATGGAGAAAGAGGATGGTGATTTGCAAAGGTTTAAAAGGAAGAGAGAATAAGCCAGAGGATCAAGTCGGAAGAGCCTGAAGGTCAATACTCAAGTGCCTTGAGCTCTACATCCCTGTGGGTTGGTTGAAGTTTCAGAGCAACAGCAAGGTTCAATTCAATTTTCTACTTTTTCCTTTTCTTTCCTTTTTCTTAAATATTGATTATGGACAATTGTGGATTTATTTTAGCTATAGATTGCTAAATTTGTTTTAGTAATTACTCTTGAATTGTTTTGTTAAACTTTTATATTCTTGATTTAGTAGAAACATACTTTGTGAGGGTTATTGTTTTAATTTTTGATTTAATTGAAAGATTAGTTTGAAATATCTGTGTTATGTTACATAGTAAGAGTTGGTATCATAATAGGCCTATAAATATCATATTACAATTGAAGAGAGATTTTAATTGTATGTTAGTTACTGAAAACATTGTTTCAAATCTAACTGGATAATTAGGAAGAGTTTTGAGAGTTTGAGACGTCATAATTCAATTCTTATCTACTTCCATTAAGATTAGTTGGTTAGATCTTAAGAGAAGGTAATCATAACCATAAGATATCTAGGGTTAATTAGTATTAAATCAAGAAAGTTAGATGAAAACAAAACAAGGTTATAGTTAATTATGAAATTGTTATCACTGATTAATCATGTGTTCATTGCTGCTTGTTAATTGTTCAATTATCAATTTTTATTATTTAGTTTATTTTCTAGCTACACTTATTATATTGCCTACTTTAAACAAAGCGTTACAAAAATTATTAGATGTCTAAAGATAGTCCTTATGGGAACGATATTGTTTATATTATAAAGATATGAACTGTATACTTATAGTATAGATAGATTTAAAATCAAACAAACACTCTTAACATGTTTTCTGAACATTTTTAGAAGTGAGACACTTATGCAGCATAGTGATTGAGATAAATCTATCTCAAAAACGATTTCAAGGAAATGAAAAAAAAAAAGATCAAACTTATACGAATTAAGATTCATGATTTATTATGTTTTATATTTTCATATGTTATAGAATTTTAATAATCTTGGATTCAGTGAAATCGAACAAAAAATTTTTGTTATCATTCCTTAAGTGCGAAAACAAATTCCACCCTAATTTTCCTGCAATGTCCTTATCTCTCATCTTCGTTTTCGTTTCTCTTATACGTTCTCCTCTATTTGTTCAACTTTTCGTTGGTACTCTTTCTGTTTCAGCTAATTTGTTGTTCTATGTCGCCCCAAGCCACTCTCTCCTCCCGTCTGCTCTCTTGGCATTTGACTACTCATTGCTAGTTCTTTTTGGCCAGGCTCAGCCCTGGACAGGGGCAAGCTGGGCCTGTGCCAAGGGCCTAGTTTCAATAATGTGACTTATTAAAAGAGCAGCCATCGTGACTCCACATATACACTGAAGTGGTTTATTTATAACTATACATCATTATAATATAGTTAGAAAATCCCATTACACATGAAATTAAATGAAAAGCCAAAGTTGGAAAACAAAAGAAATTGGAAAGACCATCGCCATCGTCAGACTCCCCTACACTTTCTCTCTCTTCAGTGCATCTCCGTTTACAACCATTGCATTCTCCTTCTGTTAAGCTCTCACTTCTCAATTTCCAGGTGCTTTCTCCTTTTTAACATTTTCTTTTTCTATGAATTCTGTACATATGATTATACACTTATAGTCTTATAATCAAATTTTTCTTCAAAAGTTTTACCTGAATTCAGTCTCAAGAAAGATGCATTGCATTTCAAATACATGGACCAATGGAAACAAAAAATATAACGTAAAAAAACAAAGAAGAAGAATGTTAGAAAATGTTTGTATGTTAAAGCTATCGATATTTTAAAAATCGGACCAGAAGTTAAAAATAAAAAATGAAAAGCCAATTTATAAAAAAAAATTGGCTTTTCATTTGATTTCATTCATGTGTCATTGGATTTTCGTGATTTCTGAAAGTATCATCGGCTATTGCACAATTGAGTTGTTAAATTTAAATTTTACTATTGTAATTTTTAATCATGAACTTTGCTGTATCTTTCAGTGTGCGATTCTAAACACTTACAAGCAAATTGTTGGGGGCTCCTTCAAGCATCATAATAGGTGATATTACTCCTATCTTTTTGAATTGTTTAGATTTGATAAGATGTTGTCGAAAAAGCATTTATCGGGAAGTGAAAAACGGAAAAAAAGGAAACAAACTGACCAACTAACAGAAAAACAAAAAGGAGCCATGGATAAATTTGTCTTGCATGATACGAGTTCACATGAAGTTCATGAGGATTTATGTGTTGATGGTCATAATGAAAATGACAATGTAGAGAATATATCAAATGCTGAAAATTGTAATGTCAATGAACATCCCATTCCTCATTTTGATAGTTATGATCCTAGTAATTGGCCGGATAATCTTGATCATGAAACAAGAGACTTACTAGTTGAAAAGGGGCCTATAAGGG
>JANZXR010000004.1:16820114-16830366 GCA_027575705.1 Erythroxylum echinodendron
ATGCAAACATGGTGGCATGTTAGGCAAGTGACAAGTGTCACTTGCCACATGTCACATGCTTAGGCCCTCTTTTATTTTCTTTCCAAAAACAATTCAATTTTTACTCCAATTTTTCTCCAAAATTTCAATGGCTCAAATCAATAAATCAGAAAATCATGTATCTAAATTTTTAGTTCCATTTAACAGTCATTTTTGCTACCGATAAACAATCATTCTGCCATTTGGCATTTTTCCTAGTCCAGAAAGTTCCCCAAAATTTCCAGAAAATAATTTCTAAAATTCTCCAAAAATCGGAAAACCAAAATGACCCTCTCCAACACACTTTTTCATACACACAAATCATATTTTTCATAACAATCACAATTATTAACAAAAATATTGGGAAATGTCATGAATGCATGTACAGTCATTTACATGTGCAAAATTCACTATTCACTTGCATGTGTATGCATGAACATGTCAAGACAATTCTAAGTACTCATAACCCATTCTAAATTATTATTTTACCCTTCCCATTGGCGATGGGATGTTACATAAGCACATAATAAGGCTATAGACTTTGAGATCCTTTTTTGATTTATTCGAAAGACGAAGGTATCTGATTCCAAACTTTTCACTCTAGGGTTGTTAGTGCCCCTTTATATTTTGATTTTGACATTTTAGACAATCTAGGATTGAAAGACAAGGTTAAGAATTTGATTCATAAAATTCAATGTGAGAAATTTATTAATTTTGATTATATTGTGTATAAAGAATTAACCTTTTAATTTTAGACTACCTTATAATTTGAGCCGTAGGATTTGACTGAATTTTGATTTTTATTGAGGGGTCAACCCTATTATATGAACTATGATGCTTTAGCCAAAACTGGTTGATTTCCTCATTCAAACTTATTTAAAAGCAAGATGATTTTCATACCAAGAGGTATTGGAAACATTTAAAAAGGTTGGATAACTTTGATGGTCAAAATGCTCATAATAATGTCAATCTTACTCCTGATCATTTGTTATTGCATAAGTTTATGTGTCACGTTGTTTTTGATAAATCAAAAAGTAACAAATGTTTTATTAAAAAATTATTCCTTTTATGGAAAGAATTATTCATTTGATGGTGCATGGATAATAACTTAAAAGTTTGTACAATAATCCACGATTAATAGTTTCTAGGAGAGGTTTGAGAACAATAAATCATTGAAATATGTTTAATTAGGGTGTAGGCCGAGATTAAACCAAAGAATCAAATTCCCAATGAATTTAATACTTCCATCATTTTTAAGTGTTTTCTTCAATTTGCTTTCTTAGTTAGTTTAGTTTTATTTTCTTTTCTTAAACGAAACAAACCCCCTATAACTTAAACACTAATTTCATTTCATAAACTTTACACATACTCTCTGTGTAATCGACCTAGACTTATCACTGCTACAGTAGTAAGTCTAGTTTATTTTGACTAGAGTTACGATACATTATCAATTTTGACACTGTTGTCGGGGAGTGTAGTGTTTTCGTTTTTGTTCTTGATTTTAATTGGTGTTTTGTATACATTTGTTTGTAATTGGTTTCTTTTCAGTTATTTCGTGGTCTTTTCATTTTTTTGTTTCATGTTTGTGATTTAAAATTCTTTTTACATGGGCGAAAGTAATTTCTTTTATAACTCTTATTCTCAATCCTATAACCAAAGTTAGACTGATAAATGTAACTTTAGTTATTAATGGGATAATCAACCTAATTACCTCGATGATAGTTTATAGGATGCATAACAATTCTTGTACAGACCAGAAGTTTCTTATCATGATTTAGGTACACCTTTGGAAGAATTGATTAATATTATGATTGCTAATACTTTACAATTACAACAAGATGTATAATAATGATTCCAGTAGTTCCGACAGGATATACAGTAGTAACTTCAACAGAGTATACAATACTCCCGTATGATACAACGTATAGACTCCACAATGTGGCAAGTTAAATGGGTGAGATGGCAGCGAGGATCGACTACCTAGAATCACAAATGGAAGAGGAGTATCTATATCAACTTGAGGTATATCCAATGGACATTAGTACGGAAACCTTACAAAGTGATGAGGAGCTTGAGAATCTTAAGTGTAATACTTAAAGAATTGCTTGTATTGAAGAAGTGGAGGAGGAGCTTGAAGCTGAAAAGGATACATCTTTTAGCTCGGAGGTAAATAATGAGTTCCAGTTTGTTAAGACTAATTCTTTACTTTTACTTAGTAGTTTAGAGAAATTAAATGAAAATGAACAAGGAGAAGAGTCATTCGAGATATTTCTCGAGAGCGTGGACTCAGTAAAGATTGAGGGTTTGAAGATAGGGCATATGCTGAAAATGACAGACTATTAACCAAGACCTTATCTTGAACTACCTCACGTGGAATTGGCTCAAATTGTAACACCTGAAGAGCACAAATTTGTCACGTAAGGGAAGTGTGGAGTCAAGCCAGCGACCCTAAACAAAGGTTAGGAGGCAACCTAAGAGAAGTAAATTTCTTTTCCTTTACTTTTTCGCACTAGTTAGATACGCATGTGTGTTTTTACGTTGGTTTGTTTCTTGTTTGTTTTAAGTTTTCAATTAAAATGAGAGAAAGAATAAAACAAACAAACAAATAATTTTTCATTTTCTATTGCTTTTAGCCAAATAGCCTACCCATTATATGATTTTCCTTTTTGCTAAACCCCTTTTGAATTTTATTAGGCTTTCTTTGTGTACTAACCACATTACATGCCTTTAAACTTATCCAAATGTCCTACACAAGCTATTAAGCTAGTGGATCATTTGTGATTTTTGAGTTTGTGAATGTACAAAAGTATAAGTGTGGGGGTGTACATATTTATAGGTTAGTTATAATATTAAGATGTTATTTTATGTCTTATCATTGAATTTCCCAGGTTAATGTAGTTTCTTTTAATGTTTAAAAAAAGAAGCAAAAGAATCAAAATAAAGAGAGAAAATAAAAAAGAAAAATTTTTAAATAAATGTATCAATGAGAAAGTACATATGTGTTGAAAAGTTGTTTATGATTAATGCATCCTCCTAAAGGTGTATTGAATGAGTTGTTAGAGCATGTCGAATATGATGTAGATGTTGGCTTGGAAGGTTCACTCATTATAGTTTCAATTTATTGCCATCAATTGTATGAGTGATTCCTTTAGGTTAGCATATGCTTCATATGGTTTGTGTATGAGATCTTGGATTTGAGTTATAAAACATCATTTTTGCATTCATCATAGTTGATGTACACAATTGTGAGTGAATGTTGGTTTTTGCACTTGATAGTATATTAAGTGTTGCTTTTGTTTCACTAGCTTTGATGGCTTTCATTCTATTTGCCCAATTACATCTCACCTTATCTTTACCCACAATATAACCTTAAAATGTATTTTGATTCATGATTATGCATGTGAATTTTAGTGGTAGATAAATGAAATGATATGCAAAGTTATGGAATGATATGATCATGAATGTTATTGAGTGTACCCATGAACATATTTTGTTTAAACACATTTTCCAAGTCTACTATTAGATTGCTACGTTTTTAAAGGTATTAAATGTTGATTAATCATGAGTAAAAGCTTGGAATGTTTAGATCTTGCTATATTTTTGAAAGCCAATCAACTTTGCTTACGATTATGTATCATTGGAAAATATGGGAACTGAGTAAATGCTTTGGGTCTATGAGCTTAATTTTGATGTTTTGCCTAGGACGACCAAAAGCTAAGTGTGGGGGAAATTGATATATACTTAATTGTTGATACATTTAACCATTTACACTTGGTGATTAATGATATTAAAATGCTTAAGATACTCACTATAGTTCTTATATGGTTTTAGGTACAATTTGGAAGCAAAAGAACTAAAGTGTGTTGAAATCATAATCTTTGTGCCGTCTTTTTCAGATTCACACTCACTTTTCTTCATGAAACAATGATAGGATTGAATCATTATGCATTTAAATGTCTTTTCAATCCTATTGTAACTAAAGTGTGTTGAAATCACAATCTTTGTGCCGTCTTTTTCAGATTCACACTCACTTTTCTCCATGAAACAATGATAGGATTGAATCATCTTTATTTTCTTATGCATTTAAATGTCTTGTCAATCCTATTGTTGTGTTTAAATACCCAATTTGTGTTCATCCTATTTTTACATATAGATTAAAGGAGTGAACACAAATATATGATAAAAGGAAGAATGACAAAGTTTGGGGAGCCATTTATAGAGGAGAAATCACTAAGGGCATTTAAAGGAGAATTAGAGAAGACCTGGGAAATAACCTAAGGACACGATCGTGGAAAATATTGAATAGAGGGCCACGTTCATAGGGAGTCAGCTATGATTGTGACAAAGAGCAGATTAATTGGCCATGATCATGAACTAAAGGCATATCATGGCCTGTATATAAATAGACACGGACGACCTTCTGAACTTAAATTTTGAAGGAATTTTTCGAATTTTGAGGCACAAGAAAATCCTACGCTTTACCCTAAATGGAACATACTATAAAAAGAAAGAGAAGAGGGCCTAAAAGATTAGCCTCTAATTTCCCACTTTTAGAAAAACTCCAAGAAGAGAGATAAACTCTTAAAATCTGCCATTTTTAAAAAGCTCCAAGAAGAGAGGATGAACTAGCAGAGAAGTTTTTGTTATTTTACTTAATCTTAGCCATTCTCTTTTAGTTTCAAATGCTTTATTTTCATATTTATTCAATTAGTTTAAAGCTTTCTTAGTGTTAATCATATTTTCATATATTCTAGAATATTTTGAATGAATATTTAATGGTTTAGAGGAGAATCAGAGAAGACCCTGGAAATAACCCAAGGCCATGATCATGGAAAATATTAAACATAGGGCCACGATCATAAGGAGTCAGCCATGATTATGATAGAGATCAGATAAAATGGCCATGATCATACACTAAAGGTCACGATCGTGGCCTGTGTACAGACAGACATGGATGACCTTCTGAATGTAAATTTTTGAAGGACTTTTTGGAATTTTGAGACACAGGAAAATTTTAGATTTTGCCCTAAATGTAACATACTAAAAAAAGAAAGAGAAGAGGACCTAGAAGAGTAGCCTCCAATCTCCCACTTTTAGAAAAACTCCAAGAACAGAAAGAGACTCTCAAAAGCTGCCATTTTTGGAGAGCTTCAAGAAGAGAGGAGGAACCAGCAGAGAAGTTTTTGTTATTTTCCACAAGCTTAGCTATTCTCTTTTAGTTTCAAACGCTTTATTTTCATATTCATTCAATTAGTTTAAAGCTTTCTTAGTGTTAATCACATTTTTACATGTTCTAGAATATTTAATGGATTTTGTAGTTGAACTTTATGAATTTCGTAAGGAATCTTTATGTTATATCAATAGATGTTTATTCCCTTAAATTTCTAGTTTTAGTCTTGGTTGTTTGAGCTTATTTATATGATTTTTAGATATGAATATATTGGGTATTTGAATGTTTAATGGTTTATGTTATGGGTTTATGCTTATTTGTGATATTCTTGATTAATTTTTTCTTAATAGTAGGATTTATGCATGTTCTTAGATTCATGATAAATTAATTTGGGTTTTTGTGTAAGTTGTGTGTGCTGGAATTTTCATTTTGATGTAATTAGTTTACAGTTTGTAATTTGGGTTATGATTAGTCATTTGTTAGCATAAAGAGTTTTAATTTCTATTAAGTTAGTGTTGAATTTTAGTTTTTATCAATTCATTTATAAGTTCTAGCCTTGGTTTTATTTGATTGAGTATGGGTTTTGTTTATTTAATATCAATTGTTCTTAATATGAACATATGTGGCTAGACTACTTAGGGGTTCAAAGATATTATAAGGATAGAGGGATGGGAATTGTAAGAATGGAGTTGATTTTGTCTTAAATTGGTGCTTGTAGGTCTAGGTTGGTTTCGGATTTAACAAAAATGTCATGAATTAGGAATTGCTTATACGTTTGATCACCCTTTTAGTAACTTTCTAATTCGAAGCCTAGGGTTGAGCTTGTAATATGTAATAGTCCATAGTGATTCCCGGAAGTGGCAATAGGTTAGTTGAATTTGTCAGGATAGTTAATCAACTAATCTAGGATACCATACCTTTAGGTTACACCTTTTGAGCTTATGAGTAGGTGGCCTAAGTTAGTTGTTCCGTAGTGCCTAATGCATCTTCGCTATTAAACTTAGAGAATCTATGCTAGGTTATAGTGGAGATCGGAGCATTTCTAGAGCTTATTAGTTTTATCTATTTTAAAGATTCGAGAGCTTAATCGAGTATATAGGCTAAAACCAAGATGAGAGTACCCTCTTGTTTAGATTCAAGGATTAATGAACGTCTTGGAATCCCAAAGATATCTCCAACCCACTTCTTTACCATTGCTATTAGACTTTTCTAAATTTTCTTTGCTTTTATCTTTTTGGTTACATTCGTTGCATATTAGTTGTCTCGCCTTTATCATTTCAGGGTGTTTTGTTTTCTTTTGTTACAACATTTGAAATAGCATTTTCATCCCAACTCTCTGTGGTTCAACCCTAGCTCACCATTCACTGCATAGTTTGGTAGTTAGGAATTTATTATTTGGCAGTTAGTGACAGGCTATCAAAATTTTGGTGCAGTCGCTGGGGAATTGACTTCTTATATTGTTTTTATTTTTATTTTTGCTAATCTTTATCATTCTTTCATCTATTTGCATGTCCTATAGTTTCTCAAAACGCATTCATTTGCGTAAATTTACTAAGGAAAATAGAAGTTTATTACTTTCTTAATTAACCTTTTCTCTTTTTCTCTTATTATAAGTCGCATCGGATTTCATCAAAGAGAGCGAGGAATTTATACAAATCTTCTTAAGAGTGTTTGTTCCTTGTCCTTTGAAGAAGAAGTTGACAAGAGTTCAAAAGAAACAGAGGAGATTATGGAACCTCATTAGCGGACCTTAAAGGAGCTTGCAGCTCCTTCTTTCAACCTTAATCTACTCTATATCAATTATCCGAATAATGAGCTGGAAGTTGAAATTAAACCTGGACTGATATGTGCATTGCCTACTTTTACAAGTTTTCGTGACACTAGCTCACTGGGATCAGGCTACATCACCGATCCTAACAAGTTTCTCAAGGAGTTCCACATCACATGGTCAGGTATGAAACCAGGGGGAGTCTCAGTGGAGCAACTCAAGGTAAAGGCATTTCCTTTTGCCTTATTAGATGCAGCCAAGGAATTGTTGTGTGACTTGTCTATCGGCTTGGTCAACACATAGGAGCAAATGCAGTAGGCATTTCTAGAGAATTAATTCCCTCCCTCAAGAGCTGCTAACATTAGGAAGGAGATCTGTGGCATTCAACAAGAAACAAGGGAGTCTTTGCATAAGTATTGGGAGCAATTTAAAAAGCTTTGCAATAGCTGTCCAAACCATCAAATAAATGACTAGTTATTGATTCAATTTTTATATGAAGGGTTGCTTCCTTTAAAAAAGAATATGATAGATGTTGTGAATGGTGGAGCCTTGGTGAACAGGACATTAGAGGAAGCTAGTAACTTGATAGCAACAATGCCAACGAACTCCCAGTATTGGCGTAATTGCAGTAATGCTTCCTCTTCGACAAAGCAGGTGAAGGTCTCCATCTCCATGTTAGAGGAACAAGTTACAAATTTGACTTCCATAGTGTAGCAAGCAGTGATAGGAAAGCGCCCTACCAAGAATATGTGGTATTTGTACATTAGCTGAATATCCTATAGATGCATGCCCTTCCTTGTAGGATTAATAGCAAGTCAACGTTGGGGGGTTCCAAGGACAACAGAGGACGTATGACTTTTTTCCCCACTTACAATATGGGGTGGAAGGATCATCCCAACTTCAAGCATAAGAAACCCCCAAAGCAATGAGGTAGTTATAATGCATGCCAACCCAATTATCAGCAGTAATGATTTCATGCACCACTAGGTTTCCATCAAAATCAACCAAAATTTCTGCCAAGGCCACCACCTCCATAACTACAACAAGCGATAGGTATGTCCTTAAAGGAAATTTTTAAAAGCTTAGGGTTTAACACTCTTCAATTTTAGCAGGAAGGGAGAAGTCGTCTGAAAAATTTGGAAAATCAGGTCAGTCACCTAACTAATGTCGTGGGGAAGTTGCAGGCCTAGAGTTTCATAAAGTTGCCTAGTCAGCCTGAAAGGAACCCAAGAGAAGACATTTGTGCCATTACTTTGAAAAGCAGAAAGGAGGTAAAAGGGCCAAAAAAGGCAAAGGAGAAAGAAGAATAAGAAGAAACTGATCTAACAAAGAAGGAGGATCACCATCCTCAGGTAAGTACTTCACACCCTATTGTCAATAATTTGCCTGTTGTTCCATTTCCAGGCAAGTTAGCAAAGAATAAGTAACAGGAGATGGAAAAGGAAATATTAAATGCAACATCCCACTACCACAAGGTAAATACCTGAATACCCAAAGGACATTCAAGTACATACCTTATGAAAATTGTATGTTGGAGCAATAACAAATCCAACTTACATATGACATCATCTAACATACTCGAAAGTCACTAAATTTTTTAAACCATTCACTTCATTCATTCATAAAGCTTACATTGTTTTCATCAAACAAATATTTACAAAACTTTATACAGGTTCTAGTAAAACTACAAAAATAATAAAAACTATATCATTTATGATGTCAGCAGACAGACCTCTGAGTCATTTCTCTATCCAAAAGATTCCTTAAGTCCTGACTAAGGAACTAAGTCTCCTCGTACCTGAAAAACTACATTGCAATTTTTGATGAGTTTTGCAAACTCAATGAGTGAACCATCATTGATGAATTCATCGGATTACATATACACATCACATATATCATAGATATTCATTTAGAGCATATAATTATTTTTCAGATACTCATATATCATGGCATAACATATGGTCACTCATTACAGCTTTGCAAATCATTCATGAATTTTAATCTTATATGAATGCTATCTGCATAAGACTCACATTCGTTCTTATTATTATGACTGCGTGCCTGTCACAAAATTATACAAAGATTGGTCTATAGGGCTTAGTCAGAACAGAATCACGAAGCATAGTTCCACATGCATAACATATATTACAAAGCAAAGCTCTATGTGGAAGCGCTTCAAATTGGCTGCTTAAGTCACAACACCTTTATCTGAGCACCTATTTTATGAAATGCATCAAATACTGAATATGTCATATATCATAATCTTATACAAATGCTCAGACAAAGTTTTTCACAATCATCAAACCTAATTCTGGCATTCTACTTTTGTTGAGAGTCAAATGTCATTCAACAATTCATATCAAATCAGAAGCTTCCAATACATGTCCAACTATTAAACTCCTCGGACCTTCGGTTCGTAATCCAAAAACAACTCACAAACAGTACAATCATATTAGAAGTTTAACAAATCAAATTAAATTCAAATCAAATCAATCCTAGGAAATCATTTAGGTTGACTCACAGTATGCTCCAAGAAGCTATTGCCTAGATGGTTCAGCAATGTCTGACTGGCGTCTGATGTGCTCCTCTAAAACATACACAACACATTCACAAATATCACATTTTTCATAAATGTACAAATATTCTTTTATGCACATCAATGTATAGAAAGTATGCACAATGCATGTTCAATGATAAATCTAGGTATCTTATTGTAATTATCATCATCAAATTAATCAAATATCAAAGCCCTCATTAATAACATTTGGTACTTACATTTTGGACCAAAATAAAGCAATGCGAAATTAATATCATAATCTAATTGACCACTTAAGATTTTCTACCAATATGATTTTGGGTCAACTTTGCAATTAATCTGATAGGATAAATGACACAATTAGGTAACATGTCCTTCTGAAAAGTTGTAATACAGTGTCTTAAGTTTCTAATGAGTCCAAGATCATTCCATTTGATCTAGTATTCAATGATTTATGCACAAAATACGATAGACTGTGCACATTTAAACTTTTGGCTAGTACATGATCATACCCTCTAATTGTACAACTCATATCTTTCAGCTCAGATATCTAAAAATTACAAACTTTATACCAATTTAAAGCTAAGAAAATAAGCTAAAACTTTGGTGAAGACAACTCAGCTAATCCAACCAACATCAATGCAGCTTATTCAATAACTACAGGACAAGATTTCTATCCCTGATAGTGCTATAGCCTAAGCTGAGACTCAATTACATGCCAATTTTGAAAATCATAAAGACAAAATTAAAATTCTACTTC
>JANZXR010000004.1:16830466-16844498 GCA_027575705.1 Erythroxylum echinodendron
TCCTAACTTCTCCGATTGACCTCACTTGGGCCTGTTTCTCAGGTCCGACCCGTTCTATGGAAACGGGATGTTACATCACCTAGCACCACAAGGAAAAGAAACACAACCATCTCAACCTAAGGTGTACCTAAAGGACGTTAGCACAGCGGCCCTACAGAGTGAAAAGGAGCTTAAGAATCTTGAGTGTAACACTCAAGAAATTGTTTGTGATAAAGAAGAAGTGGAGGAGGAACTCGGAGCAGAAAAAGCTATATCTTTTAGCTCTCAAGTAAATACTGGGATCTAATTTTTTGTTAAGAATGACTCTTTACTTTTACCTAGCAGGTTAGAGGAATTAAATGAGGAAGAAAAAGGAAAAGAGACATTTGAAATCTTTCTAGAGCACATAGCCTCAATAGAGATTAAGAGCCTCAATAGAGATTAAGAGTCTGAGGATAAGGAAGATGCTAAATGGGAATGATTATAAACCAAGGCCCTATCCGAAAGAACCTCACATTGAGGAAATGCATGTGCCACTAGAAGATCATAATTTTTTCACGTAAGGAGAAGTATAGAGTCAAGCAGTGACATTAAACAAAGACACTTCTTGGGAGACAACCTAAAGGAAGTAAATTTCTTTTCCTTTACCTTTTTGACTAGTTAGGATATGCATGTGTGTTTCTATATTGGTTTGTTTCATGCTTTTTTAAAGTTTTCAATCAAAATGAGAGAGAGAAAATAAAACAAACAAAGACAGATTTGCTCATTTTCTACTACTTCAAGGACTATATAGTTATAAGTAGAATATGAATTGACTAAACAATTTTATAGCAACTTAGGATGTACCTTTACTCTTGTGATTGGTTGGTATGAATTATATTTAAAAGAGTAGTGTCTAGTGGTAAACAAAGCTAGTGAGGTATTGAGCCTTTATAGACTAACATATTCACATCAGTCTCATTGTCTTTTGTTTATGTGTGACCTTCATAACATGTACATCCTGATTTTGCTTTGATTTTCTATTCAATACCACATTTATATTGGATGCATTAAAGTGGAATTGATTAGGCATTCTTTGTTTCATAAGCTACATTAGCCAAATAGCCTACCCATTATATGATTTTCCTTTTAATAAACCCCTTTAAGCTTTATATCATTTTTGTGTACTAACCACATTACATGCTTTTAAACTTAACCAAATGTCCTACCTAAGCTAAAAAGCTAGTGGAGCATTTGTGATTACTGATGATTGTGGATGCACAAAAATTATAAGTATAGGGGTGTACATATGTGTGGATTGGTTATGATATTAGGATGTTTTGTTATGTCTTTTCATTGAAATTCCCATGTTGATGTAGTTTGTTTCAATGTTTGTATTTGCATATATATAAAAAAAGAGAAAAAAGAAAAGAAAAAGAAAATGAAAAAATGTTTAAATAATTGTATCAAGGAGGAATTGCGTACGTGTTGAAATTTTGTTTATGATTAATGCATCCTCCTAAAGTTTTAATGAATGGGGTATTTGAGTTTGTTGAATATGAGGTAGATGTTGGCTTGGAAGGTTCACTCTATGTGGTTTCAATGTATTGTCATCAATAGTATGAGTGATCCCTTTGGATTGGTATATGCTTCATATGGTTTATGTATGAGAGCTTGAATTTGAGTTGTGAAACATCAATTTTGCATTCATCATAGTTTATGTACACAATTGTAATTGAATGTTGGTTTTTGCACCTAATAGTATATTGAGTGTTATTTTTGTTTCACCAGCTTTAATGGCTTTCATGCTACTTGACCCATATACATGTCACCTTACCTTTACCCACGTTATAACCCCAAAAAGTCCTTTGATTCATGATTATGCATGTGAATTTTAGAAATGGAGAGATTAAATGATAAGTAAAGCTATGGAATGGTATGATCATGAATGGTGTTGAGTGTAACCATGAATATATCTTGTTTAATCACATTTTCCAAATGTACCATTAGATTGCTCAGTTTTTAAAGGTATTGAATGTTGATTGATAATGAGTAAAAAATTATAATGTTAAATTCTTGTTATATTTTTTAAAGTTAATCAACTTTGCTTATAATTATGTATTATTGGAAAATATGGGAATTGAGTGAATGTTTTTGGGTCTATAAGCTTAATTTTGATGTTTTGCCTGAGGAAGGTCAAAAGCTAAGTGTGGGGGAAATTGATATATGCTTAGTTGATTATACATTTACTCCATTACACTTAGTGATTAATGATATGAAATCGCTTAAGATACTCACTTTAGTTCATCTAGGATTTTAGGTACAATTCGAAAGCAATAGAGCTAACGTGAGTCGAAAGCTCTATGTTTGGGCCATTTTCTAAAGAATCATGTCCACTTGTCTTCATAGATCAAGAATGAGGAAGATTAGAGCAATTAAAGACAAGAAGAAGACAAGAAAATGAAAACAAAAAAGAGAAAAATATATTGCTCATGACCAAAGTTGAAAAAATGCACAGTCATGAGTAATAATTTATAGCTGTGTTTGGATTTGCATAGCCACCACTTATCCATTTAACAATAACCTCGTATTTGAGAGTGTGATGGATAGATTATGGATAGGTTCTAGCCACCTTCTCACGATGATGCCCACAACCAATACCATGCAACTCCCTTATAGTGACAACTAACAGCCATGCATCTTACACTGATATGTGTTTAAATGTTGATTTGATATACTACACTTAGTGATTATTACCTTAGAAATCCTTAGGACACTCACTTTAGTTCATATTTGATCTTAGGTACCTTTTGGAAGTAAAGAAGCTAAAGTGACCCAAAAGCATGTCATTGAATCCATCTTCTCAATTTCCATATTCTACTGATTCATAGAGCATGAAGAAGAAGAAGGCTAAAAGAAAAAGAGGCAAGAGAGAATGTCAAATGAAGAACAAGGAAAGGAGAGTCTCACAATCAAACATTATACTGCATAGGTGTGAGAAATCTCTCATACCCATGCATCATATCTCACAACCGTGAGAGTGCCATATATGGTCGTGCATGGTCATCCACGACCGTGAGAAGGCCATGCAAGGCTATACATGGTAGGGCACGATCGTGATAGGTTTGCACAGTCGTGCAATGACCTTACACTGTCATGAATTCTCACATATGAGAATTAATTGGAGAACAACACGGTGTCCTAGTCAGGTGTCACTCAATTTTAACCTAAATTTTACTATATAAGGAAATAGAGTAAAGGCAGAAAGGTAGGCAGGAATAGACCTAGCCGAGAGGACTCTTCTTCTATTTCTCTTTAGTTGTTTCTTTATTCTTCCTTGTTGATTGTAGCAATGGAGAGGATGGCCAATGGTGAAAGCTTGAAGATGGAGATGGACAACTAACTTTCCTAACACAATTTCGGAGGTGCAATCAAGGCTAAAAACCACATTAAGTGGATAATTGTTGTTTATCGCTTTCTTTACCTCTTTTTGGATTGTTTATGTTATCTTGCATGGATTGATTGGGTGTTATGATCTAAGGAAAAATCGAAATTAACAGAGCTTATTGTTAGTTCACGGTCAATAGTCTTGAGAGAGGTGTAAAGACGATAGTTCAACGACATCTAAGAAATTATGGATAGGCTGAGATTAAACTAAAGAACCAGATATCAACTCATTTGTTAACTTTATCACTTTGATGCTATTTAATTTGATTTGTTTTCATATATTTAATTTTACTTTGTCTTTTAATTTGCTTCAAACCAAAAAGGCCCTGTTTTGCATATACAGATAATTTAGGAAAGTAATTAGAATTAATCTCTGTGGAGTCGACGTAGACTTACCACTAGCTATAGTTTAGTCTAATTATTTTGGTAGTGCTACAACACGTGATCACACGCCCACCATCTAACTCCCACATAACCTAGCTGCCAAGCTTTTTAAGTATAAAAAAAGGTATATGATGGATGGTGGATGGCTGCACATTGAGGGTTACACTTCGATTGGAAAAGGATAAAAAAAAAACTCACAACCATATTAATTTGGCATGGCTATAAGTTAAATTATTGTACAACCATGAGTTTTAACTCACTGGTGTGCAATATACATGCATGTGTGTGAGTTATTCCTCATGTCCATGTATGGTATGTCACACGCATGACACGCCAAGTCCTAGGTATGGCACAATGCCACCTCACCCCTCATTTAAATTAATGTTAATATATACCAAATGTGTGATGGCGCAAGGGTATTATAAAATGTCAAGCTACAAGCCACAGGATTCAAATTATCATAAAAATGCAACTTTTATCCCAACGTCAACTCCCTCTAACACACATTTATGGAATGCATTAAAGCCAAACGCCTATAGAGTTATTATTTTGATAAGCTGAACATTGCCCTGTCGTCTGATTTGTGGGATTGTTTTCATATATATTGGACACAGGAATTAAATCTTCTTCCCTTAATTCGCCTACTAACATCCACAATATGCTGGACATTATGGAAAGATAGGAATCACAAACTGTTTGAGGACTGAACCAATTCATAAGCTGCACTGTTGGGATAGGTATTTAACCTCCTAAATTGCCTTACACTCCTCCACCCCTTGAAACTAGCTCCTTCTGCATGGAATGTTCTCCACAGTTTCACCTTCCCACACATGCAACGTATAACCCACATGCCCATAGTGATCCACTGGAACAAACTGATAGGATTAAAACTCAATACTGATGGCTCATCGCTAGGCAACTCAGGCCACTCATCAGCAGGGAGTTTCCTTCGAAACAATCTGGGCATCGTCCTCTATACAAGTGCACAATACCTAGGTTATTGCACGAGCTTGGAAGTAGAACTCCAAGCAGTATTACACAATCTCCATTTTAGCAGAACCTTGATTTTTAGGTAGGTAAACATTGAAACCAACTCAAAACTGGCAGTGAATTTCTTATCTAGTATTACAACTTAGCTATAGCACCACGACTCTTTACTCCTCCAAATCTAAAGCTACATTACTGCAAATGGACACTCCATTAATCACATCTACTGACAAGCCAACTCGGTTGCAGATTCCTTAGCATAACACGCAGCAACTCATCAGTCCACCTCAACCTTTAGCCTTGCAACCTTAATAAGCAACATAAGAGCTTTAGCAATTGCTGATCAAAAAGATTGCCCTTATATCTGAAGCTTTTCATGAATGTACCTTCGAACATTTTCAGATTTATTAATAAAAGGGGTAGTTATATCTAACAGCCACACCAGCTGTTTTAAAAACAAAAGAGCTTCTAAAGCCTCAGGAGAGCATAAAGCGGGTGATAAGCACTTAACCGTAAGAGATTTATAGAGGGTTAGCTTCCAATATAGGTTTAGAGGTGCAATTGATGCCAACGACTTAGTTAAACATTTCTTTCATTGTTTGATGTTCTTTCTCTTATCAATTGATTATGTTATCCAATGTTTAATGTTTGTGTCTTGTGTAAGAATGATTGAATGCTCTATTTGATTATTTTTATGTAAGTACCCATTGATAGAGTCGAATACAATACATATTCGTTGTTTTTCCAATTCATTTGTCACGACTAATGATTCGTAATCATTAGGGATAACATAACCTAGGTTAAATAATCCAAGATTGTGTGATGATTGCTTAGATTGCTCTTTTTTCTCACTCGTAAGATGGTTGTCTGATTAAACTTAGCGAGCTTCTCCTAGGTTGTTTGATAGTTAGGGTTAATTAATGAGCTCTTCTTAATTAAATATGACCTGAGGAAAAACCAAGATTAACAGAGCTTGTTGTTAATCTACGACCAATATTTCAAGGAGAGATAAAAGAACAACAATTCAATGAAATAGGTTTAATTAGAGTTTAGATCGAGATTAAACTAAAGAACTGGGTCCCTAACGAATTCATCACTTTTCATCATTTTTACATGTTTTCTTTTATTTGTTTATGTTAGTCTACTTTTGTTTTATTTTCTTATTAAAGCAAACCGAAAACCTAAACATAAAGTATTTTCATTTCATAAACTTTACACACACTATCTTGGGATCAACCTAGACTCACCATTGCTATAGTAGTAGATCTAGTTTATTTTATGTAGTGTCACGACATCAGGCTAGTCCGTTTCTATATTAGTAAAGGGAGATAAGGAGAACTCAACTAGTGAGTGTCTCTACAGTTAGCATACTAGCTCGGGATGTTGATGACAAAAATCTGAACTTAGATTACTAAACTTACGAGGCTTAATGCATGTTTGATCACTTGTTAATATGTATGTTTTGTTTTTAGTGTTAATAGTTTTTGCTTTTATTAATTAGTTTTTGTTTTCGATTAAACCCCCCATATTTGCATACGTGTGGTATAGTATGTCATCCACTATGCTTTCCTATTAGATGAGGCCATAAGTTAAAGGATTTCAATGAGTAGATTCTACAAAAATTAATTATAAAACAACTTGATTGAAATAGGTATTTGAATATGGAATTTTAAAGGTTATGTAATAAAGTTGATTTATGAGAAAACTTTCAACCCTTACATATTCAATTTCTATTAAGTTTAAATGTTTACATGTGATTTTTCCGTATGTCATTATATATTTCCTAAATCTATAAGTCTCAAAAATTAAAACTTAAAGGCCTGAAATATCTTTGATAAGAAGAAATACTAAAACTACACGATTTGAACTATTATGCAGATGGTTGTCCAGTTGCATAAATTTTGTGCATTTACTTGATTATGATTAATCTATGCCCTAGCAACTAGTCGCCTATACTTGGTTTGTGTTTAGGTATGTCTAGGGGGTTATTTAAATGTTATAAGGCAATTAGAAAACCTCCTGAAGATTGTTTATTAAAGCTGGAATTTTGGAAATATACAATTTGAATTTAAATTGGTTATTTTTGAACTGTTTATCCCATCATATCAAATAAAAGCTAAAGGTTTGCTGCTATTTTCTTGTTTTCTTAGCATGATTTTTACAAACTTTTAAGTATAATATGTTTCCAACTTCTAGTAAAATATGATGAGGTTAAATTGAACTTGAAAGACGCATTCATGAATGTTCAAATAAGCTAAATTTGCATTGTTTGCTCTTTGTTTTTAAGTTGTTCATTCTATTCTGAATTTTTTGATGTTTTAACATGATTTTAGCTTTTTTTAAGTGCCAAAGACATGATAAATGACAGCTCACATTAGGGGTTATTAAAAGGATTTACGAATAATACAATCTTTAAAGTTTAATGAGATGAAGATGAAACTAGTGACTTACACGTTGTCTTAGGGTGCAAATTCCAGATCTAATTTATTAGGTTGTATGGTCATAATTTTTTTATTTAAAGGGATGAAATTTGGTAAATAATATGGGTACAAGTTGTGCATGAGTTTGAGTTAAATTAGACATCAAATTATAGATGTTTTCACCTTTTTTTTGGGCTGAATTTTTCTAAACGAATTTTACTTTACTTGGAATTATAATTATATACATTTGATTTATTATTGTTCTCATTTGCATTTGAAATGAAATTTTAATAAACAACACTCTCCTTGTGGGATAAACTCTTATTTCACTCTATACTAAGTTTCTAATTAATTAATGGTATAAGATATTAATTTATATTTATTTTGGCGTCACCATCGGGGAGGGCTGCTTTGTTTGTTAAGCTCTAAACTGAGTTGTCTTAATTCTACTTCTTTTCTTTCATGTTGGTCCTTACTTGCCAAGCATGATGACTGATAAAATCATTAAGAACAAATTTAAAGAAATTAAAATTATACAAATTTGCATATTGTGTAAATTTTAATATGTTTCGAATTTCTAATATAAGGATATTAACGTTCATGCATAAAATTTTGAAGTAGAATCATAGGTGAATAGAGGAAGGTTTGTGATATTTATTTGAGGAGGAAGAATTTCAAGATCATCTATTTGACAAAATGGCTACTTTGAAGCAACTTTCTCAACCAAATTTGGATTATCAACCTCTATGTATATAGTCTTAACCACTCTTATTTCTAAGCTTGTTACAAGTGATGTTTAGCTTGCTCATGTTTATAGAATTTGTTTTGATTTTCTCATGGTACTGAATTTTGTCCTACTTTATAGGTTTAAGATGTTAATGCAATAGGTGGTTTTCCTGACTAATCCAACAAAAAGTATGACCCATTCCTAAACACATATAATGAGGGTTGGAGAGATCACCCAAACTTGAGATATGGACCTAGGATAAACCCCCAAACTATAATGCAAACTAGAGAAAATCTCGACATGATGTTCCTAACCCATCATAAAATCAACCTTCCAGCTCATCATTAAAAGAAATGGTTAAGCAACTCACTAACCAAATTGGTTTTTTTCATACCCAAGGTGTTAACCACCAAAAGAAAACAAATGTTTACCTACAACATCTAGACACCCAGAAAGGACATATTAGCAACATTAATTAATATTAAGGCTTAACTTTCCTAGAGACTCCCATCAAGCCACCCAACTTGAAAGAAAATGTTAATGCCATCAAGCTTAGGAGTAGTAAGAGCAGGTGAATTTGAGAGGGGACAAAGGGAACAAAAGTGTGGTTGAGGAAGAGTTAGAGATGACCTTAAGGGCTAGAAATGAGAAGCAAGAAAAGATAGATGAGTCGCATTCTGCTACTAATGATTCCATTTCTAACAAATTTTGTGATGTTCCTCCATTTCCTTTCAGTTAAGCCAAATCAAAGATGGAAAAAGCAGAAATAGAAATCCTCTAAACTTTCAAAAAAATTAAGATAAACATACCTTTTTTGGACACCATTAAACAAGTCACATGTTATGCTCAGTTTTTGAAGCAACTTTGCATTAACAAAAGGTGATTCAACTAGAATGAAAAGGTAAGAATAAGGGAGAACGTATCTGCAATTATCTAAAGGAAAATACCCCTAAAGTGTAAGAACCCTGGTATGTTTTCTATTCCTTACAAAATAAGAAATACTTGATTTTGAAAGATACATATTAGACTTAGTTTCTTTGAATAATGTCATGCCTAGAAGTATCTATGATTATTTTAAGTTAGGTCTTTTAAAAAAAAATTGCTTTGATACTTTAACTAACTGATAAGTATAATGTATATCCTTATAGTGTGCTTGAAGATGTGCCAATGCATGTTAACACCTTGTGTTCCTAGCTGATTTTTGTAGCCTCGAAATGGGAGAGAATTTTGAATCATCTAAAGAAGTTCTGCTACTATTTGGATAACCATTTCTTAGTACTACTAGGATAAAAATTCATGTCTATAAGGGTGATTTATCCATGGAATTTGATGGAGAAGTTGTTAGTTTTAATATCTTTGATACTATATGATACGCTGGTGAAAATAATAGTTTGTACTTTATAAATTCCATTGATTTTATTGATCAAATTATGTAAGAATTGTTTGAATTTGTCATGGTTGCAAGTGAGAATGCTGAAAGAATAAAGGTAGATCATACTATAATCAATGCGGCGGTAGCTCATAGTTCTTTTCTAAAGGAACCATATGTGATTTCTATTCCCACATTACCTATGTCTACTTATAAGTTAGTACCCTCTATTGTGCAAACCCCTAAAGTGGAATTAAAACCCCTCCCCTCTAATTTGAAATATGAATTTCATGGTGAAAATGAGACTTTACTCGTGATGAAGCTATTTATCACTTTCCCAAAAATAACAACTCTTACAAGTTCTTCAAAACCATAAGCAAGCTATAGGTTAGACAATTACAGGCATAAAAAGAATTAGCCCTTCTTTGTGTTGCATATAATCCTTTTGGAAGAAGATGCAAAACCCATTAAAGAGGCCCAACGTAGATTAAACCCTCTAATGATGGATGTCGTATATAAAGAAATTATGAAGTGGTATGATACAGGTATAGTATACCCTATATCTGATTCCAAGTGGGTCAATCCTATTTATATCATTCCCAAGAAAATCGGAATAATTATCGTAGAGAATCAAAAGGGTGAACTTATCCTAACTATAGTGTCAAATGGGTGGAGAGTGTGTTAAGACTACTGAAAGTTGAACCAAGAGACTAGGAAAGATCATTTCCTACTATCTTTCGTTGACCAAATGTTAGAAAAGCTTACTGGAAAATCACATTTTTGTTTCTTAGATGGGCACTCAGGGTATACACAGGTTTCCATAACTCCTGAAGATCAGGAGAAGACCACTTTCACTTGCCCTTTCGATACTATTACATTTAGAAGAATTCCATTCAGACTTTGTAATGCCCCTAAAACTTTATAGTGTTGCATGATGAGAACATTTTCTAATTTCCTTAACCATAAAATGGAAATATTTATGGATGACTTTACTATATTTGGCAATTCTTTTAATGCATATATCTATAATCTTTCTCTTGTTTTGCAACTTTGCATTGCTACAAACCTAGTTTTGAATTATAAAAAAATGTCATTTTATAGTAGAACAAGGTGTAGTTCTAAGACATGCCGTTAGTTCTAAAGGCTTGGAAGTTGACAAAGCAAAGATTGAAGTTATAACTTCTCTAACTTACCCTAATTGTGTTAGAGAAATAAGACCCTTTCTAGGGCATGCAAGCTTTTGTCAGTGTTTTATCAAATATTTTTTGAAAATTGCATCTCCTTTGTGTGCATTATTGATTAACATGAATTTTATGTTTGATGATAAGTGTAAAAAGGCTTTTGAATTGCTTAAGAGAAGCTAACCTCTTCCCCTATCATTCTTCCTCTGATTGGAACCTTCCATTTGAAATTATATGTGATGTGAGTGACAAAGCAATAGGCGATGTGTTGGGATAGAGAAAAGAAACAGAGCCTTATGTCATATACTATACATCTAGATCCTTGGACCCTGCTCAGTGTAATTACAGTACAACAGAAAAGGAAAAGTTTTCCTTAGTGTTTGCATTAGAGAAATTCATATCGTACTTATTAAGGACCAAAGTGATTGTTTTTTTTGACTATGTTGCACTTAAATACCTGCTCAAGAAAAGAGAGTCGAAGCCTAAGCTATTGAATTGCTTTGAATGGAGAGGAAAAGGTGGCTTTTAGGTTGTTTAGTTTCTTAGTTAGGTTATTGATCTCAGCATGCAATGTTGTCAATGAATCTATAGTAATCATTCCTTTTAGATCCCATAAGGTTTATTGTTGTCTACTTTGTTTCAAAGTTAGAAGACAACTATTATATTCCATCTCTTTTAACAAATTGTGTTACACTTCGAATATTTTCCTCATGAATGATCCTCTAATATCTATATCTATGATGCCCCTTATGGGTGTAATAACTCTAATGTAGAAGGTTTGTAATAGGAATTTGATGGGCAGGTTATGATGAAGACAACTCCTTTACAACTCCTTATATTGATCCCATGCTTTGTATAAAGACTCTCCATCATTTTATTAGAAATTGATAGTTTCCTTTATCAGTCTTATTGTCTTCTTCAGTGGGAAGTACTTATCTAGAAAAGCTTGCACTAACTGCTTCCAAGTCGTGACATTGGCTGGGTTGAGAGAATTGAACCACATATTGGCTCTATCCATGTGTTTAAAGGGAAAGAGACACATCCTAATAGCATCTTCCGACATCCCAATATATCAGAAGGTGTGAAAAAATCTCTAAGAAATTAGCCAAATGAGCATTGGGATCCTTAATGAATAACCTATAGAATTGCATATTGGCTTGCAGTATATTCACAAGTGCTGGTTTGATCTCAAATGTACTCGCTTACGCTGGTGGTCACGTAATTCCTTAATGATAGGAATCGAACTCTAGCCTCATGAAGTCCATAAGGTTCCTTTGCTCACTGTGATTTCTTTTTTCCACCATATTCTTTCTTTCACTTCTTAGTGTCTAACTCTTCAAATGTTTCATTCTTACATTGTGATGTCTTGATTGAAGTGTCTTTTACTTTGTGCCTAGAATCATTTTTTTAATTTTCTTGTGAATGTGTACCACAATAACAAGAAAGCATAACAATTTCTTAGATCAAAGGAATTCAAAACGTCCTAAACTATTTCCTTGATAATAGCACTAAAAACTTGTTGAGCAAGTTTTACTTCTCATAAAACCCCCAATATCTGCAAGTATATGAATCGTAAACTTGTAGTATTAAAGGCGTCAATCCTATTAGGAAATAGTTAGGACTAAGTGAACCTAACTTTATCTAAGGTATCGGGATATGAATTGAATGAAAATAAAATATGAGAATTTAAAAAAAATTAAATGAAACAAAGCAAATAATCAAATAACAAATGAGCTACCAGAAATATATAAGGAAATCAAAGATGAAGCTTAAAATTCATTATATCGTTATTTTGCTCCCTAACCATTATTTATTCAATTATATGCCAATTCTAGATCTTTTAAGGATTGAGTACTCTTTCTCAAGACCAAGTCAATTAACTCTAATTGATAAACCCTAATTGATTACTAAATTCCAGATTTTATAACCTCTCGATTCATAAAATCTACCTAGCATTTTCAACCAGTTCTTAAGTGACCTATCGAATAATCAGGTTTTCAGACAAGATCTCCCTTCGTATGATTACCAATTTGATATTTATGAGACTTATTAGGTCACTAACTCTCATTACCTAACATAATTGGATTACTTGCGACTCTTTCTCTTAATTTATTATCGAAGTATTAGCATACCTAAACATCACAACACTAGAAAATACATTGAAATCAACAACAATCAAGTCACAAAATAACTCAAAAACAAATCCAAATTTGAAAATTAAAGCGTCCTAAATGTGAATAACATATTCAAATCCAATTTACACATCATTTTTAATGAAATAAACAAAGGAAAGGAAGAAAGAACTTGATTTTAACTCAAACTTGAAATCTGGAATTTCTGGATTACTCTTCTTACTCCTCCTTCTTGCTCTCTCAGTTTGGAAGATGGTAGCTACTTTTTTTATTGTTTTATGCTCTTAAATAGTTATTAAGGCTTCTAGGGTTCTTTCTAGGATTACCCACTTAATTTGGTTCCAAAAATAACCCCAAAATGCTAAAATTACAAAAAGAGTTGCGTACTGGAAAAGCTTAAATTTTGTGGAATTGTCGTCTGTGCTCTCTGTCGCGATCGTGGCAAGACAAGTCACAATTGTGACCTACTTCCATACTTCCAATTCTTCTCTTTTCTTCAATTTCCTGTTTCCATACACTTAAAAACACATCAAACAACTCTTGAATCATAAAATTAAGATCCAAATCATGCTCAAAATTATACAAACACTTAGAATATAAACAAACACTAATAATAACATAATTCTAAGCCTATATATATGATAATCATCTAAGAAATAGTCAAAATCACACTTAAACATCTATCAAAACATATTATAATTTACATCTATCATCAATTTATGTGATAAAAATGTGGTCTTGAATAGAAAATCAAAGCAAGATCAAGATGTACATGTCATAAAGGTCACACATAAACAAAAGACAATGAGACTGATATAGATATGTCAGTCTAATAAGGCTCAAAATATCACTAACTTTTGTCTACCATAGTAATTACTCTTCTAAAGATAATGCATATTGACCAATCACACACGCTAAAGTTTTCATGGATTTTTCTAGTCAATTAACACTTTAATTATGACTATATAATCTTAAAAACAATAGAAAAAGAGAAAATGTTTCTTTGTTTGATTGATTTTAAAAACACCTAAGAAGACTCATAAGCAATAATTAAGCCCAAAAACATATATAAAAATTGAGATCCCCACCCCCATACTTAAAACTTACATTTTCCCTAATGTAACATCAAATGTAAGAAATCAAAATTTTAAAAAAATAGTAAATGCAAAAATGTAAATAAAAAGAAATCAATTTCCCTTAAGTTGCCTGCTAAGCAACGCTTTTGTTTACTGTCGTTGGCTCGACTCCATGTTGTTCTCATCAAGTGATGTCATTCATATCTTCAAGCATCAAAACTTCCATGTCCTCTGTTTGGAAGCCTTCATAATACGGTTTCAGGCAATGACCATTCATGTAACATCCCGTTTCCCTAGAACGGGTCGGACCTGAGAAACAGGCCCAAGTGAGGTCAATCGGAGAAGTTAGGA
>JANZXR010000004.1:16844598-16873475 GCA_027575705.1 Erythroxylum echinodendron
AATTACATGCCAATTTTGAAAATCATAAAGACAAAATTAAAATTCTACTTCTTCACAAAAGTTGTAGAAATATGTCTATATTTTAATATGAATTAAAAATCAACTCATTCAGATATCTATAGATCAAGTTATAATTAGAAAATCGAAGCACGATCATGAACATTTTCCAATTCATAACATTCTAGCAGACTTCCACACTTTCATCCTATCAATCACTTTCAACTCAATTCAGATAACTCTAAATTTTTATGGAGAGAAATAAAAATTTCTTAGGAATCCATTGGTCTAAGTTTCAAGTTATTTGGATTTCGGAAGAAAAAGTTATAGGTAAAAGACTTAGGGTTGTTCAATGAAATACTCTGCTCATAAACTTATACAAGCAACTACCACCTTTTCTCTCTCTAAAACACAGACCTTCATCTTCTTCAGCGAACTGCACTTCTTCTCTTTCTTTTCTTTTTTATTTAATTTTCTTACTTCTAAACCATCCATTCTGCATTTCCATATCTAGAAAAATCTTGGCAACAAGTTAGACTCAAATTACACTTCAAACATTAAACATTTGAAGTTTCATAATTTCCTCTCTCTCTCGATTGCATTTTTCTAACTTCTGCATTTTTTTCTTCCCTCCTCAGTCCACATTTTTTATCATCTTACTCCTTCAACCACAACTCTTTATTATGCTCTAAGCTTTCTTTAACTTTGACCTCACATAAATCCATCCCTAACATTCCCTAACCATTTACACATATATAACAAAAATAGAGCATGTTTAACTGCATATATGTTTCTACATTCTACGTGTATTTTAATATCCAACAATAATTTCATCCAAATCTTCAATTTATCAAACAGTTTAATACTTTTCATCTCAAATGCAAGATCAATTACTACACCCAAAAATAGAACATAACTCACGGTTTTCATCACTTTCTACATACTTTCTGCATTTTTTATTTATAGTCCAAAACGTTCACGCATGCACCCATCACAAGCATGAAAACAACATCTCTCTTTCATTTATCCTTATTATAACCATGAAAAAGAAAGCATAACTTACTTGTTTCTAGCAAAAACTCCAACAGGAAGCAAACAATAATAATTAGTGATAAAGCAATATATATGGATTGGATTCGGTGCTGTAAAAGCAAAGAGAGTTTCTATATTTTTTCAAAACCTTCGGTATGAAGAAATAACAACAGAGGAAAGCTTCAGTGAATTCATACAGTATGTGGCATTTTGCATGTATATGTACGTGTCTCTCATCCCAAACAGCCACTTATCACTACATATACAAACCATTTGTCTCAATACAATTTAGCCATTTGTCACATTTTAATTGGTCTCTTATTTTTCTTAGTCTAAAAATACCTCAAAATTTCATAAATTTTCAAAAAGTCACCAAAAATCCAAAATAAGTAGTTTCTTCTCCAAATAATTTTTCAGCTAAAATAATTCACCAAAATTTTCAAAATATCCAAAATATACCAAAAATTGCCAAATCACATTTATCACACTCCAATTTAATCCCCAATTTCTATTTATAAACCAATTTACCCGGAAATGCCATTGAATGCATGTACAAGCGTATGAATGTGCAAAATAAATGTGCATATCACAATTAACTTATGCATGACGTGCTTTTTCCTAATTTCACATAAATTTCTCATAATTTACTATTCTAGCCTTAACATGGGTAACGGGATGTTACATTAAAGGTCTCACAAGGTGGAAGTAAATATCCTCTATTGGAAGCAATTAAGCAAATTCCATGATATGCTAGATTTTTGAAAGAGTTCTGCACCAACAAGCGGAAGTTGAGGGGAGATGAGAAGATCAATGTGGAGGGTAATGTGTCAGCAATCTTATAAAGGAAGCTACCCCCTAAGTGCAAGGATTTAGGTATCTTTACCATTCCTTGTAAGATCGGTAACATGAGGTATGAGAGATGTATGTTAGATTTAGAACTTTCGATAAATGTTATGCCTTTATCTTTTTTTAAAGCTCTTAATCTTGGTTCATTAAAGGATATCGATGTTATCATTCAATTAGTTGATAGATCTAACACATACCTTGAGGGGGTTATCGAGGATGTTTTAGTGTAGGTTAACGAGCTTGTTTTCCTTGCAAATTTTTATATGTTAGATATACAGGATGACTGCTCTTCGATCCCTTCAACAATTTTGTTAGGAAGGCCATTCTTGAAGACATCTCGGACAAAAATCAATGTACATAGTGGGGTGTTAAGTATAGAGTTAGATGGTGAGGTCATTCATTTCAATATCTTTGATGCCATGCATTATGCATCAGATTGTGAGTCGGTTGCCAAGGTAGATATTCTTGACTCTTTGGTAGAACAATAGTCTCTTCTTTCTATAAGTGACACCTTTGGAGGTAGCCTTGACTACCCTGTACGAGTAAAAGATGTCTAGATATTGGCAAAGTAAGTTCAAGTTGGGAGAGAACCTAAAGGAAGCAATTTGGGCACTTGAGATAAGTCCTTTTAGTGGATATGTCCCCCACTTTTTATAATTGCCCGTTAGTACTAATCGGTCGATACTTTTTATTGTGCAAGCACCAGAAGTGGAGTTGAAGCCTGTACCAACTCACCTCAAGTACGCTTATCTAGGTACTAACAAAACACTTCCAGTTATCATACTAAGTGATCTTCAAAGGTGTAAGAAGAAAATCTCGTTAGTGTGTTGCGGGAGTATAAGTCGACATTGGAATGGACGGTTGTGGATATTAAAGGTATTAGTCCTTCTTTATACATACACAGGATTTTTCTTAAGGAAGGAGCTACCCAGTCCATTAAGTACAAAGACGTCTCAACCCATCGATGATGGAGGTGGTGAAGAAAGAAGTGATGAAGTTATTAGATGTGGGAGTAATATACCCCATGTCTGACAGTAAATAGGTAAATCATTTACAGATGGTTCCTAAGAAGTCGGGCATTATAGTTGTGGAGAATGAGAGAGAAGAGATGGTTTCAAATTAGGAGCAGAATGGATGGTGAGTTTATATGGATAATTGCAAGCTTAACTCGATGAGTATAAAAGATCACTCGTTGAACTTTATGAATTTTGTAAGGAATCTTTATGTTATATCAATGGATGTTTATTCCCTCAATTTTCCATTTTTAATCTTGGTTGTTTGAGCTTATTTATGTGATTTTTCAAATCTGAATATGTTGGGCATTTAAATGTTTAATGGTTTACGTTGTGATTTTTCATTTATTTGTGATACTCTTGATTAATTTGTGCCTTGTAGTTAGGATTTATGCATGTTCTTAGATTCATGATCAATTAATTTAGGTTTTATATAAGTTTCATTTTGATGCAATTAGTTTAAAGTTTATAATTTGGGTTATGATTACTCATTTGTTAGCATAAAGAGTTTTGATTTCTTTTAAGTTGATGTTGAATTTTAGTTTTTCTTACTTTATTTGTAATTTCCAACTTGGTTTATTTGATTGAGTATGGCTTTTGTTTATTTAATATCAATTGTGCTTAATATGAACATGTGTGGCTAGACTACTTAGGGGTTTGGAGATATTATAGGGATGAAGGGATGAGAATTGTGAGAATGGAGTTGAATTTGTTTTAAATTGGTGCTTATAAGTCTAGGTTGGTTTAAGTTTAAGATAAATGTCAGGAATTGCTTATAGATTTGATCACCCTTTAGGTAACTTTCTAATCGGAAGGCTAGGGTTGAGCTTATGATATGTAATAGTCCATAGTGATTCTTGGAAGTAGCAATAGGTTCTTTGAATTTGTCAGGATAGTTAATCAACTAATCTAGGATCCCATACCTTTAGGTTACACCTTCCGAGCTTATGAGTAGGTGGCCTAAGTTAGTTGTTTCGTAGTGCCTAATGCATGTTTGCTATTAAACTTAGAAAGGCTATTCTAGGTTGTAGTGGAGATCGGGGCATTTCTAGAGCTTATTAGTTTTTACCTATTTTAAAGAGCTGAGAGCTTAATCGAGTCCATAGGCTAACAACATGATGAGAGTACCCTTTTGTTTAGATTCAAGGATTAATGAACATCCTAGAATCCCAAAGAAATCTCCAGCCCACCTCATATTAGTTGTCTCGTCTTCATCATTTCAAGGTGTTTTGTTTTCTTTTATTACAAAATTTGAAATAGTATTTTCATCATAGCTCTCTGTGGTTCGACCCTAGCTCACCATTAACCGTATATTTTGGCAGTTAGGAATTTATTATTTGGTAGTTAGCGATAGGCTATTAAACAAGAAAAAGAAGGATGAGAGTAAGAGGAGATGAAGAGTCTATATTGTAGAAAATCAAGTGAAGTGCAAGTCACGGCAATGACATTTTTCCGGGTATAAGTGAATTTTTAATGTGATTAAAGTGTAAAATTTGGCTAATTAAATTGGTATGTATTAAAATAATGATAATAGTTATTATTTCAAAATTTTTAGTGAATTGTGGATTAATTGTCTTAGATAATTAAATTGGTGAGTATTCAAATAAATTTGGCATTTTTGGAGACATTTAGGATATTTAGGAAAGCTATTGAAAATTTGAGGTAATTTAGATTAAGAAAAATAAAGAAATTAAGAGACAAATTATGAAGTGACAAATGAATTAATGAATGTGTGACATTTGGATAAATTACTAAGTGACAAGTGGTAGCCTTACATTGATGATAGTATAAATGACTTCTGTTGAGGTTTTAATGTTTGTAACTGAATGCATGCATAAATGGAGTACATTTCCATGCTTGTGGATTTCTATGTGCGTAAATGGTGTTGATGCATGTGTGGGTGGTTATGGAAGAAGCAGATTCGGAGATATGAATAACTAGATGAAAGTTCGAAGTGAGCTGGAGTATGAGATATGCAGAATTTTATTGAATAACTATAAATATCCAAATTTGATGGAATTTGATTCAAAGTAAACTAGATACATAGAACTATATTTTTCATGAAGGAATCGAATTCAAAATATGTCCTTATAAGTCTGGAAATTTGTCTTGAAGATGAAATTTGGGTTCTGCCAAAGTGTGAAAATAGTCTGTGGATTTTTTATTATAACTTCAATGGTACTGAACCAAAATTGCATGAAATTAGCTTCATTAGAAACTTAAGCCATAAAGGAACAATTTTTCAGAAGAATGTTTTGCCTAAATCCTTCATATTCCTTGTCAAAATGACCATGAAAGATTAAGCCGAATGTTTGTTTTAGGAAGAGCTAGGAGAAGTTGGAATAAAAGCTAGTGCACGATGCTGTTTGACAGTTTTGAACATCCTTCATTCTTTCGGCTATAACTTCTTCTTCCAACCTCCAAATGACTTGATTTTTGAGCCAACAAACTCATAACACATTTTTATTCCTCTCCATAAAATATATAGCCATCTGAAGTTATTCAAGAAAGATTTGATTGATGAATTTATAATGAAAATGAGGAAGTGAACTGGAATATTTTCATTGAACATGCTTAGGAATTTTGAGTATATCCTGATCTGTAGATTTTTAAATAAGTTGATTCTTAATTTAGATTAAATTAGGGTCATACAGATACAACTTTTCTGAAGAAGTCTAAGTTTAATTCTGTCTCTAATCATTTCAAAATCTTGCTCGAAATAGAGTTTTGACTGAGGCTATAGTACTACCCGAGACAAAAATCATATCCTGTTGATATTGAATAAACTGTATTGATATAAGCTGAATTAGATAAAAATATCTTCGCAAAAGCTGTAGTTTATTCTCTTATCTTTCAATTGGTATTAATTTTGTAATTTTTGGATATGTTAGTTAAAAGATATGAGTTGTATAATTTGAGGGTATGATCATAAGCTAGCCAAAAGTTCAATTATACAAAGTCTGTGATATTGTGAGCATAACTCATAGAATACTAAACCAAATTAGATGACCTTGGAGTCATTAGAAACTTAAGACATGGGAAAATAATTTTCCATAGGGAAGTGTTGCCAAATTACTTCATTTTTTTGATGTTAATAATCATGCAAAGTAGACCCGAAAGTATGTTTTTAGATAAATCTGGATTGATCAATTGAGTATTATGGTATGAATGAATATTGTAACAAGAAATTGAATAAAGAACCTGGAATTTGTCATGAACATGCATTGTACATATTCAGTATACATGAATGTGCATTTTAAATTCATAATTTTGCAAAATTGTCATGTGTGTATGAATGATATGTTATAGAGGATCACATTGAGCAACAACATCTAGATATTGCTAGGACTTCAAGGCAATAAGCTAAAAGGAGCATGTGTGAGTCAACCTAGATGATCTTCCTAAGATTGATTGTTTGATTTATTCTGTTTAGCTTCCAATTACTGAACTATTGTGATCTGAATATGAATTTCAGACTTATAGGCCCGAGGAGTTTAATAGTCAGGAATGTATTGGAAGTGTTATATTTGCATCTGAAAATTTAATGATATATATTTGCCTCTGAATTCTGAATGCTCAATCGAAGTTGAATGCCAGGCTGAGGTCCGATGAATTATGAGATTCTCTCTGTGATTCATATAGGAATGTCATTCATGGCATATTCAGTTATTTGATGCATTTCATAAAATGCATGCTCAGATAAAGGCGTTGTGACTAAAGTAGCCAATTGAAAGAGCTATAAGCTCAGTATTCTACACGTAGAGCACTGCTCTGTGATTTCTATTCTGATTGAGCTCAATGGTCCAGTATCTGTTTTTGTATCTAAAAGGAACTCGATCATATTTATGGCTATGAATTATATGCTTGTGAATTCTTTCTGAAGTTGTGATGTTAAAGTGATATACCATGATAATGCGATTGATTGGGTTTTAAATTCTGAAAGAAGGTATGTGAATTGTATGATATCCTTTATGCCTTATTTTGATAGAAAATGTTGTGAATCTGATTGGTTGTATCATATATGAGTGTGTCTGAAGTGAGATCATCAATGATGGGTCTCTCATTGAGTTTGCAAAAACTCATCCAAAATTTGCAACATGATTTTATAGGTATGAGATAGGAGACTTAGATTCTAAGATTTTCCAGAAGCACGTTTTGGACTAGATATAGATCAAAGGTCTGTCAGCTGACTTCAAAGGAGTTGTAGATTTCATTTTGTAGTTTCTTTGATATGTAGAACTTTTGTTATAAAGGTTTGTAAGCTACTATGTATTAATGCAATAACAAGTTGAGTTTTGTTTTAAACATTGTATTTTGTCACTGGTACATATATAGTTAATGCTATGTTTAAGTTGGATATATACTTCCATGTCATAAGTGAAGGTGAGATAGTTAACATGACATTATTATAGATTATATACTGGAATGTTCTCATGGTGTTCCAGTATCTAATTTATGATAGTGGAGTTGCTACACTATTAATCGTAAGTTAATCTATTAACCCGAGCTTTTCCTTAGGTAGTGTTTAAGTAAGATACGATCGTTGATTAAACCTAACTACCAAATAACCTAGTATACAATCTCTAGATTCAATTAGGTAGTAGTATTATAAATTAGGAAAACCGATTTATCAAGGAAACAACCACATATGATGCATCATTTAACCTAGGTTAAGTTATCCCTAATGATTACAAACTATTAGTGGCTATAAATGAATTTCAACATAACAAATATGGATTACATTGAATAATCTAGCAATGGGTTTGTAATAAAATGATCCAACGAATTCATTAAAATCATCTTTTCACAATACCCAAATCCACACATTAGATAACATAATCAATTTCTAAAGAGAGAAAGAAAACAACAAATATAAGGAGAAATACTCGATGTCACCTTCGAAATGGCATCAAAAATTTACCCCTATACGGGTCTTCTCACGATGGAGAGCTTGCTGCCCTCTTCATGCTCTCCCAAAACTCCTAAAGTTGCACACCCTTTTGGTTGAAAATACACTAAATCTTTTGTAAACCTCTCTGTCGTCACTTGTCTATTTATATTAAAAACTAGGATTTTAGGCAGCATATATGTGTCATAGCCGTGCATCATTAATCACGATCGATCATGCCCATGATTCATGATCATGATTTGCACTTTTCTTGATTTTCTATAATGTATACTCTTCGTCTTTATGCATTTTCTTATCTCCTCTTATTCTAATCCTTCTTCTTCTTGTTCCATGGAGATAAGTGAGTGTGAATCTAAAAAAGACGGCTCAAAGATTGTGCTTTTGACGCACATGAGCTCTTTTACTTCCAAATTATTCCTAAAACTATATAAGAACTATAGTGAGTATCTTAAACATTTTCATATCATTAATCACTAAGTGTAAAGGGTTAAATGTATTAATAATTAAGCACATATCATACAATCACCTATATTTTTCAATCTATAGCTGTTGCTCTTAAAAAGAAAAGTAGCTATCTTGGTATGGGATATATTGTTACCATGCCTGCTATTTACTATAGTGTTGATGTTGAAAAACTAGCCATTATTTTTCTTGGGATTTTAAATAACTCACTTAAGATGAGCTGAAATATTGGCATTCCATCATATGGAACTTCGAGCTACTAGTTTTAAGACTTATGTTAAATACAAGGCAAGATAAGCTAGTTCAAGTTCTGCACTAGTACAACAGCAACTTGGGGTCTCAAAAAGTGAAGACACAAAAGATGACAAAGAGGAAGGTTGGGAGTATCAAGAAGATTTACAAATACTTCATTACTCAAGGTATTCACATTTCTTCTACAACACCGTCACCATCTTGAACCTTTTCTTTCTATTATGTCTTGTCATTTTTATTTTCATATATGTGTTGTTTGTTTTCTCAAACCGAGGAAAATAAGTTGTCTAAGTGTTGGGAGGTTTGTGCATTAACATGTCATATATGTAAATTTTGCATATCATATTATGTTGGTTTTTGAATTAGGTTGACATTTTGTGAACATTTTGTTGCATATGTATGAATTGGTTGAATGTTTCAATGCAAGAATTTGATGGAATTAGTTTAGATTTGAAAATGATTATTTAATTTACAAAGGCAAATTGAATTCTAAATTTTATGATTTAAGTATCTTTGGCTTAATATACATGATAATTAGGATATGGCATCTATTTAGTTCACTTTAGGAAAATTGTCATATACATTTATAATTAGGAGTCAATAAAATTAGTTAGCATTACTAGTAACATTTTATAAGAGTAGTTAACTAAAAAGAAATGAGCTAAGAAATTAAAGAAAAGAAAATAACTATTTCGCTGCCCCCTTTTGAAAAGAATTGGGTTAGGAATAGAGTTGGTAGCTAATTGAGGATGTGACATAGTTGAGTAGCAGGGGTATTCATGACAAAATGTTTGTCTTCATACTAAAAGGCAATAATGACATTCCGACTAAGCTAAATAATAAAAACATGACCTAGTTGAGTAACCGGAGAATATTAATGATAAAATGCTTGCCTTCGCATCAAAAGACTAGGTTAATGTTAAAGAAAAATAAAAAAAGGTGTTTTAATAAATAATACCTCCTGATCTTTTAAGATAACAAAAATTTTCATAAAGCCATACTTAGTGATAGTTGCATTTTTTTGATTAATTACTAATTATAAATGTATGTTCAAAAGTACCGTAAGTGTACAAATAAGGTGATTGTATTTTGATTGATATGTATGTTCAAGTTAAAGTACCTAAACATGACAGGAATATGTTAGTATGTTGGCATAATTTGAATGATTGATGTTTGTGGTTAAATTAATTCCATAAGATTCAATGCCATTGTACTATTATTGCATGTTATATGAATGTGTGCTTATGTATTTGTTTCTGTTTGTGTTTTTGTCTTTTCTTCAGGACATGAAAAAGTTTAAGTGTGGGAATGCTGATAGGTATAATTTATACTATGTTTTAATAGGTGTTTTAGGTGTTTATTAGATGATTATTGTATGTATATGCTTAGAATTGTGTTAATGTGAGTGTTTGTTTATATTCTAAGTTTTTGTGTGGTTTAGAGCATGATTTCAATCTTAATTTTATGTTTCTTGAGGTGTTTGATGTGTTTATTAATGTTGGAAATTAAGTAATTAAAGAACAAAAAAGATGGAAGTGTATAGGGATGTATAAGCAAGATCATGATCTTGACAGAGAGAAATTTCCCAAAGTCATGATCGTGGCTTCCTACTCCCTGGTGCGAGTTGTTTTCATCTATTTTAGGATTTTAGGGCATTTTTGGAACCAATTAAAGTGGGAGAACCCTAGTTATACCCCCGAGACCCTAATACACTATTTAACAATGTTAAACACATTAAAAAACATAGCAGCCAACACACCAAAGTGGATTAAACAAAGGGGATCAAGAAGAACGTCTAAGAATTCCAATTTTCCAGATCAAGACCTAAACAAAGTTTTTCTTCTTTTCCCTTAGCTATTTCATCAATCTTGACGTGTAATATGAATTCCAATATGTTTAACATGTTCATGAGTTTCTAATTTCAGATTAGGGTTTATTCTAAATTTATTTTGTGACTTTGATTATTATTGATTCAATACATATTTTGGTGTTGATATAAATGTGCGTGCTTATACTTGACAACAAATCGAGAGTGAGTCAAAAGTAATCAAATTAGATTATGCAACGAGAGTTGACAGTTTAATAAGTCCCGCAATTGTCAAATTAACATTCATTTGAAGAGAGATCTCGTGTGAGAAATTTATTATCCAATAGATAACTTCATATCTAATTGAAAACGTTACGAATAAGTTTGTGAATCGAGGGGTTACAAATATGGACCTTTCAAATTTAGTTAGAATTAATTGATTAGGTCTTGAGAGAGAGTAATCAATATATTAGGAAGTTTGGAATCAACATATAATTGGATCAATAATAGTTAAGAAAACAAAATAAAGAAAGAATAAGTCTTAAGAATTCATCTTTGATCAAACCGTAAATTAATTTGGTAGCCCACTTCTTTATCTATTTCAATTTCTATTATTTATTTTTATTAAAATGAATTTCTTTTGACCTTAGACAAACTTAGGTTTGAATTAGTTTTTGCATAATCCTCGTAGAAATGATACCTTTCAATACTACAATAGACAACATGTATACTTACGAGTATTGAGAGTTTTATTAGCTATAAAACTTGCTCAACAATTTATCACTTACGAATCTACTCAAAAAGGGAAGGCAATGGGACTGGTCAGATCATTTTGTAGTTGCCTTTGAGAAGCTTAAATAGGTGACAACTTCCGAACCAATTCTGCGATTGCTTAACTTCGAGCTTCCCTTCAAAGTTCAAACTGATGCATCCGAGAAAGCAATTGGTGGCATGTTGGTTCAAGAAGGACATCATGTGGCCTTCAAAAGTAAGAAATTAAATAAGACATAATAGAAATATTTGACATATAAGAAGGAAATGGTTAGGGTAATTCACTGCCTAAGGGTGTGCCATGTTTATCTACCGGGTCCTAAGTTCGTGGTGCAAACTGATGATGTGGTGAATACTTTCTTCAAGGTCCAGAAGAAGATGTCAGCCAAGTAAGCAAGATGGTAGCAATTCTTGGTGGAATATGATTTTATTTAGGAACACAAACTTGGATGAAGTAATCAAGTGACAGATGCGCTTAACTCGAAAGAAATTGTGGTTGCACTATATAATCTATCTAGAACTAAGACAGATTTTATGGACATAATTCGACAAGGTGGGAAGCTTGATTCTACGTATTGTCGATTACTGCAAGAGGTGCAAGATGGGGTTACTAAACGAGATTGGTTGGATAATGGCTTTATTGTGGTGAAAGGAGGCATATTGTATAGGCCTAATTTCGGTGGATTACGAAGAGAATTGATGAAGGAATCACATAACTTTCCATGGGCAAGACATCATAGCAGGGAAAGGATGTTGGCTCTTTTATCTAGATCTTATATATGGCTACAAAGGGAGTAAGAAGTTGAGACTTACTGAAAAACGTGCTTTGTATATCAATAAGATAAGGTGGAGAGGCAAAAGGAAGCAGGGCTACTCCAGTCCTTCCCTATTTTGGAAAGCCCATGGATGTCAATGTCTATAGACTTTGCTGAAGAATTTACAAAGGTAGATGGCAAAGACTTATTATTGGTTGTGATTGATCAGTTTTCTAAGTATACTGTCTTCTTAACTACGCCATCCTTTTGTATAGCAGAAATAGCAGCTAATTTAATTTACCAAAATGTTGTTAAACATTTTGGTATTCCAACATATGTGGTGAGTGATACGAATTCACGATTTAGTAGTCAATTTTGGACGACATTGTTCATTGTGATGGGGCAGAACTTAAGTTCTCTACTGCTAACCATCCCTAACACAGATGGGTAAATAGAAAGGATAAATGATCTACTGGAAGATTATTTATGACACTATATGAGTGCGAGTCATAAAAATTGGATGAATCTACTAGATAGTACACAATTTATTTATAACCTTCATCGATCTTCTGAAATTAGAAAAAGTCCTTGCGAACTGTTCGTAGGACATCAACCTAACTCCCTTTGAATTGGTTTTAGGGAATCAACCTTTGACTCGTTTGGAGATTACTAAATAACAACTTGGTGGCAAGTATCCAGTTGCCTATAAGTTTGTAAGGGATCGACAAGAACTATTGGAAGACAACCTTCGAAAAGTCGTGCGAAGGATAGAGAAATATGCTAATCAGCATAGATGTCCTTTAGACTTTGTTGTGGGTAACAAAATGCTGTTGAAGTTAACACCTCAAATATGGAAGAAAATCAGTTGGAAGTCGGCACACAAAGGCCTAATTTTGAAATTCCATTCAAGGTTATCAAGAAAGTTGGTAAGGCGAATTATCGATTTAACTTACCGAAAGGCTGAAAGTTCATCTTACGTGAATTATTTGTGCAGGTTTTATCATAACGATGAAGAACCGGAGAGGAGAAAACAGAGGCGTGCACTTCCAATTGTGCAAGTTCAATATG
The DNA here is from genome assembly GCA_027575705.1 of Erythroxylum echinodendron. NCBI lineage: Eukaryota > Viridiplantae > Streptophyta > Magnoliopsida > Malpighiales > Erythroxylaceae > Erythroxylum > Erythroxylum echinodendron. Next base: position 16,857,511 of record JANZXR010000004.1, read on the forward strand.
ATTGAAAAGATCCTTAATCATAGACAATTAGGACAACATAAGAAGAATTGAAAGACTAAATTTCTTGTGAAATGGAAAGGTAAAGATGCGATGAATGCAATATAGCGGAAGGACTTTTCTCTATAGCAATTTGAAGACATGATTAATAAGTAATTGGATGACATTTCCACAAAAAACATCGGCTCCTTTTGGTGGGGTTGGTTTGTAAGGTCCCTTTGTCCTTTTGATAATCTATAGCCACAACACCACATATAATGTATGTTGGAATTATTTAAGATGTGCTGGAAAAGGGAATTGAGTTACTAAACAACCTTGAGTTTTGATTGGCTACTTGGATATGTTTTTAGTGCTACAACATTGCGTGACGTGTTACATGGAGAGTTGGATGTAAATGTTAAGTCTTGCATGGCTTGCATGTTACATGGATGCTACTGACACTTTATTTCGTTAGTTATTTGTACAATTTTATGTAAACTATCCAAAGTCCAAACTACTTGTAACTTGCCGATGTCTATATCTTCTAAGTAGTTAACATCTCATGGATATAAATATGCTGTAAATCCTCCGTACATGTGCGCGTTATGTACTTCAATATTTTACAATAAAAGTCCCTTTGTTCATATAATATATTGCCTGTTTCATTTACTTGTATTTCAAATAATTCTACCCCACTTAATAGTCTACCACAATGCTGTCTTCGTTTCTCAATAGGGAAATATTTTTGCTGAATCAAGCGAGGAGATATGGTTACATTTCAGGACTGGAATTGTTGAGGTTGTTAGCCTCAAATCTCACTCCGTGACACCTTGCGAGGCCAAATGAAATTATTATTTTCATTTATCAGGAAAACTCAAAGATAAATATTTAACGGCTATAACCATAAGGTCTTTGCTTTGCTTTTGCATTTATCAGGTGCTCCGTCGTAAAACTGTAATACGATAAAAAGAGGAAACTAGAAAAAATAAAATAAGAAATAAAATTTGAAAATTCAAGTTGCCGTCCGCTGCAACAGCAACAGCAAGTGATTTCCTTAGAGATCCACGTTCAAATCAAATGTCGATGGGGACGGACTCCACTTGGGTGGGTAAGAAACCTCTCCGACGCATTGGCGGCATGTCCGATGCCCTCTCCATTGCCGCCGATCTCGGATTTTCTGCTGCCAATCCTCCCTCTCAGGTCTCCCTCTTTCTCCCTAACACACACGGTTATGTCTTTCTTCTGGGTTTTAAGGCTTTCAACGGTGTGGAATAATTTATGATGATCTTTGGTAAATTCTCGACATCCTTCTAAGTAATTCTGTTGCTTCCTGTTCGAAGAATGTATGGATTTCTGACCATAGATCTTAGGCTGATAAGAAGTACAACTTTCTGATATCTGAATTATATAGGGAGACTACCCACATATTAACTATATATTTTCTCGGGTATATATGATGCGGAATTGAAGGCCGTGCTTGAGAGTTTATCTAGTTGACACTGAAAAGTAATCCATTCCTTTGTTTGTTTAGCGGCTTTGTTGAAAGAGTGTTGATCTGCGGTCATTGTCGTTGTGACAGGTTCAACTATAGTCATGAAACTGATTTCATTTTACTTTCCCCAATTGTAGGAAGAACTCCAGAACCTGTCTTCTACTACTAGTGAAAAAGGCGATGACTTGATCAGAGTTCTAAGAGAATTGACTGCTGTCCAAAGAAAAATTGCTGATCTACAAGTGGAACTTCAAGGTCGAAAGGTAAAGTATCCTGTTCCTTTAATATCGAGCTCCATGTCAAGGTCTAAGTGCATGACATTTGACGGAATTCTCTTAACTTTGTGGATTGTTATTTTGCTTTATCAAATCTGTTGTCACTGCATGTGTATAACAGGATGATAAAAATGTTGCCCATTTGACACATGTGAGTGAAATGGAAAAGAAGATTGAGACTTTATCAAGGATTACAACTATCTTGAAAGATGTTATTCAAAATAAGGTAAATTATTTGGGATTTCTGTTGTATGTATTATTATACAATAGTTGTCAACATACTGAATACTTTGATGTCTTATATACAAGTTCATTCTTGAAAACACGGATGATGCAGCCATAAAGCACATGAATTAAAATGCTTGACTCATGCTCACTCATTGTTGCTTCCTTTATAAGCTATTACGTTCTCCTGGGTTTTCCTTTGACAATATGTTTTCATAAGTGGCATTCGAGTGCATTTTATAATTTGGTTTCATTCTTATTACCATTGTATAGTGCATGACAATTTGTTTGTCTGTGCCAATATTTGCTATATAGTCTTTCCTCCCAGGTTGACCACCCTTATCTTATTTTATGTTGTTGGGTTGGGGGAGACTTTTTGTTACAAGAAGATTCTAATGTAGCTTTACATCTATATAAATTTTCAAGAAACCATGTTTTGAACTTGTGAATTTTTTTTATTTTCTTTTCTAAATTTCAATCTTTTGCAACAATGTTTTTGCAAAAGATTATGGGACTGTGTGCTCATTTTAATTTACATAATTGTTGTCTTACTTCTATAATATTGGGTCTCAATTAGGACATCAAACATACGATTTATTTTTCTTCATATGCTTTTGTTTCATTTTGAGCTTCATGATGAATAGGCAAATAATTTGACCTTTCAAGAAATTTATAGTGTTAACATTTTCATAGACTATTCATTTAGTAGAAATGAATCAAGTTTAACCTCTCAATGACACTTGTTTGTGGAAATGATGTTGTTGATTGCTTCCATAGTTTTAATTTTTGTCATCATCTCATGCAGGATCGGATAATAGCACGTCTCCAACAACCATATTCGTTAGACTGCATTCCAGTAGAAGCTGAATATCAGGTAAGTCGTGCAACTAACAATAATCTGGATGGAAATTATTTTTTGGCCTTTCTTCCTACTACATCAAATAATTGTGGATAAATCAATGGTACCTATACAAAGTGTTTGAAGTTGAATGATATATGCCAAACTGCATCCTTAATTTACATATGAAGTGTTGATATGCTTCATCCATCTTCACACATTAGCTTTCTAGTAAAGCAGGAGACTCCTTTTAGAAAACCTATTGAGAGAATAGGATGAATAACTAGGATTCAATAGTAAAAACTGGACTTGGAAGTACATGCTAACTCATTTATTTGATTGCAATCAATCACTTTAGAAGTGTCATAAAAGATAAGGGCGAAGAGGAGACATTTTCTTGCTCATTTCATTAATAACTTGATCTGGTAGTGCATATTAATGTTTTCTCCACTATCCTGGTACAAGACTATAGACAAGTGGACCTATCTTTTTTCAATAGTATAAATATAAGTAGAGGTCAATTCCACAAGAAAAGTGTAATTACTCACTCTCTTACTATTATCTAGTCGATAATAAAGGATTTGTTAGATTAAAACTTAAACTGAATTAAACTAACGAAATTGAAATACCATTAGAAAAAATCAAACAAGTAATCAACAAGAAATTAAATAATAATATCTAGATTATAATTTCACTAGCATCATCTTGTATTTTTTATTAAGTTGTTTAGAAGTCCTATTGTTTGGATCAACAAAGTTTAGTGGAATGAACTATCACCTTTCGATATACAATTATCTATCCCTTGATTGATTAACTGGTATATTTATCTAATTAACACATCTATGAATGCAATAAGTTCTATGAAGCTCCGTAAAGGGTCCTATTTCCAGAAGGGTCATGTAGGTCTATATCTAGTATCTTATTCAATCCTTAATATAAGTGCTTAGGTCAATTCACACATAGGTTATTTCATCAACTTCCACATGTAAATTAAAATAAAATCTAAGCTTTCGCTTGTGTCTGACCAATGTTGAGATCAACCCATATATTTCGTAAACAAATAATTCTTTATTATAAAGTTGAAATCAATCAATATAAAATCAACTAGGGTTCTATTTAATCTAGATATAACAAAATCTAGCCACAAATCATCCTTGAAATAACAAAAATAATTAAAAGAATAAAACTCATTGTAAAGTTATCTTCTGATGATGATCTTAATCTTCTGAACTGATCTACTTTCTTAGAATGATTCCTATCTCTAATCTTGTTGATGAGGGTTGCAAGATGTGTATTCTATGGCTCTCTCTCTCTAAATGGTTCTAACTCCAAGTATAAGATGGAAAGAAGTAAAGCTGACCTAAACACTAATCTTTTTAGGCTTTTACATCTATTTAAAAAGGCCTTTCCATCATGAACATGGTCTAGAACACAGTTGTGTCCTAGGCCGCATATCACACTGTTTCTCCATAATCCTTTAAAGAGTGGAACATGAGCTCTGACACGCTCATGTTCTAGACCGTGTTTCACACTATTTCTTCTCGTCATCCAATGTAGGCTTCAACCTGATCGTGTATGAAGTCTTGTATTCTTCACCAAAGTTTCAGTGCATAACATGCCTTGGCACACGATCGTTTGCTAGACTGTTTTTAATCTTCTAGTCATCTGTTTCTGTCCACTCCCTTGGAGTTTTCTTTATTTTTTGTCTTCTAAAATCCTTCAATCTTCCAACATCATTTCCAAGCTACTTCTCTACAATTACTTAAATATAAATTGAAACCAATTAAACTAAGGTAATTTGGATAGAAAACATGTTAAATTACTAATAAAAATATAAGTAAATTACATCCACATCAAATATCCCCACATTTTGAATTTTGCTTGTACTTAAGCAAACCAATCTCAATCACTATCAATCTAAATAAGCTCAATTCTAGGAAAGTTCAACAATTCTATCAAAGTAGCAAGATTTAGATCATTATCCATTTAATCACATCGTGCATCGATTACATAGGATTCTAGTTACTTACACTAACATATAATTCATCTTTAACCCAACAATCTTTCAAATATCAGCTTAGTTCAAACAATTGAACCTTATATATAAAATGAACATATAAGGAGTAAGAAGCATAGACCCATAAGTACTTAACAAGCCATATTTAACGCAAATCAATGCAATTATTATTAAAAATTTTTGGAGCATGATAAGTTGTTGAAAATGTCATCTCAACCTTTTGATAAGATGGTAAACATTTTTTCATAAATATTTTTAGTTAGTTAGGTCACAATTTTAAATGACTATTAACACTACTCGTTTCTAACCCATTCCATGAATCAAAAGTAGCAGAATAAAATTGTTAATAATCAATATGGATTGATAAATTGCTTGTTAAGCTAAACTGTAAACTCAATTCATGTTCAAGTTTAAATGACACTGCTCATTAGTGATTATAACTATTAACCAAAAATAGTTGAATCATAACTTCTAATGAATTACCTACTTTATTCTTCATTGTTTCTTTTGTCAAAATTGTAACTGAGATAATTGCAATTGGATTGAATCATTACTAGTAAGTTTCGTATTCAATCAATCAAAATAATCCCTCCCCCCACACTTAAACCATAAAATTGTCCTTATTGGATGAACAGTAAGCACAAAAATATATAAATAGTATGCAAAAGGTGGAGGTTAAAGAAGAAAATAAAGAATAAGAAAACTTATCTGAGCCCGTTGATGATGTTGCTTGCTATAACTTTGCAAGATATATTGAAAAAGTGAAAACATTGAATAGGAAATTAACAAAAGAAAAGTAAAAGACAAAAGATACTAAAAACACAATAAAACAAAAGATACCAAACAAAAAGAAAAAGAAATAATTAATAATTAACACAAGTTAGAAGTACCAAGGGAATAAATAAAAATAACATAGAAAAGATAACATAAAAATGAACAACACATCATCGATCTCTTGCATCATCACGATCATTCCCATTATCTTGTTCCGTTGAAGATGAAGAGGAAGAAGGCCTAGGTGGCACTCTAAATCCAACATGGTCAAAATAAGTGTTCATGGCCACTTCCATCCAATCCAATTGTTGGTCTTGCAAGAATTGGATTTCTTGATGTGCTGCGACATCTAGATGATCCTGGTCTATTGTCTCTCCAAACAAGCACCCATTCTCTATGTACTCTCCCACATTGATTATTGAGGATTAGTTGTACATTTTCAGAGACCTCTTTTCCTCTTGTGGCTTAGCAATTGGTGGTGGCTGCTCTTCTCTCCTATCTACCTCCTCAGAATTCACCTTCAACACATCACCCCCTAACTCATCGACAAACCAAAAGAACTCTTGTCCCAACCTTCTTCACTGAACTTACATATCTTATTATTTCAAGTTCAAGAGAGGGCATTGAACATGCAATCATCTCAAGCAGGTTAGGAAATACCTATAGGTTCTTGGCTAGGTGGGAGATGTGCAAACCATATATTTCTCCCTTCTTACTTGTTGCCACATGCTTTAAATAACTTGCAAAATAGTGACCAACGTTGTAGTGATGACCATCCATATTGCATCCCAAATAGTGCAAATGTCGTAGGATCACCACCCTTGTACTCTCCCTCCTGCAAAAAATAGTTTGAGCACTCTCTTGATTTAAATAATGGGCTAAAGGTAAGGTAATATAGGTACTTTTTGTTTTAGTGGGATCATACTTGTAAGCATTATAGGATATGCAAAAAATGGGCAGGCCAGATTATGTGCTTATTAAAATTATTGAAAGATGTTCGATAAGGCTGGTTTTTCCATAAAATTAGGTGTATAAAACCTACAATGCACTCCAAATTGGATGATGGACATCAAAAAGCTCACAGTCCCATATGAGATGTTATCTCATTTGGGTCATCCCAAGCTACATTTATGTCAACCTTGAATGTAGACAACTTTTCAAGGATGAGTTCTGTGAATAAGAGCTAATTTGCTCTGTACATTTCTTAGAGACTACAGTACATATTTATACACTAATGGGATTACAGAATAAGCTAGATAATCTGTACATATACAAAATATAATCCTAGGATAATGTCTATCTCTAAGATACTGCTATCTAGTTTAAAAAGATCTGATTACAATCAGATTATAATATTATGAGCTAATACATATCTTGACTACACTCCCCCTCAAGTTGGATCATAGATATCAATCATGTCCAACTTGTTGATACATTCTTCAAACACTTGTCGTTGAAGTCCTTTGGTAACCACATCAGTTGTCTGCTTCTTCGTTGGGACATAAGTTAGGCATATTGTCCCCTCTTCTATCTTCTCCTTGATAAAATGTCGATCAACTTTAACATGTTTTGTTCTTTCATGGTAGACTGGATTGTGTGCTATGCTTATGGCTGCCTTATTATCACAATAATGTTTTATAGGTGTCTCAAAAAAGATTCCCAATTTTGTCAACACTCTCTTTAACCAGAGACTTTCACAAATCCCTTTTGCAACAACTCTTAGTTCAGCTTCAGCACTACTCTTGGCTACCACCTTTTGCTTCTTACTTTGCCACGTGACCAAATTTTCCCATAAAAAAGTACAATACTCAGTGGTTGATCGTCTATCCTCTTCTGAACTTGCCCAATCTGAATTAGTATATATTTCAATTGTTCTTTGATCTCCCTTCTTGAATAATAGTCCTTTCCTAGGAGTACCCTTTAAATACCGTAGGATCTTATAAACTGCCTCAAAATGCTTTCTCCTTGGTGCATGCATATAGCGACTTACAACACTCACGGCAATTGTCCCTGCTGCAAAACAATAGCGTGTGAGTGATTCCTTTCAGGAGGTAGCCCTTGTACCTCTTGGAATACCTCCGGGAATTTGTTCAACACTTGGTTTAGCTCCCCATCCTCTTTTTTGGTAAGCTAAATCTATTGCTCCTCCATTAAAGCTACTCCTTCAACCGATAGGAAATTACCACTTAAAATAGCAAGAAGACCGTGTAAGCACACTGAATCTTCAAGATACACACTACCTCTCCTCGGTGTGGCCTAGAATTCGACATTGCCACATAGCTGCACCTTTTGTCCCTCATGTTGGAATTGCATGGTCATTTCCTTCTAGTCAACTATGACCTTTCCTAATGTTTGTAAACAAGCAACCGTAGGATCAAGTCCATTCCTCCTAAACCGAGAACGTAAGCATTAATCTTCCATCTATTTCTCCCACCCGATTAGGAACTCCTAGACACCTTCCTTTAGTTTTCATCGTATGGCCATTTTCCAATCTGATTCCTAATGCTGTACTCATCCCTACTGTCAAACCAAGACCACTGGCTAGCTCAGGTGAAATGAAGTTATGGCTGGCCTTGCTATCCACTCGAATCACAATAGGAACTCCGTGTAACTTTCCTTCCAACGTCATTGTTTTAGTCGCAGGTATCATTACTTCATTGACTCCAAGCACTCCCATGGTTCGACATTCTAAAGCTATATCACCCTCCTCTTTTGTTTCTGCCTCCAGTGCTATAATTTTTCCGTTCTCATTCAAGGTTTCGTTGTCATCCAAAATGAGTAATCTCAACTGTCTTTTTGCTCATTGATGAAGAGAGTGGAATCGCTCCCCTCATCGGAAGCAAAGACCCTTAACCTTTCTATCCATGAGTTCTTGATAGGAGAGGTGGCGCAACCCCCTGTTCCTCTCCGTCGACACCCTCCTGTCACCCTCCGACCTCTTTGTTGGTGTCGCAGCACTTGGAACAGCCATCCGAATCTGCGGATGGAATTCAAGTTGGGACTCGAGTTCTTCCAGCCCCAGATCCACCAGCTTACCTCCCACCACCCAATTGGTTTGGGTGATCCGTCTCCCTATGGTTCGGGTTGACCCGAAAATTTCCCCTAGAAGGACTCCCTCGGTGTTGAGTCCAGATGCGCGTTCGAGAGCTCAAGCTTTCGGCACCTCCATAGTCACCGTTAACCTCATCTTCCACTGCCCTTGCGATTTTCATTAGCTGATACCTATTTATCGGCCCAAACGTTCGTACCTTTCTCTGTATTTCAGCTCGCAACCCACTCATGAAGTACCCCATAAATTGCTCCTCCGTTGGTTGACCCACCTGCGACGAGATGAACTCGAAGGCCTCAATGTATTCCTCCATTGTATCAGTTTGTCACAAATCTGACAGCTCTTCAAATGGGTTATTAAATCTTCTTCCTCCATAACGATCGATTAGAGCTCTCTTAAATTTCTCCCAATCCAGCTCCTCCTCAGTCTCCTTCAGAAGGTTAAACCAATGTATGGTTGAACCTTCCATACTCAAAGAGCTAGTTTCATTTTTATCGGTTCTGAGGTATTATGAACCTCAAAGTACACTTCCACCCTAGTAATCCATCCCATAGGATCAGACCCGTCGAGCATGGGTAATTCCACTTTACGTAACGACATTCTATATTCCTCCATAGTGTCATATGGGTGCTCCATCAGAGTTGATTGCCGAGGATGTGTACTCCTTTCACCCGCCATAGTTTGCACCCGCCATAGGCATCGCCACTCCCCTGTCCTTCCTCTGGTCTCTTACCCATCATTTTGCTCATTTTTAGCAACAAGGCTCGCTGCATCTCCTCCATTGCCATCCACATGGATGACTGAATATCCTCAACTCCAGCCTCCAAATTCGCCATTCGGGTTTCCAACAATTCTACCCTATCGGACATCTTGGGTGGCATGAAGGTTGGTTTATCTATAAATTCTCAAGTCTCTGAAAGTGAACTGATCCTCCCTTCTGATATTGTGATCCGACAGGTTGGACCAATGATAGTACTCTAGCTTAATATGCTAGAGATAGTGTATATTATTGATTACAATAGAGGATCCCTGCTGCTATTACAAGGTGTTTCTAATAAACACCTTTCCTTCCAGAGCTGAATATAGCTCCTCAGAGAGAATACATTTTCTCTGTCTACAATATCACTCCTCTTTCTTTCTAACCGAATGATGCCCTGTCCTCTCTCTCTACCCCCCTCTTAACTACCCCTCCGTACATTTTGTTATATTTTCACCCTTGTGCCCATTCAGCCCCCCACACTACTAACTAACTCTAACTACTTAACATCATTCCTCTCAGCCCCCTCTTTCTTTCTCCTCGAGTATACTCTCCATATCTTAGGCTTATTGTTATTGGTCCTAACAAAGTTCAACACAAAAGCCTATAAAACACTATTATAGGCTACACAGAGCACAAGGCAGGAGTGGGCAACATTAGTATGGGATAGTGATCTTAACCCAGCTCACTCATTCATCTTATGGATGGGAATCAATGAAGGGTTGCTTATAAGGGTGATCAGGTTCTCCATTAACAATCTGAATTGTGAGTTATGTAATGCGGAATTGGAAAGTTTGGAACACCTCATGATTAGATGTAGATATACCAGATAAGTCTAGGATCAGTTGCAAAATATACTCAACGTGGCCCGACCAATAGATTCTTGGAGTGAAACTATTACTTGGTTGGGAAAAATTGGAGTGCATAATGTCTCAGATCTCAAAACTATGAGGTTAAGTTGGGTAGCCTTGGTGTACTACATATAGAATGAGCACAATTGCAGAGTATTTAAACAAGTAGGAGCAGTGAGATGGTTTTTCAGGACATCCTACATTGCAAATTGGCTATGTTAGCCAGAGGAATAGTTGCAAATATGATAAATAACATGAAGAGCGTATGAGGGATTGGAGTAATACTGGACTAGGTAGTCTCACAAGTTCCCTCGATCTCAAGATGTAGACGATTACTAGGAACCATAAATCTCTGTAATCTAGATTCTATGGATTATACTAGTTTTGTCTTGTACATTGTATATATTTTCTTATAATGAAATCTATTAATTTTCGGAAAAAAAACATTAGAGGCTTTTGAAAAACCAAAGCTATCAGGTGTTTTCCTCTATATGAGGACTCAGATTAGATATTTTAGGAAATTTAGGAGAATAGGCATATGCCTCAATGTCAATTTTGAAAGATTCATCCGATGACGTGGTAGTATCATCAAGAGAGGTATTGGACTTGGGAGATGTAAACATGATGTCTTCCTTTCTTCCAACATAGGCAATCTAAAAAAACCGAGCTGGTCTCTCATGTCTCTCACCATCATATTCAATTTTATTTTCCTCAATCGGTGGGTCATCTAAAACTAAACATTCTCCATTTTCCTTAATAGTCTCTGTACCTGAGATTCATATCTTCTTTTCTCCCAACCACAATTGTTCCTCTTTGATAGAACCCTGCAGCTTTAGAAGTTGCCCCTTTCCTACTCCAAATGGAGAAAAATCCTCACATTGACCCCGCCCCTCCCCAACAAACACAGACGCTGCTTATATATTCTAGTAGCCTACACACCTCTGTCACCTCATCCACTCATACACTCGCACAGAATAGACAAAATAACAGAATAAAAGGTGACACATCATAAAAACCACTCCTGCAACTGTCTCTAATTCCCCTTCAGTTGGGCTAAGTCCTCTTGGGCCCTCTTATCCCTTTTACTACATACGAACCTGATCAGGGGCCTATTATTTCTCCCCCCTTTGATAAGCACCTTGTCTTAAAGGTGGAAATCTGGAAACTGTGCTTTTATCTTTGACAAAGGTTCCCATGTTGCTTCAAATTCTGACAGATATTTCCATCTGATTAACAGCTATGTCTCCCTTTCTCCTCTCATCTACAGAACCTGTTCCAAGTTCAATCAACCATTCCATGCTAGCATCAAAAGTGGAAAGAAGAGATTGGCTTGTAATAGAATCCCCAACAGCCTTCTTCAACAGCAAAATGTGGAAAACAGGATGAATGGCTGCTGTTGGCAACTCCAAATGATATGCCACCTGACCGACTCTTTCAACCACTGCAAACAGTAGAGTTTCTCATTAACTTTCCATGCCATGGGTTTCTGTCGTTATGGTCGGAGTTTGAGGTAGACCATGTCTCTCACGGCAAACTCCAATTCACGGCATCCCTGGTTTGCCAACAGTTTCATGCGATTATGTGCAAGTACCAGCTGCTCTCTAAATAATAATCGTTCCAGCTCCGAATTAGTGGTGGCCGTCGATTGCTCATACTTTACTAACGGCAGTGGATCTCTCCCATAAACAATCTAGAAAGGTGTGATTTTAGTGGTGGTATGGAAAGATTTGCTATACTAATATTTAGCCCAAGCTACCAACTTTGACCACTCCCGTGGCTGTTGGAAAATAAAGCAACATAAATAAGTTTCCAAACAACAGTCACTACTTCACTTTGGCCATCACTTTGGGGGTGGTAAGTCATGCTCCAGTTGAGTTTCGTGTGCTGCAAATGAAACAATTCATGCCAAAAGTTACTGCCGATCTTCTTGGTTGAGACCACCTAACTCTTGAGATGTTCATTTTGTTAGGCGTAAGCAGCATGGCCTTGACCATCTTTTCTTGGTTGATCTCCTCTTTGTTCCCACTCTCAGCTTGGAGGTTTTCCATGATGTTTTCAACACTTTTCAGGAAAATGACATGCTCTATTATAGCAGGTACTCTACAGGCTATCATGGTTTTGCTTTTTTCAGAATTAATGACTGAGTTACAGTCATGTTTAGCTGTTATAACCATGCTGTCCGTGATTTGTGGTTCAGGCATCAGATTTCTTCTACTTTATTGTACATGAATTAGGACTCAACCTCGTTAAAGTATGCAACTTCACGCTTGCCAAGAATCTGGATTCTAATTTGGTAAAATTCTTGATTAAGTCCAACAAAAAAAAATCATAAATTCTATCTTGCTCAATAAATCCTTTTAAAACAGTGGCATCTTTAAGACATTTAGTTTTTAAACCCTGTTGTAAGCTCCTGTCATAAGGATTTCAACTGATTGGCATATTTAATAACTGTCCTACTCGACTCGTATACTTAGATCACATCTCTAGCGTTGAAATATGTCTGATGGAGTGCATCCCAAATATCCTGGGCAGCAGCCAACAACATACTTATGTCACTAATCCCGGTGTTCATAAAGTTCCATAGTTGCGTTACTTGGTTAGGGAACCTTAGAGTGCACAATGCAGCTGATCTTAAAGCGACTAAGTTAAGTTGGACGGCTTTGGTATACTACATCTTGAAGGAGCGAAATTGTAGAATTTTTAGACAACAAAGCCGAGGCATTGAAATTGCTTTTCAGGACATTTTCCTCCATTGCAAATTGGCCATGTTAGTAAGAGGAATAGCTGTAAATCTCTCAAGTAGTATGAAGAGGCGATGGCGACTGGAGTAATACTGGTTTATATGGTCTCAAAAGTACCCCTTAGATAACAAGATGTAGACGATTACTAGGAACCACTACTCTTTGTAATCTAGACTTTTTGGATTATCCTTTACCTTTTGTATGCTAGCTGTAATTATCTCTAATCAATGAAATCTTTAATTTAAAAAAAAAAGTTCCATAGTCATGCCATAATCATGGAATCTTCTTCATCCCATGCCTCAGTCCTAGCCTTTCAGATGGTTGTTCTTCTCTTTTCCTTTTAGTGTGGTGTGAATGAGTTGAGACCGTTTAAAATAATTCTCTGTTCAATTTCTGGGCAACTTGAATGTTCTGCAATTCACTATGATGTTAATATTGAAAAGTCTTCTCCGATTGTGTTGTAATGGTTGTCTCTACTACCTTTGACATCTCCATGAAAAAAAAAAAAAAAAGAGGATCTCTGGTTAATCATGGCTGATTGCTTAAAAGAAATCATTGGTAATAAAGGCTGAGCAGAATCACTAGAATATCGACAAAATAGGCTAGACAGACAGATTAATTTTTCCTAGAAATTCAAAAACCTTATAGCTCTGATATCATGACAAAATTTGAGATTTGAAAGAATATTTTCTGCGTTGGTTGTTTACATGTGTATAAATCAATTATATACATGTTACCTTAACAACTTAAGAGAAAATAAAAATAATGAGATCCCATGATCATTAGATATGCTAGCTAACTAAATATTAATTAGATCCCATGATTATGAGACATCGAAATCCTAAAAGGATATATAAATTCCCGCAAGAACATATGGAGTCAAGAATCAGTGCAGCTATGGGTTTGCTACATCTTGCTAAAACATTGAGAATGAATAACTCATCTATCAAAAGTTTGGCCATCGTCTATAGCACTGTAAGCTTTGACGAGAGAATTATTCAGTATTAATTTAAAGTCACCTGCTTTAACTTCATAATAAATGGATAACTCAAAACGTTGATCATGCTAAACTTGACATTTTAAATATATGCTTTTCAGGGTTCATTATTTCTTAATTCCCTTCCATTTCCATTTGAAAAGGTTGGAAAATAAATGTTTGTTCTTTATTTTGGGCTACTTGCAGAAGCAATTTTCAGAATTACTGATGAAGGCTGCTAGTGATTATGGTGCCTTGACTGCCTCTGTAGCAGATTTCCGGTGGAGTCAGAATTTTAAGGAGTCTCCATCAGTGTGGGGGGTAAGTTTATGGGATAACATTCGTCTTTTAGCTTCTCCCTGGTTCTTAAATTTTGTGTATGCAATCATTTTAGCGCTCCAATTTCAACTATGTTACTTTTTAAAAGTTCGTCACTAATTCCACCATTGTGTGCTTTTAACTAGTGTACTTTTTATCTATAGGTCCTTACTAAAATTCGATGTTTAGGAGTTTCAAATCTGTTGAACAAAAGAAGTAACCAATCACTTTGTAGAGCATTCTAATAACATCTGAAAGTTTCATGTAATGCCTGCCGGTGGATAATAATTGTCTGAAATGCGATATTCGATGTTCTTTATACAAAATTGATTTCATGATTGCTCTAAAATTTTTTTTGGAGAGATTTACCGCTTCAGTCTTGATGAATAAAACAGATGGCACACTTGGTGCAAAGGTTGTTTCACGAGGTAATCTAGTTTTGTTTTTGTTGATGCAGGAAATGTTGCGTCCTATTCCTGTTGCTTTAGCATCTTGCACTCGATTCTTTGAAGCCATGTCTGCCATGAGAGATTCATTTGCTACGCTACAGAATTTGAGAGTTGATCATTCAGCTTCCTCTTTTCCTTCAACTCCAGTGACAGATGCCTCCCAACGAATAAGGGGGGATTCAGATTATGTTACTCCGCCATGGACAACGAAATCAAGCTTTGACGACTTAGCAGTCAAAAGCCTAAAGAGACAAGAAGTTGAGCAGCAAGAAGAGGATCAAGAGAATGGGGAAGCCGCTGACTCTAATCAAATTGATGGCTCATGCCATAGGAGATTATCTTGGCCTCCATCCATCAATAAGAGTGGTGTATAACCTCACGAACACATTGTCCCGTCAGCGCGATTCACAATTCATAGTTTCTTAATAATTTAGGAGCCACTTCTGTTTGTTGTTGTAAGTTTTTATTTTTGTTTCGTGATTTTAATTTTTGAACTTTCGTTTGAAATGAAGAACAAAAATGTTTAATTATTAATATTAATGTAGTTATAATTTATTACTGATAATAATTAAATATTAACTATAAATATAAATTAATTAATTGTATGACTTTTGATAAGTTCTTTTTAGGCCAAAAAACTAGTTGGAAGAATCTCTAGAATACCATCAATAATAAATATTTCAGACAAATTTACCCAATTATTTAACTTCTGATATTCCAAGCCCTGATTACAATAAAAAACATTCTCCAACTTATTTACAAAGTTCATAGAATATCGTACACCAGTCACCTCTAGCTTCACCAAATTTCATTATTTACTACTCTTTTATAGGGCTACTCCTGTAGAATTTTTAGAGCTTTTCAATCCCAAATAAAAACTCTTTCCCTTTGCTGGTGCCAATATTATTGCATGTTTCCTAGTAGTAACTTTTATTTTTAGATATCTAGGGCTTTAAAATTAAGAGAAACACATATCTAGTTCAATCACTAAGGGACTGTTTAATTGGAGGTTTAGTGATGGAATAGAATGGAACGTAATACACTTCCATCATTTAGTTGAGGATTTTATAATGAAATAAAACGGAATAGGATGGAAGCGGAGGGTTTCATGTTACGTTTCATTCCATCCTAAACAGTGAAAATAAGAAATCTCCGATTTGGGAAGTTTAGGATGGAACGTAAACTAATAAATACATACTACCTAATATACCCTCAATAATTTTTCTT
>JANZXR010000004.1:16874884-16903914 GCA_027575705.1 Erythroxylum echinodendron
TATTTGATTTTTATCAGTTTATGTTAAATTTTATATATGTGATGTAATTGTAAATGTTTTTGTTTCAGGTTTGACTTCAACTTGATTGTTTCCTCGTCACGATGAAATTGTAATGTATATAATGTATATCTAATCGAGTTTGAGGCTTATGCAGGAAAACATTAAAATGAATAAAATATAAAAAGAAAATATCTAAATTGTAAGTTATATAACCCCAACTTTGACACTTTTTCTTGTCTTTTTATTCTTTCTATTATGTGATCTCTTGATATATCAATATTTTAGATTTCATACCATACAAGACGATAAGCGATACAAAATTGTGTTAATCAATACTGGTAGTCATTATCAGCTAGTACTAGCCAAAATTCAAAATATCAGCCAAATATCGACAGATATCATAAATTTTAAGAAATTGAAGGACTTACTTGTAAAAATAATTTTTGAAAAAACTACTCTCCCTCTCTATTTTGCTCTCTCTCTTCTCTCCTCTTTGTCTCCACCAATAGCAGCCGCCAGCGTCCCACTCCTAGTGCTAGCCTAGCTCTGCGATCATCTCTCCCTTTTTCGCTAACCAACACTGCTCCATAATGTGTTGTCGCGTCACTTGCTCCCAACCGCACAAGCCTTCACCTCTAGTATTTTAGTCCTCTAGCCGTCGACCGCCATTGCCCCTCACCTTTGAGCCTCTGGTCACTACCCCATAACTCCAACTACAGATCAAATTAGGATTTGAAATTTTGCAGATCTAGATTCAAACTCGACTCGACCTAACCCAACACAAACTAACCCACTAATCTTGAGATTTAGTTGAGTAAAGGTTACCAAAAAAATGCAACAAATTTTATGAAATTGTGAATTTGTAAAATTGTGCATTTGTAGAATTGTAAAGTTGATTATAAAATTTTGGAATTGTAGAATTGTGTTGATCACCTGATCAGGTGATTGTTAATTTGAATATTAAATTGTATATTTGTGACTTTGTGTTTTGTAGTTATTTTGTATGTTGAATTGTTGGTTCTTGGTGAATTATGTTGTATTAAATTAAATTATGTAGTGTATTATGTATATTGATTGTGAAGTTAATTAGAGTAAAAAATTAATAATGTTGATTAAATTGAAGAATGAAAGATTGTTAAATTAAAGTTGAGAATTAAAATTTCAATAATAACGTTGATTAAATTTAGTTAAGAAAATAATATATTGATAAGCATTACAAATTGAATCGTATAAGCAAACAAAATAGATTAATTTATAGTTGAATTATGTGATTACATAAAATATGTTGGAAACTTATAGTTGTGAGTTATTGTTAAAATTGAATAAGTTATAATTGCAAGTGTATGTCTTTAGTTTATGGTTGAATGATGTAATTATACAAATGAGTTTATATTATATAAGATGTATAAATGTATTGTGTAATTGTATATGTTGAAAACTTAAATTGATAGTTTTTGAATTATTGGTAAATTATGTTGGATGAAACTGAATTGTGTAGTGTATACTCTTCATTGTGGAGTTAATTTAAGTAAAAAACAAACAATGTTGATTAAAATTAGTAAATAAAAAGATTGTTAAATTAGAGTTGAGAATTAGAATTTTTAGTTACAATGTTGATTAAAATTAATTAACAGAACAAAATAATTATAAGCATTACAAATTGAATTGTTTAAGTAAACAAAATATATTAGTTTATAGTTGAATTATGAGATTAGATAGAGTAAGTTCTACATATATGAGTTATGCTTAAAGTTGAATATGTTATAGTTGTGAGTCTATGTCTTTAATTTATCATGATGATGTAATCATATAAAGTGAGTTATATTACACAATATGCATATGCGTATTGTGTAATTGTGTATTTGAATACCTGAATTGTTGGTTTTTGACTTATTGGCGAATTATGTTGGATGAAATTGAATTGTATATGATGTAATAATACAAAATAAGTTATATATTATGTAATTGTATATGTTGAATACTTGAATAGTTAGTTTTAACTTATTGGTGAATTGTGTTGGATGAAACTGAATTGTGTATGATGTAATCATACAAAAAGAGTTATATTATATAAGGCCATCTCCAGCCATTCTAATAAAATTTTACACCAAATTTGGTGTAAAAGAGAATATTCCAAGAATCTTTTAACACCAAATTTGGTGTTACTCCAACCATCTACACCAAATTTTTACAAAGAATATACCACAATAATTTAGTTACTAACTAAATTAATTTATATTTATACAATAGTTTATTTTTATTTATTTATTTATAAAAATTAAAATAAAATCATTTTTCTTAATTAATTAATATATACTTTATATTAAATTAATATTATTTAACAAATATAATAAATATTATTGCAACAACAAATCAATAACATACATAAATATAATATTTTTATTCCACGTTTAACCTCTAATCCTCTTAATTACCATATCGTTCCCACATATATTCAATCAGTACATTACGAAGTTTATAATGAGCTTCTTTATCTTTAATTTGCCTATGTCTAGAAAGGAATTCTTGAAATATAATTGTATCGTCTATATTAACATTAATTTTAGGGGCTGACATTTTGCTGTTGTATGGCCGGTTGAGTATCACGTTCGTCCTCAATGCATGCTGACATAATATTTTGTAGTATAGTTTTTTTTCCAAAAACGTTCTGATATTTGCAAATCGTGACTGGAAAACTCCAAATTTACTTTTTATTCTTATTAATGAATTTATAACATTTATAAATAAGATTTATAAATAAATATTAAAAATAAATTTAATATTATATTCAATATTAGTGTCATTTTAAATATCTCAATGAGATCTTTTTAATGATATATTTTGTGAAAAATAATATATATTTTAAATTTAAATACTTAGTAAATTAGGTAAACAAATCAAATTGTAAGGAGGACATAAAAGGGATATGTTAAAAAGAAAATGAACAAAGTTGTCTTTTTACAACTTTTGATGCATGAATAGTAGCACACCAAATTTGGTGTGTTACTATTCATTACACCATTTTGGTGTTAGATTTTGATGTCTTCCTTGGAGTGAATTCATTGCACCAAAACACCAAATTTGGTGTTTTGGTGTCTTCGTTGGAGATGGCCTAAGATGTATATATTTATTGTGTAATTGTATATGTTGAATACTAAAATTATTGGTTTTTGACTTATTGGTGAATTGTTTTAGATAAGATTAAATTATATATGATGTAATCATAAAAAATGAGTTATATTATATAACATATATATGTGTCTTATGTAATTATGTTAGTTTAGACTTTTGAGTTAAATAATACATGTTTTTGTGATAGTAGTTGATAATGAAATTATTTGTTCTTTATTTTGATATGAAATTATTAAGTTAATTTTGATACATGTGTTAATTTATTTTCACAGATAAATGAAAAGAAATTCAAGTTCTCCTAATAATTCAACAACTTCAGGAAGATACAATGATCCAGCTTAGGCACATATTGGATTGGTCCTCGAAATAAAAAACCATACTATTTGCTTATTTTCTAATAAGTGTTTGAAAGGTGAAGGAATCACCAGATTACATAAGCATTTAGCTAAGGCTAAAAGTGATATGGAACCTTGCAAAAAAGTGAGTCATGATATGAAATGGCAAATCAAGACTTTGCTTGGAGAGTATCAATAAGAGAAAGATAGAAGACAAAGATTGAATTACGAAATTGGTAATGGAAGTTTGTCTATTAAAGTTCAAGATGATAATGGAAATATTGAAGGTAGTAGTATTCCTACCTAACAAGAAGTGAATTTTGCACCTAATGTTCGGAAAAGCATAAGACAAATATCTAATCTTTTTACACCATGAACAACTCCTAAGCTCAACCTTCAATTCGTATTGCTTTATAATAAAAAAAGCAGCTCATATACACCTAATGTTTGAAAAAACAAAAGACAAATATCTATTTTTTTTATACCACGAACAACTTCTGAGCTCAACCTTTAATTTGTATTGCTTTACAATAGAAAAGCAGCTCATAATATAGATATGTCAATGGCTAGTTGGTGGTATGATTTAGGTACAACATTTAATACTTCCCAGTCATATTATTATCAACCTATGGTAGATGTTGTTGCCTTTTATGTCCAGGACACAAAGCTCTTTCAATTGATGACTACCAAGTTTGAGTAGCTCTATTAATGAAATTAGAAGTTAATTTGGATGAAATAAGAATGGCTTGGGCTACTTTTGGATGTTTAATCATATGTGATGGTTAGACAAATAAAAAACATGAGCCTATTATTAATCTTTTGGTTTATTTTGTAAAGGGCTCAAGGTTTTAAAAGTCTATTGGTTCATTTGGCCTTGTTAGGAACATTGATACTTTATTTGAAATATTTGATGAAGTTGTGAATGAAGTTCAGTTCATTACTGACGATGATTCCGCTTATAAAGCAACTGGAAGAAGATTACAAAACAAGTATAATTCTTTTTATTTGAATCCTTGTTTTACACATTGCATTGACTTGATGTTGGAAAATATAGAGGTTGCTAGGTATTCCTATTATTGTTAAGACTATATAAAAAGAAAAAAAGTGACCAAGTTCGTCTACAATCGTGCATGGGTCTTGAATTTAATGAGAAAGGATTTCACCAATTGTAGGAATTTTTGTTGTCCTACTATTACAAGATTTTCAACAAATTTCTTATCATTTTAGTGTTTTGTTATGATGAAGAAAGAGTTAAGATAAATGTTTAAAAGTAATAATTGGGTTGTACCTTGGTATGTTAGGTCTAATGTTAGATTGAAGACTTCTAGAATTATACTTAAAGAAACTAAATTTTATTCTCAATGTCAATTTTTCATTTGAATTTGTGAGCCTTTGCTGAGGATATTTTTTTGTTGATATTGATGAAAAAGCAATAATAGGTTATTTTTATGATACCATAGAGAAGGTGAATGAGGCAATCAAGTCTAATCTAAAAAATAGGTCTTCTTTATACACACCTGATCTTACAGTCATTAATGAGAGAGAGGAAAGGCAACTTTACTCTCTATTGTTGCAGCTAAGGCATTTTTTTGAATCTCAATGTCTATTTTAGACCAATTTTTACAAAGAAAGTCAAAGTTAATAGGGGAATGCTATTAACTTTTACAACAGTTGTTGCTCATGAGATGATACAAGATCTTTTAAGCTAACAAATGGTGATTTACAAGGAGGCTTTAGTGATTTTGGGATGTCAATTGTTATTCATCAAAGAGAAAAACTTAATTTAGGTATATATTTTTTCACTTTTATTACTTATTGAAAATTAATTGTCGCTTTATTTTGTTTATAATGCTACTTTTATTGTCTTACAATTTACATTTTCTTAGTGGAACCAATTCGGAAGTCGTGTTTCAGAATTGCAGCGGTTTACAATTTGAATTCTAAGTCAATGTATAAGTGCAACAAGCTGTGAAAGGAATTGAAGCATATTTGAATTCATCCATTCCAAGAGAATTAATAGATTGGATAAAGATTACTAGGACCCTTAATAGAATAAGCAGGCTAGTAGATCTAATTTTCATTGATAATATGGACTTTTTAGCGAATTGGATTTTTGAGGAACTTAGTTTGAAAGATGAAAGGGACTTGGAAGAAAATATTAAATGGGAAAGTATTGACATGTCATTTGGTGTAATGAATTTAAATGATGGTGATGATGAGGTTCTTCTTAATAATTAGGATTTTGTACCAAATGACAATTAGGGTCAATGTAGTTATAACGGGCATTCGATTGAATAAAGTTTCAAGTTTTTGTTTCCCCTTTTCTTTTAATTTCACTTATATTTGATATATATGTTAAATTCTATATATGCAATATAATTGTAAATATTTTGGTTTCAGGTTTCACTTCTGGTTGGTTCTTCGGCATGAACTCTTATTGTAAATTGTAATTGTTAGAGAGTAATGAATATTTATTATTCTTTTCATTTGACGCTTTGATGTAATTATTATTTATTATATGGTGAAATTATAATAATTTAAATATTTTATATTGTTTTTAATTTTATATTTGTATGATGATTAAATGATCTTTTTTCATATTGATTGTGGTTATTATTTATATGTGAAATATTTGAAAAATAATGTTAATAAAAATAAGTAAACTGTTAAATTTCTATTGTTATGATTTTTTGAGACAGGGTTGATGTAAAATTATAAACTATATAGTACAATATATTGAACGACTATTTGTAAATTTAAAAAACTTCAAGGACCATTTCATAAATTTAAAAAATTATCTGAAACAGTACCTGGTATTGTCTGATATGGGTGTAGTACCATACTAAAACCAAATTTGATATTGGTACTGGTAAGTTATTCATAACATTGCCACACAAAATGTGATCTGACCTACCCACATCACATCTAGGAACTCTAAACCATAATTTACACATCTAATGTTACTATTCCCATCTATACGTATATTCTTTTTATCATTAATTATTAGGTCCCACGGTGAAATTAGAAACTGTTGTCCAAAATTGGCTTGGAAAGTTTTTCGACCCGTCTGATGCCTCTTATCCACTTCCACGTATTATTTCACATTTTACATATTTCAAAACTCACATAAAGAGGTTTAGTCCAAAAAGTCTTCTAGAATTCTCCTCAAAATTCTAGAAGAGGAAAAAAACTCTAGAAATTCCTAGAATACTGTGGAATCTTATGGAAAACTTTGAAAGGTTCTAGAACATTGGTGGAATCTTATGGAAGCTTATGGAACATTGTGGAACATTATAGAACATTATGAAAGAATGTAGAAAATTGTAAATTATTTAGATATATATAGAATAGTATAAATATTCTAGAGAATTAATGTAAGCCATTAGATCAAAAAGATCACAGTCATCCATTTAATCGATGGAAGGCTATAAATAGCCTTAGAGGCTTCATTTGTAAACACCATACATTATACATTCTACATCCAACATTTAAGAATTAGCTTCCTTCAATCTCTCAAGTTATTTTCTAGTTATGTTAGTCTTATACCTAGTAGTCGAGTAAGGTTGACTTAGTTTAGTGGAAAACACTCAAGTGCTGCATGGTTTGCTAGTAATAAGTCCAAGCCTATGGCAATTATTATAGGAATAAAAGATGAAAATGTACTTGTAGCTAGAGATAAAGCAAATCGTCCTTCGGGGGAATTAAGAGTCCAAGACTAAGACTTATCTAGCTGACTGTTTCACATATCGAATGCCAATAATTCCTTCTTATACTTCATAAGCTTACCCTTGTATTTAAGTTGTCTTTAATGAATTAAGATGGCTACTAATCGTATAAAAAGAAAAGGCTGAAAGTTTATTTTCAACCATAACATTTATACCCGAATCTAAGTTGAACCCTAAAGTTTTAGGGTGTTTTAGTTAAACCCCAAAGTTTAAAAAACGTTCAAACCAGACCTTATATAGACTAAAAATCTTACCCTCCATCAGTTAGATGCCACATGGCTTTTTTTTGTGATATAACTCTTTTAAAAATTTTACATATTAGTGGCACCCTTTTAATAGATTCCATTAATATACAAAACTCACTGTTTTAGTCTCTTATAATTTTTTAACTTACATAAACAAAATTTACTATTTTGATACACATATATAATTCACCATTTTGTATCTTAAAGTTTCACCATTTTGAGTATCCAATTCTCAAAATTTTGAGCCTCTTGAATCTTCACTAAGTTGAGACTTCCTCAATCTTTTTTTTTTTGTTTAGATAAATTCATAATCATTCCTAAATCCCTAGTTCTTTCTTCTTCGCCTATACTTTGTTCTATCATTTGAAAAAACTTGCATGCTTTTCTAGTATTTCAGTTATACTAGCAACACCTCTTTCAAATTTATGAGAAACAATAAGTTGACAATATTTCATGGTAAGTCCATCTTTTTGTCTAGCTTTTATTTTTATTATATGTTGTGTTCCCCTATTTCTTATTGATTTGAATCATCTAGTGCTTTTTTTTATGTTTATTGTATAATGTGGTCCCTATTTTCAACCTAAACCTAAAATCCATGTTGAGATGTTACATATACGATGTGGTCCCCTATTCTTTGATTTATTTTCCAAGTTTTCATATTAGCAGTGATTATATTGGTAAAGATAAAAGCAACAGAGTTATAGAAATTGAATTTCATTTGATCATTAAATTAAGAACAAACTAACTAATTATTAATTATGAATATAAAAGTTATAAGTATTAGTGTTAACTTAAGTAACCCATTATCTATTTAATGGCTCAGAATTAAGGTATAAAAGCATTTTTTAACTTAAAATGATATTGCAGAATGTTCTCCACATTTAAAAAGATGGTACTATGTCAATTTGTTATTAGTTTGTTTTGAAAAACTTATCTTTTTCTTGTTTTGTAAGTAACACTAGAAAATATATCTTTAGTTTCAGTTTTGAAATCTTGAAATATACTCTTAACCTGATATGCCAATATGTGCTAAAATGAAGTGAATAGAGTGAGAAACATATGAGTCCATAAAGAAAGTATTGTGCTTTGGGGTTAGAGGCCCCCATATTTTGTCATGCACCAAAAGGATCCATAAATATTCATTTTTACCCTAACATGCACATTTTTACTCTAATTGTGTGCCCTTTTGTTCTCCTTTACTTTGCTTCCATTTTTCACCTCTCATCTCACTTCCCTCTTATTATGTTTGTCTCTCATTTGTCAACTTATGTGAGGTGGTATGGAGGTTCCATGCACGATATAAAGTGTAAATGTATTACATAGATAAAGAGCAATGCATGTTAACCCCATATTACAATTCATATATATAGATAATGTGAGGCAAAATAAAAATCTCGATATCGACTATTTTTTTCCTACTAATTATGTCACACTATATAGATAATACGTATAATCATTAGGTAAATGAATTTCAAATGACAGACTTCTATTCAAATAATTAATTCCAAGTACATTTCATACTAGTTAGTTTCCTGTAGCAAAGTTATTTCTCTTGTTGATCAAAAGAATTAGAAAATTGAAATCCCACATAATTTTCTTTTACATCCAAGAAAATGTGTACATTGGCCAACAAATCTTTTAAAGACGGTCTAACTCCATTATATATTGTTTTAATTGTGTCCTACAATTTTTCAACCACTTTGTTGCTTAATTAAGCTTCTAGTTCAAATATCAACATTCATCATGTGTAGATCGACTTTTTTTCACTAAAAGGGAAGGACTTTTACATAACAAGACTCAACCTTTATTTTATCTATAATAGTTAATGATGTAATTATTAGCTTCTTAAATTCTATTGTCAAATTTTATTTCCTCTTTATTGTGAACATGTCTATGATGGCCTAATTTGGTAGTGTAAGGCTTTTTTATGGTGGAAAGTTCGTAGTAGCACTAGAGTTAAAATATTTTGATAAGCAAACAAGTATTTTTGCTAAAATAGACTTTGATCATATTAACTAAAGGCAAATATATGAGATGGGAAATGAGTTAGGATACCTTCAAATATATTAGACCTATTATAGTGTAACAAAATTTCAATTTAGTGAGTCATTGAGATTAATTGAATCAAATGAAAGTTGTTTAAGGCTCATTATTCTTATAAAAATCTACCAAGTTAGTGATGTTTATGTAACTCATTTTGTTAGACACCCCATTATTGCACTTGATATATTGCCTATATCTAGAAGAGAGGATGGAGATAGCGAGGGTGAAGAGGGGAGTTGTGGAGCTAGTGAAGGAGTCACTGAAGGAGCTAGTGAAGGAGTTGACGAAGGAGCTAGGGTAGAAGTTAGTAAAGGAATTGATGAAATAGTTGACGAAGGAGGTGTTGTAGGAGGTGGTGAAGGACTTAGTGAAGGAGTTGGTGAAGGAGTTGGATAAGGAGTTAATGTAGGATTTAATGAAGAGTTAGATGATCATGATAGAGACCAGGATGAGGGTTTTATATAAGTTGAGATTATTAATGATAACCAACCAATTAAAATTAACTCAACTGATTGTGATAGTTTTATTGATAGTGATAAATATCTAAGAGGATAAAAGATTGGTGGACCATTGCAAGGACTTTGTAGTAGTATCAGGCATAATCCATCTGTTGTGGAAGCATATAGGAGATTGGGGATGGAGTTTAGATCAATTAAAAATTTTAAAGACACTTTTGTGGATTATACAGTACGAATAGGATAAAATGTCAAGTTTTAAAAAAGTGAAATTTATAGGATTAGAATTAGATATATTGAGGGATGGCCATAAGAGTTGTATGCTACTTATGATAAGAATGAATGGTGCTTCAAAGCAAAGAAATACTTAATATATTTTTTAACTTAAGTATATGTAGAGTAGCAAAGAGGAGATTAAGAGAAGAGAGGGCAACTGATTATGTGAATGAATATACCAAGCTATAAGGATATGTACATGAGTTGAGGTTTAATAATCTAGGATCAACAGTAGAGTTATAGTTGGCAAGGATTGATGAAACTTGTTTATCATAAGTATGCAAAATTAAATTTTTATATATCATTGACAATGCTATTTATGACATTTATTCAGACACCTTTATCTCTTTTATGCAATTCAAAAGATTGAACATTGGCTTTGATTCCATAAAAAAGAGGATGGAGGCATTTGAGGCCAATTTTTGGTATTAATGGTTGCTTTCTAAAGACAGAATTCCAAGACCAACTATTAAGTGCAGTTAGGATGGGTGGTAATGGAGGAATTCATCCATTGGCTTAGGTTATTATAGAGGTGGAGAATAATGATTCTTGGACATGGTTTATGAATCTGCTGGCTTATGACTTGAAATTTGATAGTGGTGAAGGACTTGCAATTATATCAAATATGAAAAAGGTATTTTATTCTTCATTAATTTATATTTTATTATTGTACAAACTTTATATTAACTTAAATCTTTTCTATTAGTATAGGGATTGATTAGGGCTATGAAAGAGATATTATCATATGCCACTCATCGGATGTGCGTTAGACACATATACCATAATTGGCATATGAATTGAAAGGGAAAGGATTTGTGAAAGCAATTTTGGAATTGTGCATGGTCAACTTATATCGAAGATTTTAACGAAAAGCTAAAAAGACTATATAGAATAGAACCTAGATGTGTGTAATTATTGCTTGAATATCCTAAGGAGAGATGGACAAGATGTTACCAGTCTTTTCAATGGAAATATGCAATTGTCCACAACAATATAAGTGAAACTTTTAATGGGTGGATCTTATCAATAAGAGATAGGCTAGTTATCAGTATGCTTGAAACCATTAAAATCATGGTAACAAAGAAGGATGCAAATAGGAGAGAATTTATGCATGGTTAAAAGTTAGATGTTGCACCAAGGATTATGAAGAAATTGGAGAAGAATAAAAAAGACAAAATGTAATAGAGAACAGTTTGGAATGGTGATGGAGCATATAAAGTGTCTAAGGACGATGACAAGCATATTATAAGGATTGGTAGACACCAATCATGAAGTTGTCAGACATGGGAGCTTTATAGATATCCTTGAAAGCATGTTATAATTGTTGTTCACCATTTCAAACAATGGTTGAATGTATTTTTGGATGAGTGCTATAAGAAATCTAAATTCTTGGCATTGTATAACTATATGTTGCAACCTATTAAAGGTGCAATTTTTTATCCTACTATTGATGTAGAAGTAATAAACCCCCCACCTAAAAGAGTTATGCCAGGAAGACCTAAAACAACTAAAAGGAGGGGAGTAAATGAGCCTAATAAGTTGAAAATTCCAAAATTTTGACCCAAAAGGTCAAGTAAAAAAATGAAGGAAATGTTGTAATTCTGGCCACAATGCTAAAAAATGTAAAATGAAGGCTTAACTTAACCTGCTCAACAATCTCCACAAGTTAAAAACATTCTTTGACTACCATGTATTGCTTCACATATCTAATGATCATTTATGAAATTATTTGATTATCAAACTAACAACGATATTCATGTCATATTTATTAGGTCATCTCTGAGGTCTCTTCATAAATTGAACATATTGTTATAGCGAATAAACAAAGAAATGTTATTAATCTATGACCATTCATCACATTATTGATAATTTTCACAAATTAATACTGTTAATGACATGTGTGTTTATAGGTTGCTAGCTCTTTGCATAGTATTCAACGGAAGTAAAAAGTAGTTAATTCACATTCATTTAATTTGTCTTTTGACTTCTTTGATTATCAAAGTAATAATGATATTCATGTCATATTTTTTAGGTCATCTCTAAGGTCTCTTTATAAATTGAACATATTGTTATACCGAACAAACAAAGAAATGTTGTGAATCTATGACCATTCATCACATTATTAATAATTTTCACAAATTAATACTATTGATGACATGTGTTTTTGTAGGTTGCTGGCTCTTTGCATATTATTCAACAGAAGTATAAAGAAGTTGTTCGCATTCATTGAAGTTGTCTTTTGAATCAAGAGGTCTAAGATTTAACGAACAACCTAGCATCACTTCCTAACAGTTACAAACTCAAGAAATGAGGAGGAGATCATCAATGAATCAACCAGTACATGATTAACCTTCTCGGTTAAGTGCAAATGAGGGAAACAATATGGTTGATTCCTAGGCTCTACATTAATGTTGTCTATATGTTGCTGGAACTATAGTTATTAGATCCAATCACTTTTGTATATTGACAGATATATCCAATCACTTTTGTGATATAATCACTTTTGTATATACTCTCCAATTGTTTATTATGATATAATCACTTTTTTATATACTACTCTAACTATTTTTTGTAATATATCATTATTTATATAGTTGTTGATGATTTTACAAACTATTAGTTAGGCATCTTTATGAATAACAAAACAATAAAGACAAAGCATAATATATTATAACTTAGTCCAAATAAGTATTTTCCATTCTTTCTAATTCAAGTTTTAAACAAAATACTACAATTTAGCTCCATTTACCTATAATAAATCATATTATAACACTCATCATAAACACAAAAACCTCTATTACAATAATTATTAAAACAAAATTCAACTCTTTTTCTTTTTTGTCAACAAAATAAGGTCTTCTTTCATTACCCTTATTTGCTCCTTAATTTCCAATGTTATGCGTGATTCAATTATGGTTCATTAAGCTTCCTTCTTCAAAAAACGTACGTCTTTATTCCATTTAATTACTTCAATAGATCTCACTAAATTTTTCATCGTACCACTTAAAAAATTCACATCTTTCAACTTGAAAGAAAATTAATAATTAATAAGAAAAACATTAAACATATATACAAGAAAATTTTACCTTATTGAATAATAAATCTATAAGATATTTGGGGCATTTATAAAATCTTCTTCCCAGGTTATTATCACTCTATGAAGTTCTTAATGGGTCTTTTAAACCATAATAACATACCAGATAATCATTATTTAAATCTAATGTAGTCTTAGACGAAGATGTCAAGTCTATAGCTTTGGTAGTCACTGTAAAATTATATTAACACTCTTAATTCTCCTGCATATAGCTACATAATTGACAAGAAATGATTTAAATAAGCAAGTGGACTAGCTCTAGCATCAACTAATCCTAAAACATATAAGCTCATAAGACAAAAAGGAGGTATTCAACTATTCACCCATAACTTCTTAGTTAAGCAATTCACTGTAAGATAAAGCCCTCCCTTTTAATCTCCATCTTCTATACCAAAAGCACCAAAGAACAAGAACTGATCTATCCACAAAGAAAAATTAAAAAAAGGTCCAAGAAAATGACTAAAACTTACAAAGAGGGATGTTAGGAAGGGCGTGAAGGGTTGCTAAATGAGTATAAGCTTATAATAATGCTAAATCTCATATTCGGAGCACTTAAAGCTAAACATAATTCTTTAAAACTCATAAGTTCAGAATTTCTAATAATAAACTAAACTTCATCTACATTTTACTTTCAAATAATCTAAATTCTAGGAAACCTATTTGAAATGAAGGGCTTAAGCCACGATGAACAATGAATTAAAGCATTGAGAAGGATTTTGATTCAAATACATGTCAACTTAAATAAAGGAATGTTATTTACATATTTTTGAATTTTAATAATCTGCGACATTGTTTCTTCACATACAGGTTAACCAAGAATATGTGACAACAAAGGAAAAGTCCGCTTCACTCTTCTTTGAATTATGTAAAGAAAACTATAAGAGATAAAAATTAGAAAGATTAAGAAAACACCGAATTTACCATTTACAAAGAAACCTCAAGGAACCCCCTAGATGGAAGAATCAATTTATGAAACAATTCCCAATCTCATGATCTTTACAAAGCTCATTTTGGCCTCAATTTGCAATAATCAACTTGTGATTTACATACTCAAAACAAACAAGCCCACAAATGATCCCAAAATAAGTAATTCAACCTAAGCGACCCAATTCAGCACATCAATCTTTTTTATGAACTTGAAATAAAAAATTTTTAAAAACCAATAAGCCATCAACGCTAATCTATAATATTAATGCAATACTCACAAATGAAAGTTCAACCTTTTCCACATGTTCATCTTTTGACCTATGCTAACTGGTGATGGGTGCTTATTCTTCCCATTTTCTTTCAAATCTAAATCATGGAAATGAAACCTATGTCTCAGTGGCGATGGTGGCATTGATCCTTTGTTCTTAGGAGATGGTGGAGAATGTGATTTTAACGGCGGATGTGGTGGTGGTGATAGGGATGTCAATTTTGGCCCGGCCTAATTTTGACCCAGCCTGACTATACCATAAGCTAAAGTTGGTAAGCCCGACCTGGGCACGGGCCCCTAAGTAGTGGTGGTATTACATTAGAGGTTGATGTAGAATTACTTTGAGACTTTGACTTCACATGAAAAGAAATCGTTTAAAAAGAAGAAGAAGAATTAGAGATTGAGGAATTGGAAGACTCAAAACTGTAAGGATTTGTGTCTGATTAAAATGGTAAGGATTGAGGAATTGGAAGAGGCAAAACAACGAGTTTTATTTATGTCTCAAAATGGTGAGTTTTGTTTGTGTTTAGTAAAAGAATTGAAAGAGACTAAAACTGTGAGTTTTGCATATTAGTGGGATTCATTTTCATTTAAGAAAATAGTGCTACGTTAGCGACAAGTGAGTCCCACTAACATGTAAAATTTAGAAAGAAAAAATCCATGTCACGTTTAACTAGCAAAGCATAACCTCTGTCAGATTTTCCATCCATAGAGGATCTGGTTTGAATGTTTTATGAATGTTGACTTGAACGCCCTGAAATGTTAAGGTTCAATTTATATTATGGTGTAAAGGTTAACGTTTAAAATACACTTTTGGCCAAAAAGTAAATAAATAAGGTTTAAATTTTATATGACATTTTGTTTCAAATGGTTTGATTTTTTTACCATAAAAACTGCTTTTAAACTACTAATATTGAATTTCACATTATTATGTTTGTCATATTACTCCTTTTTCTTTTGTAGATTATTGATGACAGTTTAAACTATTGAATCAAAAATTCCTATATTGCAAAGTTATTCTACAAAAATCGAAAAGAAACTCTATTGTAAGTATAGAAATTATAATTACTAAATCCCATCAAAATTAGAAAAGAATTTATAGGAGTATCATATTTATAATTTTAAGAGACTTTATAAAATAAATATTTTTCACTGTATGATTATCCAATCATATGTGGAAAATAATTTATTCGTATACTATAACTTTAAAAAATCATATATGGAACGATAAAACTAAAATTTTTAAAATTTTCTTTTTTATTTTATTTCTTCAAATTTTCAAAAGCTCTCTTCTGGTCATATTAGTTAACTTTTAAAAATTATATACATTATGCTCCTTTCTGTTTTAGTACTTTTCCAAAACATTGTTTACAATTTAAAAACAATTACATTACTTCCTTACGTTTTAAATATATTTTTATGATTCATATTTGTATATTGGAAATAAACCTTTCAAGGTAAAATATATGATGCAAGGTTTTAAAAATAATCTACGATGCAAATTCTTTTCATTGCACATATAAATAAGTATCACAAGTATTTTATCTCAAAAACTGTATAAAATATAAATTATTAAATTATTAGGAAATCATGGTGGGATCCTATTTTATATGTAATGGAATAATTAAAAAACTATTCCTTATTGATTTTTCTAAAGCCAAGATTACCTAAATTCTATAAAATAATTAGCATATAAATCATGATAAACATGAATCGTAATTCAAATCTTATTTTGAAGATTGATAATTTCTTATCGTTTCTTTAGAAACATTTTTGAAATCAGCTCATCTCAACCACTGTAGTTGCATAAGTGTCTTACCTCTAACAACATCTACGTAATGCGTTGAGATAACTCTACATAATGTTAGCTCCTTCAGAGCATAAGGTTATTTGTAATATGCATTGGATATTTTAGTAATTTAATTGAAATTAAATTCTAATTAAATACTAAGATCAAATATCTTATAATGATTCGTATTTATTCAATGCACATATTTAATCATAAAGTTTCTCAAACTTAACAATCAAGTCCAACTTAATTAAAAATAAAGTTTTCTTTTCAACCTATTCTTTGTGTGTAAACTGTTAAGTTCCCAAATATATTCACAATGGAAATAAATTATAACCCCCAAATCATATTTATGATTAGATAAATAAAACTCCTTTAATTTATCTTTGATTCTCTAATTAAACAATTTATATCGATAGATCAATTTAAGGAGCTTGATGTGGTGTATCTTAGTATGAAACCTCCAGAGGTGACAAAAGAATAGATTATGTTGAAAACTTTTTTATTCTCATTAAAAGATGTAGTAAAAAAACTGCCTTTTTGATCTACCCCTTGGGAGCATTAACACATGTATCGAGATGAAGAGGTTGTTTTTCGAAAAATATTTACTAGCATCGAAGACAAGAAGTATACGAAAAGAAATATTTGGCATAAAGCAATATAATGGAGAATCCCTTTATGAGTATTAAGATCACTTTAAAAAGCTTTATGTCAGTTGTCCCCACCACAACATATAAGAACAACTCCTTATCTAATATTTCTATAAGGGATTGTTAACTATGGAAAGAGTTTATTAGATGTTGCAAACAGTGGGGCATTATGTGAGAAGACTCCCATATAGGTCATGATTCTGATTGGTATGGCATCAAACACCGAATAATTCAGCACTCGTAACGATGTTCGTTGAGTCAATAAAATAAATAATTCATCTATTGAACATCGTTTAGATGAGCTAATGTCTTTTGTTAGAAAACTTATAGTCGGATAAGCACAGGAAAAGACGTGTAAAACTTATAGTCGGATAAGCACAGGAAAAGACGTGTAAAACATGTGCAAATATAAGTCATCCAACTAATGGATGCCTAACCTTACAAGAAGGGAGCATGGAATATGTCAATACTGCGGGAGGAATTTTCCTAAATAGTATGACCCGTATTACCATACATATAACCCATGTTGGAGAGATCATCTCAACCAGAGTTATGGGAGAAATAATTAGCAGAATTACTTCCAGAATAGGCCACAAGGAGCATGACCATTCGAATCAAGGACATAAGCCTTCTCTACCTCAGCTACATCATTAGAAGATATGGTTAAATCTATTACAACTAACACTTTGCAATTCCAACAGGGTATGTAGCAGTTTTCGCAAGAATGGTTAAATCTATTACAACTAACACTTTGCAATTCCAGCAGGGTATGTAGCAATTTTAGCAGGAGATCATATCTAAATTTCAGGGGGGGAATTGTAGCATTCATAATTTGGAGAACTAGGTGAGTTAGATGGAAGTGACAATAAACTGTTTAGAAGCCCAATTCTTTCCATTTACATATTCACTCAAAGCACACATAATGCTAACCTAATAAAAACTATACAATTGTAAAAATCACACACACATGATATATACAAATGCAAAATTCACACACAATTAATATGCAGTTGCATATACATCCTCGCACTTGAACAACGCATTGTCCTTAATATGAAGAATAAAATAATATAAATAAAGATAAACAACAACGAAGAAAAGTTAGAGTAAGAATACTTATAGTATTTCAGCGGTGATAGTGTTGGCGATGATGGAATCTGGAGACACTCTATGCCATAAAATTCCAACAATTCACTCCTTACAAAATAAACATAAAAATTAAAACAAAAACAAAAATATAAAAGTATTAAAAAATAAAATAAAATAAAAATATAGTAATTTTTGTGTTGCCTCCTTAGTTGGTTAAGGTCATTAACTTGATGTATTCTTCACGTTTACTCTCAACCTGGGTTTATGCTGACTAGTGTATCGCCCAATTTCAATTTTATAGCCTGTAAATAAGTTACATATTGCAAGATAATCAAACAAACATAATTAATAAAATTAAGAAAATCTAGTAAGTTCAATAATGTCCTTTTTAGTAACAAACTGTCAATAAAATAGGGAATGATGAAACTTTCTAAATCTTCTATTAAATTGAGTAGTTTGTCCTGTGAGTAGGTGAATTGCTCTTCTTTTTTTGCAATCACCCTCGTTCCCTTTTCTTCTTCTGCTTCTAGAATAAAGACTACTTTAAATTTTTCAAGTTCTATGTCCTTTGTCTTCTATTCCTTTTCCTTTTCTTCATCCTTTAAAGATTCAACTACATCAATTCTCATAAATGAGCCGCCCTCCTTTTGATTATTTAATACCTTATTCATATTGAATTCCACTTGTTCGTCACCAATTTGAAGGATGAGTTTGCCTTCATGGACATCTGCCAAAGCTTTGTCAACCCTCAAAAAGGGTCTACTAAGAATTAGTGGACAATTCGATCCTCTTCAAAGTCTAGTATAACGAAATCCACAGGAATGATAAACTTGTCTACTTTTATAGGCACATCCTTCACCACACCAAATGGTTTCTTTATCGATAGATCTACCAACTAAATAAGTGTGGAAGTTGGCTTTACATCTCCTAAACCCAATTTTTTTAAAATTGTCATAGGGATAAGATTAAAAAGTTCTAAGTTAGCAATTACATAGGGTATAGTAATACTCCCTAGATTTGTCAACTGTAAAAGTGTGTGGTTAGTAATTCTAGAGCTCAGATTTCCATCAAGGACACCATTTGATTGTCATCTCAAATCCAATTACTTGATAGTATTTTTATTAGAAACTTTGTGATATATAGGTATGCTCTCCAAAGCTTCCATAAAACGACAAGGCAATTTGCAATTTTTTCAGTTTTTCTATAAACATTGCAAATTGTATATCTAATCTGTTCTTCTAGAGTCTTTGTAGGAATGGTATTTTTGCTGGATAGAGGAGAAGGAACATATGGAGGATCTTTATTCTTAATCCTTTTTCTCCTTCTCTTAGTCTTCTACAAGGTGAGATTTAGCTTATTTTTTGTTAGTTCTTCTAACTTTATCCCATTCCTAAGTGTGATAGCCTTAAATTGCTCTCTTAGATTTACTTCTATTTTGCTTGGAAGGCTTCCCATACTTCTCATAGAGAATGCATTAGCTAACTTACCCACTTGAATCTCTAAATTATGAATGGAAGAGGTATGATTCTTTGCTAATTGCTCGAATTTTCCTTTCGTACTCGTGAACTTATCTATTAACCTTTCAATCTTTGAATCCCATGAACTGGACTCGCCTTGCCGAAATCTCGATGGACCTTAATTTCTCAATTGAGTTCTTACAGTATTAGACCAAAGAAATTCTGAAGATTCTACCACCCAAGATTATACTTGTTTAGGTAATGATTATTATGTCCATGACCAAACTGTGCTCCCATAAAGTTGAATTGTTGCATGTCGTTGTTTTCCACTAAGAGGCAATCAGTTGTCATATGGCTCTCTTTTCCATATAAGTCTCATCCGTGCTGAATTGCTTTAAGTGGAAAGGAAGACATGGATGTCAGGTTGCTTAATTGTATAGGTAGGTTAGCAATCTCAGCCTAGAATGTTGTCACTAAACTTATAACAATCATTCCTTTTGGATCCAAGAAGGCTAATTCTTGTTACTTCGTTCTGATATTTAAAGAAAACTATTTTTTCGTCTCTTCTAACAGGTTGTATGCTGCTTGCACTGATGGTCTTTTAATTCCTCGATGATAGGCATTAAACTCTAGCCTTAAGAAGTCCAAAAGGGTCATTTCCTCTCTATGATGTAATTCCCCTACCATTGTTCTTCTATATCTTCTTAGCGTTTAACTCCTCAGATTCCTCATTCTTACCTTCTGATGTCTAAATTAATGTGTCTTCTACGTTGTAACCAAACTTTCATTATTTTTTATTTCGTAGGATTGGGTACCTTAATCATCCAATAAAGGGTAAATTTTGCTTAAATAAAAGGAATTCAAATCGTCATAATGTTAATGTAGCACCCCACTTCTATGGGTACATGCCTTAACATCCAAAGGACATTCGAGAACATATTCTATGAAAGTGGCATGTTAGAGCAATCACATCAACTTATTTTGGCATCATACATATAACATAAATATTCAAAAGATCAACTTCTCATTCCATTTATAAAACATAGTTTATAACATTTCACTACATAATCCGTATATACAGTATCAAAAACATATGAGAGTTTATTACTCTTTATAATATGTTATGGAATTAGTGACTAAACAAAAGTAGTCTATGTTTTACATGGAATGCGGAACTAAAAAAAGTATTCTATCTAAACTCCTCAATATCAGCTGACCGACCTTTGAGCCATTCTTGAGTCCAAAATCGACAGTACTAAACTTCTACTAGTCTGCCTTAGGAACTATGTCTCTCTCATACCTGAAAATCAACATTAGCAATTTTGATGAGTTTTGCGAACTTAGCGAGTGAACCATCCTCGATATACTCACTCATATCAAATCACAAAGACAATTCACATTTCAATTCATAGACATATCATATCATCAAATATTTAGATCATGTCACATTTCATCATGCTTTAACAAATACAATTTGTTTACACTATTTTGCATTTCTATTTTAGAACAGTCTAATTAATTCATTTCGATCATTCATTTAATACATATCAAATTATATATGCAAATGCATATGTGACTCCACTTTCATTGTTACTTTGTTATAAACGAGTGCCTTTTTACTATCCCGTATCTGTTGTAGCTATCGAGCTCATTAACAACTGTCCCTACCCATTGTGGATAATGAGCTCATTAAATACTAAGCCTGAGGCTCTTTATGCACAATTCTGAGCTTTAAGCTCCTTTTTCACTGGCCACTTTAGTCACAACTGCTTTATCTGATCATGCATATCAATGTAATGAAATGCATCAAGTCACATATCATGCTTTCAATAACTTTCATTCATTTCAAACACATTCATTTTTCATATTCATCAGATCTAAGTCTGACATTCAACATTTTGTTGAGTACAAATATTTCTTTCAATTTCAAATTCAATTATGAACACTTCCAATACAATCTCAATTATTTAACTCCTCGGACTATCAATGTCTGGAATTATCACTTTCAAATCAATAACAGTTCAATAATTGAAATTTAAACAAAAACAGATCATTCATAGTAAAAAAACATCTAGGTTGACTCACAGTAAGCTCCAAATTAGTTATTGCCTAGACAAATCGGCAATGTTTGGATGCTAGCATTCGACTTGTGTGTCTAAATCATGCAATACAGGCATTTATACATATTACTAATCTACTCAAAGCATATAACTATCCAATCATACACACACACACACATATACATATATATATGCTTTATGTACAATGCATGCTCAATTGACTATTCCTGGGTATGTATCCTTAATCACAAGTCATGGTCATTCAAACATTATCGATTGTATATGTCTAGCGTGTATTTAGGTTTACACCTCAAAGAAACTTAATTATTCTTATATCATCAATCATACATTCACCAATCCTTTTTTAGCATTTTATAATCACACAATATCTAAATTCTCATTCATTCATACCTAATTCACCTTGCTCATATCCTTTGGACCACATTTGTATTCTTAAGAACACTTTCATTACTATATCACTCATAAATTTCTAGATTTTGGTATTTTGATGTCAACAATCTTTTCCTAAGTTATAACATCAATTAACAACTTAAACTTATCAAACACTTTATCAACTTATTCAAAATCAAACTAGGTTCATTTTAAGCCTCAATCAAGTCTCAACACACCAAAGTAAAGTAACTTGTCATTGGTTGATTCAATATTCACTCAAAAGAGAACCCATGTCTAATGCCTTTTCCATAATCATGGAGGCCTTCTTATAATCGGGGGTTATGCCATCTAAAATTCCCAGCCAATTTCTTCCATGCTTTTCCAGATTTTTAATTCTTTCTTACCAAACTCAAAACATCTTATGCATATTTCATCATTTCTACTTCATTTCCTCATCATTTTCACCTCAATTCCATCTCAAAATCATCTATACTACAACTCAAATGCTATGGTTTATCATCTGCACAAAAACAAAAAATAAACATATCTATTTCTTCATTAACATTCCAGCACATCCAACGCCATTAACACCATCAATCTATCCCTAAGCTATCATCATATACGTTTTTATTAAAACAAGCCACGAAGAACAATATCTTACTTTTTTAACTCCAAAGCTCCTCAATTCATCAAGTAACCATAGCTCCTCATGGTTACATGATCATCAAGCTTTAAAGGTAGAATAGGTTGGGTTTTTAGTAACAAGATGAAGATAACTGAATTTTGTTGGAGTGGAAAGCGTAGTCTTTTAGCAAAAACTCATAATGGTGAGGGTTGGTGAGAGTATCGTGAATGGAAAGAAGAAGAAAGCATGTAGCAAAAAGTAACAAATGAAAGATGGTCTCCTATGGGTGTGTCTATCGTGAGATAGGTTAAATACATGGTAAGTAAAAGCTTGGTCGTGACACTTACCACATAAAGAAACATGCTTTATTTCTTATACTTATTCTACCATATGTCTCTTAATAATTAGTCCATTTTTCTCTCAATCTACAAGCCATTTGTCACCCAATTATCTAAGCCAATTGTCACTCAATCCTAATGCCACATGTAAGTTATTTCTATTAATTACTATGCGCCACTTATTTCTACTACCATTTGTCAATTTATCTTGCCACTTGGTATTTTTTCTAGTCTAAAAATACACATAAATTTATAGATCTACCAATTGTAGCAATTAAATTCCAAATTAATAAATGAAATCTATCAGACAAAAATTCAAGACATAATAATTCACAATTCACATCATAATCATTTTAAATCTTTTATAACCCAGAATATGTCAATTGAGTGCATATACAATCTTTGAAACATGTACAAAATCATAATTCATATGTTTATGCTAATGATATGCATGTGAATGTAATGCACCTCATAATTTCTCAATGATATTTCTTATGTACAGTGGTCTAGGATCCTATGTCCTAGCCCTTAGTAAGGAAAACAGGCTATGACAATTCTCCCCCTTAAGAAATTTCATTCACGAAATTCTTACTTGATTGATCAAATAGGTGGGGATATTGTTTCTCATGTTCTCCTCAGTTTCTTATACGGCTTCTTTCCTCAAATGATTTCTCCAAATGACTTTAACAATGGGATCATTCGGTTTCTCAATTTCTTATTCTCATAATAAACTATTTTAATCAGTTCTTTAACATAACTCAGATTACTAACAATTTCAACTTCCTATGCTGGCAACACGTGTATCGTATCTGACCGATATCTTCTGAGCATACTCACATGAAACATATTGTGAATCTGAGACATCTTTATTACTAATGCCAACTTGTAAGCCAATGGCCCAACTCTCTCAATAATCTCATATGGACCAACTTATTTAGGGCTTAGTTTACCCTTTTTACCAAACCTTAGCACTCGTCGCTAAGGTGATACTCTCAAAAATACCTTATTTCCTACTCGGTACTTCATATCCCTCTAGTGCTGATCCATATAACTCTTCTGTCTATCTTGAGCCGCTTTAATTCTACTACAAATCAGTTTAACCTTATAAACAATATCCTGAATCAGTTCTGGGCCTTTAACAATCCTTAGACCCTCTTCATCCCAATACAAAGGCGATCGACTCTTTCTACAGTATAATGCCTCATATGGTACCATATCGATACTACTATGATAATGATTATTATATATAAATTTAATCAGAGCTACATATTGATCTTATGCTCCTTAGAACTCCAAAACACAAGCTCTAAGCATATTCTCAATATTCTTAATAGTCATCTCACTCTGTCCGTTTGTTTAAAGATGAAATATTGCACTAAGTTCAACTTTGTACTCAAAGCTGTTTGTAAGCTACCCAAAATCTCAAAGTAAATCTGGGGTCTCAATCTAATACAATAAACATTAGGACCCCATGTAATCTCACTACTTCATTAACATATCTCCGAGCCAACTGATTCAGTGTATTATTCTCTCTCACAGTTAAGAAATGGGGTGATTTTGTCAATCTATCCACAATGACCCATATGGCATCATATTTCCAAATTTTGGTATTTTGATGTCAACAATCCCTTCCTAAGTTATAACATCAATTAAAAACTTAAACTTATCAAACACTTTATCAACTTATTCAACATCAAACTATTTTCATTTAAAGCCTCAATTAAGTCTAAATGCACCAAAGTAAAGTAACTTGTCATTAATTAATTCAATATTCACTCAAAAGAGAAGAACTCACATCCAATGCCTTTCCCAATATCGTGGAGGCCTTCCTATGATCGTGGGTTATTCCATCCGAAATTCCCAGCCAATTTCTTCCATGTTTTTCCAAAATTTTAACTCTTTCTTACTAAACTCAAAACATCTTATGCATAGTTCATTATTTCTACTTCATTTCCTCATCATTTTCACCTCAATTCCATCTCAAAATCATCTATACTACAACTTATAAGCTATGGTTTATCATCGACACAAAAACAGAACATAAACGTATCTATTTCTTCGTTAACGTTCCAGCACATCGAACACCATTAACACCATCAATCTATCCCTAAACTATCATCATATACGTTTATATTAAAACAAGTCATGAAGAACAATATCTTACTTATTTAACTTCAAAGCTCCTCAATTCATCAATTAACCCTAGCTGCTCATGCTTACACGAGGCTTTCAAGGTAGAATAGGCTAGGTTTTTAGTAACAAGATGAAGATAACCGAATTGTGTTAGAGTGGCAAGTGTAGGCTTTTAGCAAAAACTCAACGCGATGAGGGTTGGTGAGAGTATCGTGAATGGGACAAGAACAAAGCATGTAACAAAAAGTAACAAATGAAAGATGGTCTTTTATAGGTGTGTATATCATAAGATGGGTTAAATATATGGTAAGTAAAGGCTTTGTGAGTGTTATGACACTTGTTATGACACTTACCACCTAAAGAAACAAGCTTCATTTCTTATACTTATTCTACCACATGTCTCTTAATAATTAGTCCATTTGTCTCTTAATCTCCAAGACATTTGTCACCTAATTATTTAAGCCAATTGTCACTCAATCCTAATGCCATATGTCACTTATTTCTATTACTATGTGTCAATTATTTCTACTGTCATTTGTCAAGTTGTCTTACTACTTGACATTTTTCCTAGTTCAAAAATACGCATAAATTTATAGATATCCCAATTGTAGCAATTAAATTCCAAATTAATAAATGAAATTCATTAGATCAAATTTCAAGATATAATAATTCACAATTCACATCATAACTATTTTAAATCTTTCATAACCCAAAATATGTCAATTGAGTGCATATACAGTCTTTAAAACGTGTACAAGATCATAATTCATATGTGTATACTAATGATTTGCATGTGAATGCAATGCACCTCATAGTTTCTAAACGCTATTTCTCATGTACAGTGGTCAAGAATCCTATGTCCTAACCTTTAGTAAGAAAACCAGGCTATTACAGTTAAAATCTCTAGAAATGTTGCCAAAAACTAAAAGGATAATGAAAGAAACTAAAAGGAAAAGAGAAAAAACTGTCTTATTCCTTGATTTGGAATGTTGGAATTTCATGATGTAATTCAAAATCACTCCACTTTGATGAATGGTTACTGCATTTTCTTTTAGTGTTTTTCTTGTTCTTAAATAGTTCTTAAGGCTTGTAGGGTTCTTTCTAGGGTTTTCCCATTTAATTTGGTTCTAGCAATATCCCCAAAATGTCAAAAGACTAAAAAAACTCGCGCTTGGAAAACCTCAGGCATAATCGTGCCCTTAGAGGCATGACTATACTCCTTTTGTTTCACTCTCTGGCACGATCTTGCTCCTTGAGGCACAATCGTGTCACCTTTAAAACTTCCTCCATCTTCTTTATTCTTCAATTTCCAAATTGCCAACACTCACAAACACATCAAACACCTCTTGAAACATAAAATTAAGATCTAATTCTTGCTTTAAACCCAACAAACACTTAGAACATAATCAATCACTAATAATATCACAATTCTAAGCATATGCACATGATATTCATCTAAGAAATACTTAAAAACACGCTTAAACATCCATCAAAACATGGTATAATCTACATCTATCATATATCACTGTTGAGAAATCGAGGCGAGATCTGATCTCTCATGTAGTGAAATAATTAGAAAACTATTTTGTAATATTTTTTCAAAATCCAAGATCACTTAAATTCTATAAAATAATTAACACATAAATCATAACAAAACATGAATCGTAATTCATACCTTATTTTGAAGCTTCAT
The DNA here is from genome assembly GCA_027575705.1 of Erythroxylum echinodendron. Classification (NCBI taxonomy): domain Eukaryota; kingdom Viridiplantae; phylum Streptophyta; class Magnoliopsida; order Malpighiales; family Erythroxylaceae; genus Erythroxylum; species Erythroxylum echinodendron. The sequence continues at coordinate 16,901,612 of JANZXR010000004.1, forward strand.
CCTTTTCTTCTCGTTTCCCTCAAACCTTTATGAAATTAGCTCGTCCCAATCATTATAGCCGCACAATTGTTTAGCATATAATGGTATCTATAGAAAGTTTTGAGAGAATTTTTCAACTATTATTAAGAGAATTAGGTAAAGAGTGCTAGCTCCCTTGAAGCCCAAGCCTTTTTATAATAAACTTTGGGCATTTTAGTAATTTAAATGAAATTAAATTCTAATTTCAATTAAACTTTTACTGAATTACAATTAACTCTAGTTAAATATCAATTATGTCAAAATAAGATCAAATATCTTATATTCCTTATTTATTAAATATCTTACATGTAATCATAAGGTTTATCTCATTACGTCCCCTGAAGAAATCAAATCTGTGAACAACTCTAATTCTAAGCTTTATGATTCTTTTAGTATTCTATCTTAATTCTGCCTAATTCTTTTATCTTGATAAAACGTTCATTTGTATACAATAACTGCATCATAGCGGGTATAGTTTAGTGGTAAAAGTGATTCGTTTTAGTATCCTTAATAGTTAAGGGATCCCTCGGATCATATTTTGATTAAAACTATATTTCTTAAAAATTCCATAAAAAGTTTTGAATAAACAAAATTCATCTTATCTTTCTCATTCCTAATTATCAAGAATTTGAACCAAATATGGATAAATCTACTATCCAATTTTTTTCACCCAAAATGTTTTTATTTTACCCAATTTTCTTATTTGAAGATCAAAAAATTTGATCCATTTATAATCCTTTATTAACTGAATTGTATCCACATTCCCAAAGGCACCCCTCTCTTTCAAGAGGATTGGCAGCATGTCAAGCCCCAGTAAGCTTCTTCGCTTTTCGTTGAATTAAACCATATGCTCTACTGCTTATACGAGGCCCTGTCAATTGCTTCGGGTTTCAATCTTGCGAACATACTCCCCAGGTAGGATATATAATTCAATCCTTCCATTATACAATCTTCCAATCAGACATAAAAAATGAAATTAATATATATTATATACTCTATTTGAGTTCAACCATTTTAGTTCTCTATTAAGCAAGTTTTATATCCAATAAAACCCTGAACATACCGCATATATGAATAGTATCATATAGTATATAAGGTTATCATTCCCACGAGGATTATGCAAGGTTAATAATTTAAACCTAACTTTATCTAAGGTATTCAGAATGTGATTTGAATAAAAATAAATAACAGAAATTGAAATAAATAATAAAACAAAGCAAATAATTTAAATAACAAGATGTCAATTAAATTTAGGGTTGTGATCAAGATTGAACACTTAGGACCTATTCTTTTCATATTTTGTTTTCTTTACTATTGTTGATCCAATTATGTGTTTGATCCCAGATTTCCTAAGGTATTGATTACACTACAAGAAAATCATAAAATAATGTCGGAAATATAATGATAAAAGAAAAACCATGGCTATTTACCGACGAAATGCAAATAACTGTTAGTAAATGGCTCGTCAAAGTTTAGATATGGCGACGGAAACAATTATCATCGGTAAAAATGGAAGGAAAGAATTTCGCGCAAAATCTCCGACGACATAACATCACCGTTGGTAAAAATTACGAGAATACTTCCCGCAATTAAATAGCTTCGGACATTTACCAATGTCAGTGATTTTGGATCAGCGTTTCTTATTTATCGACGGAATAGAGTCTGTCATTAAATTGATATAGAGTTTACCGATAGGTAATGTGTTCCGTCGCAAAATAAAGCGACAATAGGTCCCAGCTAAATATTTAATGAAAATACCGACGGAATTTTCATTCCATCGGTAAATGTCGACTAGTTAAAACCAAACGACATCATTTCAATCTTCTTCTTTAAGTCGACAGAAACCCTCCCCCCTATTTTCTTCTTCTTCTCTCCTCTGTCAGTTTTCTCTGGTTTTGGGCAATTTTCTAACCTTTCACCGCTATTTTTCAAGCATTTTTTGGCCCATCATATGTCATTTTTCGGTAAGCTCTCTATTGGGTGTATTTTTCTCCAAAAAACGCAAGTTTTGTGCATGAATCGTGGGTGTTTGGGTGATAGATTTTTATGTGATTATTGTTGTTGTATGTCGTTTTTTGTATCATTGTTGGTTGATTTGTTGTTTATATGTGTTATTGTTAGTAAATAATGGAAAAATGCATTTGTTTTATGATTAATTAGAGATTATACATATTGCCTATGAGGTGTTCGATAAAATTGCCCCTGATAATTGTTGGAATGTTTTGTTGTAATTGTTGTAATAAAATTTTGTTGTAATGCTTAATTTGAAGTGTGAATTTGAGAAT
>JANZXR010000004.1:16915963-16929641 GCA_027575705.1 Erythroxylum echinodendron
AAGTATGGTATCAGAGGAAACATGAATAATCATGTATGAGGAGTTAGGTTCCGAAATCAGGGCCTGATAGATTTATGATATCAAAGCATGAAGAAGCAAGTAAGAGTCGGACTCTGAAAACGGGGTCTCACATGTATGGTATCAGAGCAAGTAAGCAAGTCCGAGTTAGGATCGGGAAACCAGGCCTAACATAAATCAAGGGACTTTTATCAAGAATAGAAGAATAAGGGATAATATAATGTTGATTTAAAAACCAGTAAAGGACAAAAATAGTGGAAAACATATAAATGATTGCTTAATCAAACTAGATATCCATTAGGATTATGACTCAATTTCATAGGAATTCATTCTGAATTCACTAAATGCCATGAGATTTCTTGTTCAATTAAGAGAATGGATCAAAATGTGCATCTCCACAGTCTCTTACACAATTATGGTGAATGGGGAAACTACTCCAACTTTCCAGGGCAAAAAGGGTCAAAGGTAAGGGAATCCTTTATCCCCTACCTCTTCACAATTGGAATGGAAATGTTCTCTAAAATACTAAAATAATCAATTAGACAGAAACAAAAATTTAAGTTCCACTCAAAATTTAAAAAGGACGTAATTTCTCACTTAACTTATGCAGATGATATCCTATTGCTTTGTAAGGGTGATAAGGAATCAAGTCAACCTTATGGAGGCTTTAAGTAGCTTTTCTTCAATGTCAGGGCTTGGAGATTAATATAGAGAAAAGCTCTATTTATGTTTCAAGACTTGGATAGGGATATACTAAACAACTAGCTAAATTTATAGGACTAAAACTAGATTCTGAATGATAACTTTAACTTTGCACAACCTATATATGCATTGGTCTAACCATATAACTATACTTGAAGGAGTCGTTATGGCCCTAGAAAGACCAATAAAGAAAATCCTATGGAATGGAAGTCTGACTAATCACCTACATGTTAAATTTTTTTAAATGGATGTATGTAAACCCAAATTAGAAGGATTTGGTATCTACTCAATTAAAGATGTAAACATCATGATATGACAAAACAAATTTAAAGAATACTAGTGGATAGGGAATCCTTGTGGGTAAGATGGGGCTCCATAGCAACTATTTACAAAATTCTAGCTTATGGGGCATCACTCTGTTGGCTAATTCATTGTGGCCTTCCCAAAAATGATGAAATTTAGAGATAAAATCCAAGGCAGCATAATAAAGCATCTTAGAAATGAAAAGGATTCCTTCTTATGATTTGATAATTAGAGTAGCTTGGGACCTATTTTCAGGAGTCCACTATATAAATAAATCAAGCATACCTTTCCTCCTCACACTAAAGTGAAAGTGTTAATTATGGTGAGACAGTGGTCCTATAACATGAGGGGACTAGGGACAATTATGTTAAATGTACCAAATTATGCTCCTAATATTGCCAAGAAAGATACCACTATTGGAAAAGGAGGCGTGTATGAAGTGATTAAAAATAAACTATACCTGAACCTTCTCAAAACTTAAAAGGAAGAAGTTAATTAACAGAAGGTAATTTGAAACAAGCTTGTAAATTGGGAAGCCAGCTTCATCATTTGGCTAGCAACTATAAATCAATTGCCTACCAAGTCCAAAATAAAAGGTGTGGAGATGAACCAATCATTTATGTTTTGTAAGGAAGAATTAGAAAAGATGCATCACCTATTTTTTTACCAATCATAAGGAGATATGGAGTTGTGCCCTGAGTTAGAATAACCTTAGCTACCTAATAAATGCTTATTTGACTATATTTATATACCTATTTTTAATATGATTTTCTTAATATTTACTATTTTATAGCATTTTTGATACTTAAGTTGCTTCAAGTGCATTTATAGGTGATAATGACCAAAAGGAGAAGAATTGGAATGAATTGTGTAAGTCTCTATAAATGTGTAAAGATTGGATAATTTTGATTCTAGTTATGTGAAGTTACACGCCTGTGAATGTTGATATACATGATCATTTAAGTTGCTCAAGTAAATCTCTGTGCCTATGTGAAATCATGAATTCAGGTATTTTTTAAAATACATGATCACTTATATGCTTGTGTAAGTTGACTGTGTATAACCCATAAATTGTAGTTTTTTACTATAAAAGGATGTGAACTAAGGTAAGACACATATAGAGGCAATAGTTCTGATCAATAGATGAGAAAAACATAAGGAATATGTCAAGAGATATGATAGATAACAACATCCAAGCCATTTTTTCAAGAAGATCCATTAGAAGAAAAAGGGAGATTTATAGCTATGATTTCTTTATTTTCTAGTTGTTATTCTACATATTTATCTTTGTTTTTTTTCTTATAAGTAGGAACTAAACTTATTCAGTTCCTAGGTATGATGAACCCTAAGTTATGATAACAATATGATTTGATCTTTTATTTAAAGCAATTTTATTGACTGATTTATGCAATTCAATTATACGTTTTATTCTTCTTCTAATATATCCAATATAGTAGTCCATGATTTGATTTTCTATGTTTGAGATTGAAAAATCCTTTTTTGTGAATAGATATACCATGAATGGAAAGAGTTGCATTCAAACCTATAGATAAGTTGATATAAATTCTTTGGATTAGGGTCAAACTTAATGTTAAAATTTACAAATCAATAATTTAATCCTAGGGTTTTAACTAGGAAGATTTCTGTTAATCATCTAGTGAATTAGTTGTTAATAGTCTTGAGAAAGATATTAATATAAGATAGGAATTTGCATGGACCAATAATCAATAATATAATTGCATGATAAATGGTTAATATTTAAGGATTCTTTAGAGGATTCATTACCTAGTCATAATTATTTGATATTGATTCTTTTTAGTATTTTCCTTGTTCTAAGTTTAATATTGTTTTAAATCTTAGTTTATTAGTTTATTTTAATTTTTAATTGAAATCCACAAATTGATTCAAAGGCTAGATAATAGAAAAAGGGTAATTACTAATACTTATAGTCTTCGTGGGATCAACCTATACTTACCTAGTACTGTTACATTATACATTTGCATTTTTTAACATTAATAATTTCTTAATAAGAAAAGAAAGACTATCAACCAAGTTTTTGATTAGTAATATTAGGAAAGCCTAGATTTAATTAATCTAGCCATTATTTTTTATTTATTTTATTTTCTTTTCTTTTTGAATTATTCATTTATCTTTTAAACTTCTTAACTTTGACTCTCAGTTTGTCGCTTATTGTTAGGATTTGAGATTCATCACTATAGCCACAACCCACAATGGAAGGATGGAGAGGATAGTATTTTGATAGGATTTATGATATGCCATCACCTATGGCAACATCACAATTATGGAAAGAAAGGTTTGATAACATATTTTCAGAGGCTCAACCAATATCCATGTTATGCTGTAACATTTATAGGAGTACCATTGCAATCATAAATGTCAGGCACTAAATTATATGTGGAAGTAACCAAGCATGTAAAACTAGTCTCAGAGTGTACCCTATATGAATACTTATAATTTATAGTGGAGCAACCCTTAACATTTATGGATGGAATAATTATGCTTCAACTGAATATTTACAACAACAGCACTAAGAAGAGTGACTTACAGATATAGTAACGAACTACATTGGCAAAAGTGAAGCTAGTCGACATAAATTGGAAGATAGACTTTCTTCACCTAAATACATTGAACATAATATAGCATATTTAAGCTTATTAAAGCCTCAGAGTGAAGAAGAGATAAAGGTTAATTTCATGAATGAAGTTGCATTTTAAAGAGGAGAGGGGGTAACTACTTCTTTAGAAGAGGATGAGCAGATGATAAAGGAAATAGAGGAAGAAGAAGAAGAGGAAGCATCTATCAAAGAAGAGGAAGTAAAGAAGTGGAAAAACATGATTGAACAAGAAGAAGAGTAGGAAATCCTTTTTTTAGGAAAAGAAAGTAGAAGAGTGCATAAAGGAGATTAAGGAAGAACAAAAGGAGGGCCCAATCGAGGAAACTACTAGTGAATCATTAGTAGTCAACTTAAGTATGGATGGTTCCCACTTCCCAGAAGAAAAACTATTTAAGTAAACTAAGAATTCAGGGAGTTTTATTATTCCTTATTTTATTAACAATTGTTATTGAAATAGGCATTATTGCAGTTAATTGGCTTTATAAATTTGATAAATTATGCCCTTATTATAATCTTACAACATTTAGATTATTTAAAGACTCTGAAACCCCTATCGGGAAAAACGAATGGAAGTAAGCCACTAATCATAAACCATGGATGATGGTAAGAATAAAGGTATGTCAAGTTAATGACATTAAACAAAGGCTACATGGGAGGCAACCCATAAATTATGATAGTTCAATTATAAATTAAACATTATTTTGTGTCTATTTTGATGTTTAACGTAACATTTTATTAAGTTTTGATGTGTTTTAGGTTAGGAAATTTAGCATTTAGATGTTATCTTGCATAATTGTTATGTTAAGGTTTGCATGTTAAGGTTCAAAAATTGGAGTGCAGAATTTTTAATTTTTTAAATTATTTTTCATGTTGTACACATTTACAAAGAGCTACACACCCTCTAGAAACATTTATGTAGTCTTACGCAGTTAGGCACACAATTGTGTAGCAGACCATGTAAGTTTGCGATAGGTTACAAGTTAGTGACTTACACGGTTAGCTACATAGCTGTGTAGCAAATTATGTAAGTACAACCCTTAAATTTTCTCTAATCCCTCATTTTTTTCACTTTCTCTTTTCTCTCTCACTCTCTTACCATTGCCCTCTCAATCTATCATCTAATTTCTTGCATATTTCTTGCAAATTAATGACACCCAAGTATGTATTCTTGTTGTTTTCACTTGTTTATGCATGAATAATTTGGTGTTTTGCAATTTTACAAATTTTCTCCCTAAAAATGCTAGATTTAGGATTTTGTCATTAATTATGATTTAATAGTTTAATTTTATCCATACCCATTTGATTTATTGATCCAATTTGATGAATTGCATGAAATTTGTATTGGGATTGTATATTTGTATGATTTTGCTCACTAATTTTTAAAATGTGATGTTTTACATGAAATTAGGATTAATTAATTGTTTTTTATAGCTTATTGCAGTTGTTTTATTGTTTAATTTCATTATATTGGTTTTTAGATATATTTAATGTTTAACTTTGCTGATTTTGCGTGATTGTTAGGGTTTTTTATTTCAATTTTAGGGTTAAATTAGTAAATCAACAATTAGTTTAGTTTTATTTATTAATTACAATATTCTTAAATTTGATTTTATGATTAATTAGGTTATTAGTTAAGTTTCTACTTATTTTATTTTATTTTAATTATTTATTTATTTCTTAATTTGTGTTAATCTATTTTTCATTTTTGTGTGTTTCAATTTTTGTTGATAGTTCGTTTTCATGTTTAATAATCTAGTGAGCAAAAGAAATAAGTTGGCTGTAAATTATATGTAAATTTCTCACATTTATTTAAAGTTTTAATCTCCATAACGAGACCATGATGCATAAAAGAAGCACCTAGGAAGAGACAACGAGGAGAAGGCTCATCTAGAGACCTAAGAGGAGCTCGCTTAGTCTAACCACTCGAGCGGCCTCTAATGCTACTCTTCAATATGGAAACACATGAGGAGCATTATCAGAGGTTGAAAGAGAAGACATTTGTCATAGGCTGCAACATTGATCGGAAGGCACTGGGGTTGGTTTGTTTAGTCCTGCAATTCAGGACCCATAACCTTATTGACATTGGAGCCTGGGCCCCGTTCTTCAAGATTATAGAGCCCTTATATTGGGAGTTAACATTTTATGTGCTCTCCATGTTCTTTGTGGAGAAAGGAAGACATAACTGCGACTGGCCAAACAATATTTAGTTTTAGCTACTATGGGAGATGGTCCGAATGAGTTACTTAGAATTATTTGTCTCTTTAGGGTTGTATGACCCAAAGTTCATAGGGACATAAGCTTACGTAAATTTATAAATAGACTTCCCATATGGGATGTCTTCTTAATAGTTCTAAAGTATAATCAACAACAACGATGATTATGATTTGAGTAGATCTAAGGCATCATACTGCGACACCTGGCACCAAGATATATTCATGGATTTCTGAGCCAAACACTGAATAAAAGAGGATATAGGCACGACGTTTTGAGCAACTTGAATGTATTTTATGTTTAGATTATTGTTGATTGGAAAAACAAACTACTTGTTTTATGCTAAAAATTGTCAGTATACCAGTCGTTACTTATATTAAAAAATAGATATCGTCCTATAGAGATGGTGCTTAGGCACTACTTAATTCATGTTGTGCTTTGTTTAGTATTCAAATTCAAATAATAAAAACTAAAAAATAAACTAAATCAAACAAACTAACAATGAACAAATAATGCAACAAAAGTGTAGAGAAATTGATTCAAGAATTGTAAAGAGAAAATTTCAACGAAACATAATTAAACTGAGCAGTCATACAGGTCACATTGGAAATCTGTTAAGAGATTTAATCAAGTTATGAAAGAGGGGATTTTACCTATCATTAATGCTAATTTATCCATTTATGTGCTTATGGGGTGTCAGTTTTAAACGATCGTAGGGTTGATTACTCTCTCTTAAGTTATAACCACTAAACCCTAAATTGTAAACCCTAATCGAATTATGGAACTTGCTATCTCTCAATTCACAAATTACCCATAATTCTAATTAGTTTTAAAGCTCTCTAATAAACAATCGAGACTCGCACGAGATCTCTCTCCATGAAATTACCGATTAGATTAATTAAGTGGTCAATTAGATTGCCTAACCCTCATTAATCCAATCTAATCATTTTTATCTGGCTTACCCTCTCAGTTTGTTATCGAAACATGCAAATACATTAATCAATCACAACACTCAAACCAATAAACACAAAAAATAACTAAATCAACATTAACTCAAAGTAAAATCCTGAAGGAGAGTTTAAAACATTTTCAACAACCCAAAATCCATTTCCATACAATCTATATTTTATACATTTAAATGAAAAAGGAAATGAAGAGAAAAGGGAACTTAGGTTGGACAAATCAGGAAGGTAGCGTCGAGATCCACTTCTTCTTCCTCCTTCTTCTTTTTCTTTCTCTCTCTTCTTTCTCTCTCTTTTAAGGGTTTTTAATGGAGGCTGATTGTAAAAGCTACTTTCTAGGGTTACATCATAATGCTTTTATATTCTTTTCCAATTAAGGTAACCGTAGTGTCTTTCTAGGGTTCGAAATGTCCCTTGAAAACTTGAATCTAGAAGTGAACTTAGGTTTATCTACGCGCAGGCCACAATCATGTTTGGCTCTTTGTCACAATTCTGGTAAATTACCCACAATTATAACCCTATACTCGAGCTTCTATCACGATGGTGGCATATTTTCCATGATTGCGGCCCTAGGTTATTGCCCGGGTCTTCTCCGATTCTCCTTTGACTGCACTAAAATACTAACAAACTCATAATAGCATCTTATATAGAAAAAATTAAAGCTCAAATACATGTTCTCACCTAAAAATAATTAAAACATAAATATTTATGAACTAACACAATTCTAACCTAAACAAATACTAAATAATCAAATTAACAACTAGACACACATCGAACTACCCACTAAAACATGATGCAATCTACAACTATCTACATCCCCACACTTAAACATTTTCTTGTCCTTAAACAAAAATCAAATACAACTAATAAAATTCTGTCACTTCATTTTCACAAAGATTAAAGCATGTAATCCCTAAAACTTTGGCCAACTCAAGTGTAACATACCACTTCCATAGAGCATATACCCGAACATGCAGAGGATATTTGAGTACATACCCTATAAGAATGGCATGTTAGAATATTCACATTAAGTTATTATGGCATCATACATAACAAATATTCACATTAAGTTATTATGGCATCATACATAACATAAGTATTCAAAACGATCAAATCTCCTCATTTCATTCACAAAATAAACTTACTTATATCATATTATTACAATTCATATCCATGTATTTACATTACATAACAATTGAGAGTTTACAACTCCATACAAAATGTTTAACATGAAATGAGAAGCTAAACAAACACATCCTAAATAGACTCCTCAGATACAAGCTTACCAGACCTTTGAGCCATTATATTCCCAAAATGACAGTATTAGAATTCTACTTGGTTGCCTTATAAACTAGAACTCCCTTGTACCTGAAAATCAACATTGCAATTTTGATGAGTTTTCGAACTTAGTGAGTGAACCATCATCGATGTGCTCACTCCAGTCAGAACACAAAGTCAAGTATATAACAAAATTTATAAAGTTCAACACATCATCAAGTATCAGATCCCACAAAATATTTTGTCATATTTCATCAAGTACAAGTACAACATGCATACAAACATTTCATAACACTATTTCAGAACAATCCATTAATTCATCTCAATCATTCATAGGATACATGTAAAGTTATATATATACAAATGCATATGTGACTCCATTTGCATTTTACCTTTTTATGACCGAGTGCCTATTTACCGTCTCATACCCATTGTACATATCGGGCTCATTTGATTTATAGTCTTATATCTATTGTGGATACCGGGCTCATTATTAATTGAGCCTGTGGCTCTTCATGCACAATTCCTGAGCTTAAAGCTTTTTTTTCTCACGTTGGTCACTCTGACTACAACTCCTTTATCTAATCATACATATCAATGTAATGGAATTCATCAATTCACATAATATGCTATTGATACTTTTCATTCAATGTGCTCATGTCATTTATCACATTCTTCGTTCCTGAGTCTGGCATTCAATATTTAGTTGAGTATACATTCCATATTACAAATGCAATTTGAAAGCATTTCCAATACATTCCCGAATATCAAACTCCTTAGACCAATAATGTTCAGAATTATCACAATCACATACATAACAATTCAATAACTAAAATTTAAACCAAAACAAATCAATCATAGTGAGAAACATCTAGGTTAACTCGTAGTATACTCCAGAAAGCTATTGCCTTGATGAGGGTGCCGACGACCAACTTATGCTTCTTTAGTCATGCAATACACATATATTTTACACATTACTTAGTTGATCAATCATACGATTATTCACTCATGCACATGTATATGTGTCATGTTCAATGCATGCTCAATTGACTTTCCGGGTATGTATTTTTATATATAGATCTGGACTATTCAATTTGTGCTTATACATCGTAAGACCATTCAAATATTATATTTTGTATACTACTATTTTGCAATCAGGTTTATACCTTTAAGTTAACTTGATTCACTCTAAATTCATCAACCATACTTTACACTTATCCTTGAAGACTTTCATGATCAAAAAGCCTCATATAACACACACACAATTGTTACTTTAAATTTGGAATTTCAGCAAGCTAAATCTATACATTCACCAAACTTTTTTCAGAAATATATATTCATACATTTACCTAATTCTCATTACCCCATGTTCTTCAATGCTCATTCACCCATACCTTATACACATTACTCATCTCTTTAATATCATGTTTGCATTAAATGAAATCATTTATTCCTTTAACAACTCATAATTTCCATATTTCAACTCAACCACATCAAAATAGTCCATTCTTTAGGTTATGACATCAATTAACTACATAAACTTATCAAGCTCTTAACCAATTAATCTAGCAACAATCTAGGCTCATTAGTAGCCTTAATCAAGCCCAAATATACCAATTTAGAGTTAAATTTCTCAGCTAGAATGTGTGTAACTTTACTACCTTCAATACTTCATGAATTTTACAAGCTTAGAGACATCACTAACACCTGCAATTTTCTAATTTCATGTCCTTTAAGGTTACTTCATTTCAGGTTAATTCAACTTCCATATTGGTTACACTAAGGCTTAAAAAATTCTACTCACTTATGTCATTAACAGTCACTTTCTATAAACATATCTACAGCTATAATTTTCCAGATTTAAGAACACTTTAATAACACCTATCTTTATCATGAATCCATCTTCATTTATGCTTAAAATCTCAATCTAAATAATCCATTTAACAGTTTATAACCTATTTTTTTCATGCATCAATAACAAAATAGAAAATTGACCAATTCATCCATCACATTCCAGCACAACATCGTCATCAACGTTACATGCATTCCATCCTAATTCAGTCATCATAAAATTTCTATTTCAACATGCCACAAAGATCATAACTTCACTTACTTATTTAGCTTAAGTTCCACCTCAATGGTCAAGCTAACTTAGCTTCCGTGTATGCAAAATCATCCAAGTACAAGATGGAAGTAAAATGATTTCAACAAAGGCAAAATGATGATAGTAGACTATAGCTATCTTTGAGCAAAATTTTAAATGGATCCTGAAGTGACTATGAAAAAATTGAAACAAAATTCATAAGCTATGAGGGTATGTGAGTGTTTCGGTGGTGAGAGTAAAGGAAAGAAGAAGAATGAACACGACATAAACTATCCCTGTAATAGCTGAACTTATAGGTGTCACTACTATACAATGGCATTTGTCACTTATGCATATAAGTCACTTATCCTCTCCATAAGCTGCCATTTGTCACAATTATGCTAGGCCATTTGTCACTTAATTACTGCTGCCATTTTTCATTTAATTTCCTATGCTATTTGTCACTTAATTTTCTGTGCCAAATGTCACTCATTTTATAGGCTTAGTTATCTTAAATTTCCATGTGTCAACTTATCTTGCCACTTGACATTTTTCCTAGACTAAATATGCATTTTAATTCATCAATTTTCCAATTGTAACAATTAATTCCAAATTTACTACTTGTAATCCATCAAACCAAAATTCAAGAAATAAATAATACACAATAAAGTCATAATCATTTTAAACTTTTCATACCCGAGATTATGTCAATTGAGTGCAATTTTCCTAAATCAACATTTATGTGTATATATATGCTCATGTTATGCACGCGAATGAAATCATATCCCAAATGTACCAATTCTTTCTAATATACTACAATTTATGTGACTATCGCTTTAATCCCTCATTAGATTAGGAAACCGACTATTACAATTCTCCCCCTTAAGAAATTTCGTCCTCAAAATTCTTACCTGATTGATCAAATAGATGGGGTACTGATTCCTCATTTTCCCCTCAGTCTCCCACGTAGCTTCCTCTCTCGAATGATTCCTCCAAAGGACTTTAACCAATAGGATTACTTAGTTTCTCAATTGTTTAGTTTGATAACGAACTATTTTGATCGATTCCTCTACATTAACTCAAATTCGTTGTAATTTTAACTTCTTGTACTAGTAATCATGTGTTGGATCTGATCTATATCTCCTGAGCATACTAACATGGAACACATTGTGAATATGAGACATCTCTGATGGTAATGCTAACTTGTAAGTCAATGTTCCTATTCTCTTAGTAATCTTATAAGGACCAATGTATCTAGGGCTTAACTTTCCCTTTTTACCGAATCTTAATACTCCTCGCAAAGGTAACACTCTCAAAAACACCTTATCTCCCACTGGATACTCATATCCCTCTGATGCCGATCCACTTAACTCTTCTGCCTATCTTGAGCTGCCTTGACCCTATTATAGATCAATTTTACCTTATCAACAGTATCTTGAACCAATTCTAGGCCTTCACCAATCCTTAGGCCCTTTTGATCCCAACATAAAGGTGATCGACACTTTCTACCATATAACGCTTCATATAGAGCCAACCAATACTACTGTGATAGTGATTGTTGTATGCAAATTCAATGAGAGCTACATATTGATCCTATGCTCCTTGGAACTCAAAAACACAAGCTCTGAGCATATCCTGAACAGTCTTAATACTCCTCTCACTTTGTCCATCTGTCAGAGGACGAAATGATGCACTAAAGCTCAACTTTGTACCCAATACTGTTTGTAAATTGCCCCAAAATATAAAAGTAAATATGGGATCTCGGTATGATACAATGGATACTAGAACTCCATGTAACCTTACTATCTCATTTACATATCTATGAGCTAACTGATCCAGTGTGTTATTCTATCACACAGGTAAGAAATGAGCTGATTTTGTCAATTTGTCAATAATGACCTATATGACATCATGTTGCCTCGGAGTCCATGAAAAATCCATAATGAAATCTATAGTAATTCTCTCCCATTTCCACTCTGGAATAGGTCATGACTGTAACTTCCCAACTAGAGCCTAATGCTCTGCCTTAATCTATTGGCATGTCAAACATTTGGCAACATACTCAGCTACTTGCTTCTTTATCCTTAGCCATAAAAAATGTTATTTCAGCGTACTGTACATCTTAGTAGTACCAAGATGCATAGCATAAGGTTCTATGTGTGCTTCCACCAAAATTTCTTTTCTCAGATCATCAACAATAGTTACACACAATCTCTACTTCAACCCCGATGCGTTGTCCCTCAACTCAAACTCAGAATTTGGATTTTGTTTCAACTTCACAAATTCTGGATCTTTGCTTTGAGCTTTTCTGATCCTTTCATACAACACCGGTCTAAGCTTCAATATAGCTAACAATGCTTCATTATGCCCCAAATTCGGCTCAACATTTAATGCTCTCAATTAAACTAAGTTTGGTAACCTCGATGTTTGAACTTGAGCCACATTATTATTGGATTTCCTGTTTAATGCATCAGCTATAACATTAGTTGTACCTGGGTGATGCTCAATTATGCAATCATAATCTTTAAGCAATTCAATCCATCTCCGTCGTCTCATTTCAGCTCTTTTTGACTCAAAAAATATCTCAAACTTCTATGATATGTAAATATCTGAAATGTTTCACTATACAGATAATGTCTTCAAATCTTCAAAGCAAACACCCTTGCAGCAAGTTTTAAATCATGAACTAGATAGTTGAACTCATGAGACCTTAACTGTCTCGATGCATTTGCAATCACTCTATGTTGGGCCCCCACCTCTTGTGAGACAAGTGGCCAACGTCCTAAGTGATATCTGAATGCACATCACACAAGGGTGGAGTGCCCTCACCAAAACAAACCTTAACCTAAAACTTCATCCCGATCACTTCTTACCATCTTGTCCTATGACTTGTACTTGGTCTAATTCTTTAATTGATTCTTGATCCTTGATTAGTGAATTATGTGTTTAATTCCAAGTAAGAGACAGTTTAATAATACTAACTTAACTTCTTCTTTATGTCGTCTGGGGTTAGCCCATCGTCTGTGTTTACTTATGGCCTAAGTTCTATCATCTGGGTTATATCATCTATAGTTGACTTTCATCATTTGAGTTGACCCCTCTCCAATCGTCTGTCTTTCTACCATTTTCCTTTCTATCGTCTGTCTTATGACGTGTCATCACAGACAATTCCTTGCGTCTGTGTTATGATGTTTCATCTGTGTTCCTTGCGTCTGTGTCTGACGTCAGTGCAGACGATCCCTTGAGTCTATGTTTCGTGTGTCTGTCTTCCTTTGCGTCTATGTGTGATGTCAGCATAGACGATACCCTTCCTCTATATATTCCTTTGCGTCTGTGTTGTGACGTCAGCACAGACGATTCCTTTCGTCTGTGTTCTTCCTTTGCATCTTCCTTACTAAATGTAGACTTTACTCCTTCCAGACACCCTCATTCATCCAAATCCAAGGTCAAGAATACACAAACCTAAACCTCAACTGCTTCTCAAGC
>JANZXR010000004.1:16930587-16941134 GCA_027575705.1 Erythroxylum echinodendron
GAAAGATAAGGTTGTTGTGATTGATGAAAGTTAGTTGTCTTTAATGTATTAAAGAGTATGATGTTAATGTCTTATGAAATTTTCGATTAAATGTTGGGTTAGGATATCTGTGTTCCGAATATGAGTTAGACGCCAAAAACAGGTTCTAACAAATCTAATCATTTATATGTTTATGGGTGTTAGTTTTAGACGGTCATAGGATTGATTACTCTCTCTCGAGTTATAACTATTAAACACTAAATTGTAAAGCCTAATCTAATTATGAAATTTGCAGTCTCTCAATTCAGAAATTACCTACAATTCTAATTAGTTCTAAAACTCTCTAATAAATGATCGGGTCTCGCACAGGATCTCTTTCCATGAAATTTCTGGCTAGATTGATTAAGTGGTCAATTAGATCGCCTAACTCTCATTAATTTGATCTAATCATTTTTATCTGGTTTACACTCTTGGTTTGTTACCGAAACATGCAAATACATTAGTCAATCATAACACCTAAACTAATAAACACAAAAATAACTAAATCAACATTAACTTAAAGTATAATCTCGATGGGGAGTTTAGAGCATTATCAACAACTTGAAATCCATTTCCATACAATCCATCTTAACTTTATACATTTAAATGAAAAAGGAAATAAAGAGAAAATGAAACTTAGGTTGGACAAATCGGGAAGGTAGCCGTGTCGGGATACCACCTGATTCGGGGAGCAGCAGCGTCGGGATCCACTCCTTCTTCCTCTTCTTCTTCTCTTTCTATCTTCTTTCTCTCTCTTTTTAGGGTTTCCAAATGGAAGCTGATTGTAAAAGCTCCTTTCTAGGGTTACATCCTCATGCTTTTGAGCTTTTCCAATTAAGATAACCCTAGTGTCTTTTTGGGGTTTGAAATGTCCCTTGAAAACTTAAATTTGGAAGCAACCCTGTGTTTGTCTACCTGCAGGCCATGATCGTGGCCCTAGTGGCATGATTGTGGTCAGCTTGTTTGCTCTTAGTGACGATCATGACAGATTCCCCATGGTCGTGGCCCTGTGCTCGAGCTTTTGCAACAATCGTGGCCTTGGGTTATTGCCCAGGTTTTCTCTGATTCTCCTTTGAATGCCCTGAAATAGTAATAAACTCATCAAGGCATCTCATATTTATATGATGGAAGCTCAAATACATGTTCTCACCCAAAAAACTTAAAATACAAATATTTATAAACTAACACAATTCTTAACTTAAACACACACTAGACAATCAAATTAACCACTAAACACATACTAAAATACCTACAAAAATACAATGCAATCTACACCTATAAACATCCCCACACTTAAACTTTTTCTTGTCCTAAAAAAAAATCAAATACAGCTAATAAAATTCCATCGCTTTATTTTCATAAAGATTAAAGCATGCAATCTCTCAAACTTTGGCCAACTCAAGTGTCAAGCTACAATGCATATCATGATTAATTTTTATTGGTGCATATAAGCAAACTCAACTTTTGAAATCATCACTCAAAGATAAGCATAAAATCAAAATGGACCTTCCTTATGGATTTCACTCATTTCTCTCAAGTGTTTGATGGTTAGTCTTTCGCTCAAACTTTCTATAGAAAACCACATTATCATAGGCTTGCTAATACACCAATTCTCCTCCACAATGATTACATGTTGAGATAGATCAAAAGGACTTTGTTTCACATTGTAATATGGTTAGGGTTAAGGTGGGTCAAAAAGGTTTTAGGGGTTTATCACAAGCATTTATAAAGTACTAAGTATATAAAGGGATGACAAAGATAAACTTCTGAGATATGTAAATGGAAATGACCACTACTTCGCACTTATTGATACTACTACATGCTATTCCTTTTTCTTTTCTTTCTTTTTCTCTTTTTTCTCTTTGTTTTCATTTGATTTTTTTCTTTTTTATTTTTCTGTTTTTTATATAATAAAGAAACAAATAACAGAAAACAAAAATTATATATAATGTGCTCTGAGAGTAGAACTACTAAAATCTTCTCAAAGCATCTCAGAAAGGAAAAAAAAATTGTAGCAAAAAAATTTCAAACGAAAATATCACTTGGCACTCTATTAACTTGTGATTGAGCAAGATAATGGGGTCTATGGGTTTAAAATAGGGTGATTTCAAGAAACAAAAGGTTAAAGGCTTAACAGGGCTGTAAGGGATAATAAAAGAGTAGGTCAGTTAAGCCAAAGGTTAAAACAAATAGGGTCTTAATAATTTGTATCTAGCATGCATCTAGTAGATTTAAACCGATTCAAAGCAAGTTCTAAAGGTAATTACCTAAGGAAGCATCACACAAAAAAGGAAATGAAATGACCATAGAATGGAGTCATAAAGGCTCAATTCCTCACATAGGCTCAAATGAAAATCCATTATGCTTCTATGCACTACCTCATTGCTCAAGTGTCAACTCTAAGTAAGCTTCTACAACCGACTACTTTCATCACTCTACATGGTTCACTCTCCACTCAAGTAGCCTAATCTGAGTTCACACATGCATTTAATCTCATTCCAACTAGCATGATAGAATCTTATGGCAACATATTCATCACAAAGATTCAAATGTAAGGGAAATGACATACCTAATACTAACAACCTAACATACATCCTAAATGACATGAAAAAATGCAAACACAAATGCAAAGACTACCTCCCTATACTTGAACAACACATTGTCTTCAATGTGAAAAGGAGAACACCCAAAACTAATAAATAACACAATTGAAAAAAACACAAAACACAAGAAGAACAATAAAAGAGATTAAGGGCAAGAAGGGCTTATGGTGGTGGGGGCGATAGAGGTGGCGTGTTTTTTCTCTCGTCATTTGGTCCTCCAATAAGCTATGATGCATAACAAACCTCTAAGTAACCTCAAAACACATCATTGAGCACTTAGAAAACATGAGATCGAAGGGTAAAACAAGTTAAAACCTAATCAAAACCAAACTAAACACTATCAAATCAAAGCAAAACCACACTAACAAAAAGACAAGCAAATGAAAGATAAACGTGTTAAGTTAAGGTCATTAGCTTAACCATTCCTTATGTAATCATGAAAGAGTGAGTGAAGGGAAAAAAATTACTTCGTTTTATTATGAGAATGACCCTCCAAAGTATAGCTTGCATCTATGCCCATTAACCTTAAAATTTTTACCCTTATCATTTTCCAAGATACACTTGAATAACATCGAAGGGGCCACTCCATCTTGACTTGAGCTTTCCAAGAAATAACCGAAGTCATGAATTGAACAAAATCACTAATCTCCACTCTTGAATTTCTTCTTCTTAATGTGGGCATCATGCCACTTCTTAGCCCTTTCTTTGTACAACTTGGCATTTTCATATGCATCATACCTTAACTCCTCCAATTCACCAAGTTGTAACAATGTCTTCTCTCCCACGAGCTTCCAATCCATGTTTAATTTTATAATTGCCTAATAGGCTTTATGCTCCAACTGAAATGGTAAATGCCAAGCCTTTCCATACACAAGTTGATATGGTGTTGTACCTATGGGAGTTTTGAGAGTCGTCCTGTAGGCCCACAATGTATCATGCCACTTCAAAGCCCAATATTTTTTTGAAGTGTTCACTACCTTCTCCAAAATATTCTTCAACTCTGTATTCACCGCCTCCACTTGGCCACTTATTTACAGGTGGTAAGGATTTGTCACTCTATGATGAACATTATATCTCCTCAGAAGAACCTCAAAAGGTTTGTTGGAAAAATGACTCCCTCTATCACTTATGATAGCTTTAGGCACCCCAAATCTAGTAAAGATCTTCTTAATGAACCGTTGCACCACCTTTTCATCATTTATTGTAGTAGCTATTGCTTCAACCCATGACAAGTGTAAATTGCATCGTGTTTTAGGGCATAGTTTGATATGCATTTAGCTGTTAATTTAATCTTTTATTATGTGTTTAGTTTAAAATTGTGTTATTTTTTTGTTTATTTGTGTTTTAAGTATTTTATGGGTTAGTACAAGTATTTGAGCTTAAATATCATATTCTTGAGGTACCTTAATGAGTTTCTTCATGTTTTAGGGGCAATATCAAAGAGTGGAGGAGTTTCAGAGGGAATCTAGGCTTTAACATGGGCCCACAATTGTGGCAGGTAGGCCAAGATCGTGATAGAAGCTCCAGCTTTGGCCCACGATCATAGCTTGCATGCCATGATCATGACAGAAGGTTTAAATGTAAGCTACGGTCGTGGCCTATGTTGGGCAGACACATAGACACTCACAAACTTCATGTTTGAGGGATTTTTTAGACCTTCTGGACCTTGGAAAAATCCTAAACATAAAAGAGTATAAAAAGTACATAAGGAGGAGAGAAAAAGGAGCTTCCATTTAGCCATTGTTGAAAACCTTAAAGAGAGAAAGAGGAAGAGGAAGAGGAAGAGAAAGAAGGAGGAAGAAGAAGTGGTCTCGACATGCTTCTCGGATCAAGAGGTGTTCCAATGCTGCTGCCTTCCCAGATCATCCATTATAAGTGTTTATTTCTTTTTCGTTTCAATTTTATTCAAGTGTAAAGTTGGGATCGATTGTATGATGATAGATAGTAGAATGATGATTATGATGTTCTAACTCTCCTTCAGGATTTTATTTTGATTTAATGATAATGTAGTCGATTATGTTATTTGGATGAATGTCGTGATTTGATTACGTTCTTATATAATTCGGTAATAAAGTGAGAGGGTGAACTAAATGAAATATAATTAAATCATATTAATGATAGTTAGGCGATTTAATAGAAATCATGATAAATCATACTGGTAATTGTGCAGAGAGAGATCCCGTGTGATGTTCCAATAGTTTATTAGAGTGCTTTAGATCTAATTAAGTTTTGGATAATTTTTAAATTAAGAGATTGCGAATTCTATAATATGGTTAGGGTTTATAATTTAGGATTTAATGATTATAACTCGAGAGAAAGTAATCAAACTTAGGACAGTCTAGAATCGACACTCCATTGACACATAATCGGCTAGGTTAGCATTAATGATAAATAAAATCTCCTTCCTTATAACTTGGTAAATTCTTTGGTTGATTTCCATTATGCGTGCTTATTACTCAATTGTTAATTCCTTCGTGTTTAATTTTTGATTTAAATGGTTGAATTCAATTTTCATGATTATGTTTCATTGCATTGTTTATTTTGAGTTTCATATATTGTTGGCTTAGATTTTAGGATTAGATTAGTCCCCCTCCTCATGGGATTGACACATCTTATAATATAATTGCACCTATATACTTGCGGTATTAGAGGGCTTATAAATTTTAAAGCTTGAATGACACGAGCAAGTTTTTGGCACCGTTGTCGGGGAGGCATAGATTAGTTGAATTCTTGTAGTCTAAGGCTTTTTCACCATTTTTTGACAAAAAAAAGTGTAGAAAGTTTGGGCAAAAAATAAAAAACACATTGATTTGGACATCACAAGGCAGCAAGAAAGAATCCAGAAAATTAGATATTAATAAGAGATAAAAAAATGATCATAGAGGATATATATTATAGGGAACAAAGGACTCTTGCGGATTTGAATGAGCCCCAATTTAGTTAGGAAAATCATCATCCTTATACAAACATGTATACTTCGGAGTGGCAGAACCACCCAGATTTCTATTAATCTAACAATGTAAGTACTCATATAGGACATCAAGACCTATTAGAATTTCAGCAAGATGAGTTCAATTTATGTGATTCCAAATTGAACAAATTCATAGATAAACTAATAGACATGGAGGAGATCTAGAAGAGACTGGAAGAGAAATTTGATCAAGTAACAAAAAATCATGTCTTTTCTATTCACCACCTGGAGTTTCAAGTGAGATAACTTTCCCATGAATTTTGTAAGAGAAGTGTGAAAGAATCTCTGAGCAATATGGAATTATATCAATAAGAGCAATATGAGGATATCTTACTTAGAAATGGGGAAGAACAAGAAAAACCAGTGAAAAATCAAGTTGAACCCCATCTTGTAGAAGACCAAAAGATGAAGAAAAGAATGACAACCCCCTATTATTCCCTAGATCTTGGTATACTATGCTTGAACATCGAAAAAACTGGGGTAGATGCCCATGAAGAAAACCTCATCATTCGGATTAATGATGACCAAGTGACATTCAACTTGAATAATGTATTAAAGAATCCAAACGAGGGTGACTCATTTAAAAAATTGATATGCTCAAATCTTTAAAGGAACGAGAGGATGAAAAATAGATGACAACGAACATTAAGTTTGAAGAAGTTATGAAAGTCTTTGTTCGTGAAGCAAAAGAAGAAGAAGAAAAGGCAGTGACTAAGGAAAAACAAGAGCAACTCACCCTTTTACCAAACAAACTGCTAAACTTAATAGAAGATTCAGGGAGTTTTGTTATTCCCTATTTTATCGATAGTTTGTTAGTGAAAATAACATTAATAAAGTTTATTGGTTTTCTCAACTTTATCAATATTGTCCTTCTGATTATTTTACAATTTGTAGCTTATTTACAGGCTATAAAACTGATGTTGACCGAGAAGGGTGGAAGCAAGCCACTCATAATTGATCCTAACTAAGCTTCTAAGGATGTAAGATTAAGCTAATGACCCTAAATTAGGACGTTTGGTAGTTATATTTAAATTGTTGTGTAGTTAGGTTTGTTTTAAATTCTAAAATAATCTTGTAATGATGTGGAATGGTTAGATTGCTAACTCTCTTATTCTCTTTGAATTAATTATAAGAAAGGGAACTCAGGTTGGTGTCAAGTGCATAGGTCTCCATCTCTGACACTAACCCCCCCTCATTCACCCTGATGTGTTCATGTTCTAACCTCTCTCTTTTCATTTTTTGTTAGAATTTTCTTCTTATGTTTTTTGTATATTGTGTTTTAGTTCCCTTAGTGTGTTTGTGAACTTTTCTCACATTGAGGACAATGTGTTGTTCAAGTATTTGGATGGTTGTGTGTTTTAACCTTAAGTGTGAATTTTGCATATTTTATGATAGTTTGTTTAGGTTGCATGATGTGAATTGTGTGAATGTATCAATGGCTACTTAACAAGATATATTTAACCTTAAACATAGACTTTTAGGTTGCAAAAATTTATTAGCTTGTGAAATTAGTGACCTAAGATACTTAGGACTAAATATGCTAGTTAATTAGGCTACGATAATAGTCCATTCACCCTAAGAATTTGTCATACTCATTTATAATTTTAGGCCAATCAAATAAGTGACATTATTAGTACATTTTTATGAGAATGATTAGCTAAAGCAATAAGGTAGGCAAAAATTTTTGTTAAAAAATAAAATAAAATAACAATAATAAAAAATTGTATAAATTTTAACTAAAATAACTATTCCACTAGCCTTTGGGTTATGAATAGAGCTAGTAGCTAGTTAGGAATATGATGTAGCTAAGTAACCGGATCGACACACATCACAAATATGTGCCTTGATGTAAAAAGTCTATAATGACATTACAACCAAGCATCTTAATAACAACATGATTTAGTTAAGTAACCAAATTGACATTTATCACAAATGTTTGACTCCGTGTAAAAAGACTAGGTTAATGTCCTTAAAAAAATCAACAAAAAGAATGTTTTCAAATAAAAACCTAGTAAACTTGTTAGTAGCTTGATTTTTCATGAAAACCTACTGAGGAATAGCTACACTTTTGTTTTGACTAAATGATTATCAATGTGTATGTGCAAGTGATAGGGGTGAATAGACTTAACATTAAAATTTTGATTAGTTTGTATACTTAGTTCAAGGCGCTTAGACGTGGATTTCGCTTGTTAATAAGTTAGAATGACTTCAAGGATTGGGTTTATAGTTAAATTTGTTTCGCTAAGTTAAAGTCATTGTCTCATTATTACATATGCATTTTGGTTCTTCTTGATTTGTTTGATTGTTGTTTTGTTTGCTCAAGGACAAGCAAATGTTTAAGCATGGGGATCTGATAAATGTAAATTGCATCATGTTTTAGGGCATAATTTGATATGTGTTTAGCCGTTAATTAAATCTTTTAATATGTGTTTAGGTTAAAATTGTGTTAGTTTGTGATTTATTTGTGTTTTAAGTATTTTATGGGTCAGTACAAGTCTTTGAGCTTAAATATTATATTTTTTAGGTACTTTGATGTGTTTGCTAATGTTTCAAAGGCAATATCAAAGAGCGGAGGAGTTTCAGAGGGAATCTGGGCCACAATATAGGCCCACGATCGTTGTTGGTAGGACACGATTATGACAGAAGCTCCAGTTTTAGCCCACGATAGTGGCATGGCTCAAATGTTAGCCACAATGGTGGCCTATGTCGGGCAGATGTTCAGACGCTCATGAACTTCATGTTTTGAGAGATTTTTTGGACCTTTCGGACCTCGGAAAAACTCCAGGGTCACCTAAAACATAAACGAGTATAAAAAGAACATAAAGAGGAGAGAAAAAGGAGCTTCCGTGCAGCCACTATCGAAAACACTAAAGAGAGGAAGAGGAAGAGGAAGAAGGAGCGGTCTCGACATGTTTCCCAGATCAAGAGGTTTTTTGACGCTGTTGCCTTCCCAGATTGTCCATTCTAAGTTTCTATTTCCTTTTTATTTCAATTTTATTCATGTATAAAGTTAGGATGGATTGTATGATGATAAATAATATATTGATTAGTAGAATGATGATGATGTTCTAACTCTCCTTCGAGATTTTATTTTAATTTAATAATAAATTAGTTAATTGTCTTATTTGGATGAATGTTGTGATTTTATTACATTCTTGCATAATTCGATAATAAACTGAGAGGGTAAGATGAATGAAATACGATTAAATCAGATTAATGAGAGTTAAGTGATTTACTAGAAACCATGATAAATCATATTAGTAATTGTGCGGAGAGAGATCCTGTGTGATGTTTCAATAGATTATTAGAGTGCTTCAGATCTAATAGGTTTTGGATAATTTACGAATTGAGATATTACAAATTCCATAATCTAATTAGGGTTTACAATTTAGAGTTTAATGGTTATAACTAGAGAGAGAGTAATTAGCCTTAAGATAGTCTAAAACTGACACTCCATTAGCACATAATCAACTAGGTTAACATTAATGATAAGTAAAATCCCCATCCTCATAACTTGGTAAACTTTTTAGTTGATTTCCATTGTGCGTACTTACTGTTTAATTGTTAATTTCTTCGTGTTTAATTTCTAATTTAAGTGTTTGAATTCAATTCTTGTGATTACTTTCCATCGCGTTGTTTATTTTGAGTTTCACATATTGTTGGCCTTAGATTTTAAGATTAGATTAGTTCCCCTCCTCATAGGATCGACACCTCTTATACTACAATTGCGACCCATACGCTTGCAATATTAGAGCGCTTATAAATTTTAAAGCTCGAACGACACGATCAACCCACCTAGACATATTGTCATACCCCATTTCCAGAGTCTAACTCCTACTTGCTCTGATATCACATATGTCGAATCCCGAGTTCGGAGTTCAACTCCCATGCAGAATGCCTTAACATGTAAGTTATCTTCCAAAGAGAACACCTTGAACACTATCGGATTTTCTTCTCAAACTCCCCTTTTCTTGTCTCAGTTCAGCTCTTAGAATAGTCGACTAGTCCACTCTTACCTTTCAACCTGAATCCCTCAATGATCAGCGTGGGTGAGTCCTCACTTTACACATATACTTACTTCGAGGCTATTAGTATAACTTCTCTTATATGAATCCAAAACTAGGGTTTCATTAGATAGATAGAAAGAGGACTTCAAGAACTACAATTTTCATGAAGACCTCGAAGACTAACTTTATCTTCTGAAGGGTCAAAAATGGGATAAAAGATACGTGGTGAAAAGTGACCCAGACGATAATATGAACAACGTCACAGACGAAGTCCAGGAAACACAGACGATATTTTACAAACGTCACAACTTTCTCTAAGGGGATCAGTTCAGGGTATTCTTTATACGGTTTGAAAGAAGATTTCAAGGTCTACAACTTCCATGAAGACCTCTAAGGTCGATTCTATCTTCTAAGGGGTCAACAATGGGATAGAAGATATACGGTGAACAGTAACACAGAAAATGTACTTCAACTCAAGTAACCTCTTAACTCTTTCTTATAATCCTTGACCCATAATCTATCCTCTATGTTCTATCCTCTGTGGTTGACTTTTATCTTCTGGGTTAACCTTTATCGACTGTGAATTATCGTCTGAAGTCTGTGAACAGTGACACAGACGATGTCTTGTGTAATGTAACGCTACTCTGTGAACAGTAGCTCAGACGAAGTATGTGAACAGTAACACAGACGAAGTCTTATGTAACGCAACGCTACTCTTTGAACAGTAATACAGACGAAGTCTTGTGTAATGCAACGCTACTATGTGAACAGTAACACAGACGATCCTATCCTCTATGTTTTATCTTCTATGCGAAACTCTACTCATCCTTATACTCTACAATTCTCTTTGCTTCTGTGTTCTGACGTCAATACAGAGGATACTTATACTCTTATATCCTCCTTGCCTCTGTGTTATGACGTCATCATAGAGGATACTTACACTCTTAT
>JANZXR010000004.1:16941234-16965885 GCA_027575705.1 Erythroxylum echinodendron
ATTCTTGACTCTAAAGAAAACTCTTTCCTTCCTCTTTCTTTTTCCCTTCTTGAATAAGCTCAGATTTTCTCTTTAAGACTTAGGAAAATTATAACCTAGTTCAAAGCTCTATTATTTTCACTCTTCACCGAAACCTCTCTTCTTCTTTTGTTTTTCTTCTTTTCTTTCCCATTCACGCTTACCACTCTTCTAAGATGACAAGTCCACAATTCCTTTTCTCCAATGTACCCTTAATGAGTCCTAAAAGTCCACTTTATCTTTCCTTATAAGCTTAGGCTCTTTTGGTACTTAAGTTACATGTCAAAAATGCCCTCAATTCAATCCTATGCATTTATTTCATAAACTGTTATGCTTAATTTAACGGGAAAAAAATTCAGGGGGCCAACACATATAATAAACTCCAACCAATATATAAAAGTTACCTAGGGAAGGTAGGAATGGTCCCATTAAATCCAAGCCCCACATATCAAATATCTCCACCTCTATGATGGTTGAAAGTGGCATCTCATCTCTCTTCAAAATATTGCTCACTCTTTGGCACCTATCACAATGCAATACAAAATCTCGGGCATCCTTGAACAAATTTGACCAGTAGAATCCACACTCCAAAATGTGAGTAGCTGTCTTGTTCGCTCCATAGTGTCCTGCATAAAGTAAATTATGACATCGAGTCAAAATTCAATAATTTCATCTTTAGGGACACTCCTGCGAATCAAACTATCAGCACATAATTTATATAACACAGGTTCATCCCAAATATAGCGAGAAAACTAAAATAAGAAACACTTCCTTTATTGATGTGAGAGATTAGGGGGGAGAATAACATTGTAATAATAATTGGGCCATAAGAGACCTTGTTAATTATTGCAAAAGAAAGATCTACTTAGGTCAAAAACCCAAAATAAAAAGGTGATTTAGGCATAACATTGAGTTAGGGCATCTAAGAGATAATTGCAATATTTGCAAACTAAGAAAGAAAAGAATTTTCTACTATCATTAAGGCCTCGTCAAGGAAATACTCTTCAATTTCCTCTTCCTCTTTATTTTTCTCCCTTTCAAGTTTCGATAAGTGGTCCGCTACAACATTTTATGCTCCTTTTCTTATCCTCAATCTCAATGTTGAATTCAGAGTAGAAGCACCTATCGGATAAGCCTAGCCTTGACATCCTTCTTCGCAAAGAGATAATACACCGTTGTATGATCTGTAAAAATAATAACTTGTGAACCCCAAGATAAGAACCAAAATTTTCACATGAAAATATCACTACAAGCAACTCCTTCTTAGTAGTGGTGTACTTCAATTGTGCTCCCGTCAAGGTCTTACGGGCATAGTAAATTGCATGTAGCCTCTTCTCCTTTTGCTGTCCTAGTACACAACTAATGATATGGTCACTTGTATCACATTTTATCTCAAAGGGAAGTGATCAATTCGGCGACATCAAAATAGGTGTTGTTATAAGTGCCTTCTTTAACTTGTTAAAAACATCTAAACAATCATCATCAAACACAAAAGACACATCTTTAACTAATAAGTGAGTCAAGGGCTTAGCAATAAGAGAAAAGTCCTTCATGAACGGTCTATAGAACCCTGCATAACTAAGGAATGCTTGGATGCCCTTGATGTTGGTAGGAGGTGAGAGCTTTTCAATCACTTCAGTCTTAGTTTGATTTTCCTCAACCCCCCTGCAAGAGGTCTTATGGCCCAAAATAACTCCCTCTTGGTCCATGAAATGACACTTCTCCTAATTCAGGACTAAATGAGACACCTCAAATCTTTGTAACACTTTATCCAAATTAAACAAGAAATGATCAAAAGAGCCTCCAAAAATAGAGAAGTCGTCCATAAATACCTCCATGAAGTCTTCATTCATATCCGTAAAGATGGTCATCATTCACCTTTGGAATGTAGCAGGTGCATTGCATAGACCAAAAGGCATCCTTATGTAAGCAAAAGTCTCATAAGGACAAGTAGTCCTCTTTTGGTCCTGTGGGTATATGAACACCTGATTGTACCTTGAATATCCATCAAGAAAATAATAAAATACATGGCATGCCACCCTCTCAATCATTTGTTCCATAAAAGATAATAGGAAATGATCTTTCTTGATGGGCAAATTGAGCTTCCTATAGGCAATGCACACTCTCTAACCTGTGATGGTCCTAGTGGAAATCTTTTCACTTTTTTCATTCTTCATCACTGTCATGCTTCCCTTCTTAGGCACACATTACACCGAACTTACCTACTTGCTATTTGAAATTGGGTATATATATACCTACATCTAAAAGCTTTACCACTTCCTTCTTCAAAACCTCTTGCATGTTATGATTTAAACTCCTTTACTTCTCTCTCACTGTCTTGCATCCTTCTTCAAGGTTAATCCTATGTATCACCATATTAAGGATAATCCCCTTAATATCATAAATTTGTTAACCCATAACTCTCATCCTCTTTTTAATGGTCTCCACCACTTTCTCTTCTTACTCAAAATCCAATTGGTTGGAAATGATGATGGGTAGGTATGATCCTTACCTGGAAATGTGTATCTCAAGTGGGAAGGCAAGGGTTTTAGTTCTACAGTGGGTGGCTTTACAATAGAGGGTTGTGTGGGTGCATCCATTCTCTCTAACTTCTCTTGCTCACCCTTTTCACACAATGCCTCTTCGCTCACACTCTCATCCTTATGTATTTCAATAACTTCCTCTTCAACTTCCTTTACACAATCACCCACAACATCAATCTTCATATATGCACTTCCATCTACTGGCTTCTTTAAAGATTTAGTCATATTGAATTCAACCTGCTCATCACCAATTCTCAAAACCAACTTTCCTTCATGCACATCAACTAATACCCTACCAGTATTTATAAAGGGCCTATGTAAAATCATTGGACAATTCTTATCTTCTTCAAAATCCAGTACAACAAAATCAATAGGAATTATAAATTTCTCCACTTTTACCAAAACATCTTCTATTATCCCAAATGGCCTCTTGATGGATTGATCTGCAATTTAGATAAGCATGGATGTTGGCTTGACATCGTTTAGGCCCATTTTCTTGAAAATAGACAAAGACATTAAGTTAATACTTGCACCTAAATCACATAAGAATTTAGAAAATTCAAATCATCAACAACACATGGAATAGTAAAACTCCCTGGATTTTGTAGTTTTGAAGGCATTGTGCTTGTGATGATCAAACTACAGTTCTCCATCAAGATCACCGTCTGATTGCCCTCCCAAGTGCATTTGTGCATTAATATGTCCTTGAGAAACTTCACATACTTAGGCATACACTCCAATGCCTCCACCAAAGAAAAATTAATCTGAAGCTTCTTCAACTTCTCTAAGAATTTGGAGAATTGAGTGTCTACTTGATGTTGTCTCACCCTCTGCAGATATGGAATCTTAGGCTTGTAGGGTGGTGGTGGCATATATGGCTTCTTTTCTTCTTTCTCTTTTACCTTCTCTTCTTTTATCTCTTTGCCTTTACCTTTCTCCTTTTGTTAGCTATCCTTTTGCACACTTGGCTCCTCTAATTGCTCGCCACTACTAAGTGTGATAGCCTTGAGATATTCCTTTAGATTGGCTTCGGTTTGCTTGGTAAGCTTTCCACATTCTTAAAAGACAAAGCATTAGCAAGTTGACTTACTTGTACCTCCAAGTTATGGTGGATGAAGCGCGGTTCTTCGCAATCTGGTCAAACTTTGCCTCCATTCTCTTCTGACTCTCTTCTTGTCTTCTTTGACCTTCCTTTTAGCTTGAGAATTTTGAACTCAATACATCCATTAACTTATCCATTTCGCTCTACAAAGACCTAAGTTAGTCTTGCTGAAATTCGGGAGGTCTTTGTGCTTTCACTTGGCCACCTGCATTGTTAGTGTTTCATGAAAATTTGGTTACTTTTTTCACATAAGATTGTAAATGTTAGAGTATGGATTGTTACCTTTTTGCGACTGGCCTAAGTAATTTACTTGTTCAGTACCACTGGCTCCCAGCAAGAAACTTTCAGCTATGTCATGGTTGTCCTACCCGCACAACTCACATTGTAATTGTATGGCCTTAGTTATGGATGAATAAACTCACTGTATGTTGCTCAACTGCTTGGTGAGGGTGGTAATCTGTGCTTGCAAAGATATCACCGAGTCAATTGGAATCATCCATTTTTTCTCATTAGACCCTTGTCTACTCCTTTCATTTGATCACATGCAGCTATTGCTCTCCAAATCTTCTAAAAGGTAATGAGCTACATCAATAGTTTTCCTCATCAAAGACCCTCATGCAGTTGCATCTATGATTTCCTTTGTGCTTTGATTCACAACATTTTAGAATGTTTGTAAAAGAAACTTCCTTAGAAGGCTATAGTGGGGGCAGCTCCTTTATAATTCCTTAAATCTCTCCCAGGTTTCATACAATAACTCCCCATAACTTTGTTGAAAATTTGATATCTCCTTGATGATTCTTGTTGTCGTAGTCAAGGGGAAGTACTTAGCTAAGAAAGTTTAGGCCAGCTACTCCTAAATAGTGATTTGCGCTGAACTGAGTGAGTTATACCATGTCTTTTCTCGATCCTTTAAGGTAAAAGGAAACAATCTTAACCTCAAAGCATTATTAGACATCCCATTAAACCTGAATATGTCACAGATCTCTAAGAAGTTAGCAAGATGGGCATTGAGATCTTCATTTGACAATCCGTAAAACTGTATACTGCTCTGAAGTATGTTGAGGAGTGCTAGCTTGATCTCAAAGTTATTGGCTTGAATTGTAGACTTTGTAACTCCTTGAGGACTAAAACCTAGCCTCATAAAGTCCATCAATGTCCTCTCAGCTCCTTCTTGCTCGCCTTCTTCTGCTATATTCCTTTGTATTTTGTCTTGATGCCTAGCTCTTCTTAACTCTCTTTCATGCCTTGTAATGTTTGAAAACTCTTCTTCGCTAAGCTCGTTAGACCTTCTCGTGCTCTTTGTGTTCATATACCTACAAAAACACAAGGAAGAGTGTCAAACACTCTTAAATCAAAGTCTCCCAAACTAAATAAGATGTTAAACAAAACAATTCCCAGTAACAGCGCCAAAACTTGTTGAATGCAAAAACAAACTACTTGTTTTACGCAAAAAATCACAAGTATACGAGTCGTTATTTGTAGTCAAATCCAGATATTGTCTCACAAAGATTGTACTTAGGCACCACTTAATTTAGGTTGTGCTTTGTTTAAGACCCAAATTAAAATAATAAACTAAATCAAACAAACTAGCAATGAACAAATAATGTAACAAAAGTGCAGAAACTTTAATTTCAAGATTTATAAAGTAGGAATTTCAACAAAAAAATAAACTGAGCAATCACACAAGTCATAATGGAAATTGATAAGTCTGAATTGTATAAATTTTTAAGGCTTAGTTTGATATGCATTTAATTGTTAATTCAATCGTTTAGTATATTCTTAGGTTATAATTGTGTTAGTTTGTGAATTATTCATGTTTTAAGTTTTATGGGTTAGTACAAGTCTTTGAGCTTAATTATTATATTTTTGAGGTACCTTAATGTGTTTGTTAGTACTTTAGCGTCAATATCGAAGAATGGAGAAGTATTGGAGACAGTAGGGTCAAAAGAACGACCCACGATCGTGGCACAACAGGCCACTATCATGACAGAAGCATTGGAGTTAGACCATGATCGTGGCCCATATGCTACGATCATGATAGAAGCCCAAGACATGGCCCACGATCATGACCTGCTTGCCACAATTGTGACAGAAGGCTCAGATGTGGCCCATAATCGTGGCCCGCATTGGGCGGACATATAGACACCAAAAAACGTTAAGTTTTGAAAGATTTTTTGGACCTTTCGAACCTCAAAAAAATAGGGCTACTCAAAACATAAAAGATATTTAAAGAATAAGAAAAAAAAAGAATAAGGAGCTTTTGCACCAACCACTTTAAGAGAAACCCTAGATATAATTATTGAGAGATAGAGAAAGAGAAGGAAAAGAAAAGGAGAACAAGCCGACTCGACGTACTTCCCAGATTAGGAGTTTCCTGACATTGCTGTCTCCTATCGTCAGTTTAATTTTGTATTTCCTACTATTTTCAGTTTTATTATTATATAAAATTAGGAATAACAGTTGATGATGGGATTTTTGGATGTTGATGTTGCTTCTAAACTCACCTTCGGAATTTTATCTTGGATTTAATGAAATATGATTCTTTATATGTTATTTGGATTTATTATGGTTTAATTTCTACAATTGCATAATTTGATGATAAACTAAGAGGGTGAATCGAATGAAAAATAGTTAAATTGGGCTAACAAAAGTTAGGTGATTTAATAGAACGAGAATTAATTTAAATTGGTAAATTGTGCGAAGAGAGATCTTGCATAGGTTTCTGATAGTTTATTAGATAACTTCAGTTCTAATTAGTGCTTTGGATATGTTGTTAATTGAGAAATTGCAACTTCAATAATTTGATTAAGGTTTATGAATTAGGGTTAATGGTTATAACTCGAAAGAGAGTAATTAACCCTAAGATCATCTAGAAACAATAATCCAGTAATTCATAATAGATTCAGTTAGTGTTAAAGATAGGTAAAATTCCTTTTCTCTAAATCAGTAATTCCTTTGGTTGAGTCTTGAGTGTGTGTTGCAACGGTTAAATTATTAACATTTTTATGATTGATTCTTGAATTGATTTAATTGATTGAATTGAATTCTTGTTTTAGTTTTGTTACATTTTACATTTTTTTGATTTATCTTGGCCTTAGATTTTAAGATTAGATTATCCCTACTCGTGGAATCAACACCTTAGGTATTACGCGCACTACTTGTGTGCTTGCGGATTATCAAGGTTAATCAATTAAAACTTACAAATATCGAAAAAGCTTGATCAAAAATCTGTCAAGAGAGTTAACCAAGTTATGAGAGAGGATATTTTACCTATAATTAATGCTAATCTAGTCATTTATGTGTTTATAGGGTGTCAGTTCTACACAGTCATAAGGTTGATTACTCTCTCGAATTATAACCATTAAATCCTAAATTGTGAACCTAATCGAATTATGGAACTTGCAATCTTTCAATTCACAAATTACCCACAATTTTAATTAGTTATAAAGCTCTATAATAAACAAACGGGTCTCACACAGGATCTCTCTCCATAAAATTACCGACTAGATTGATTAAGTGGTCAATTAGATCGCCCAACTCTTATTAATCCGATCTAATTATTTTTATCCAACTCACCTTCTCGATTTGTTACCTAAACATGCAAATACATTAATCAATCACAACACCTAAACCAATAAACATAAAAATAACTAAATCAACATTTAATCAATGTAAAATCCCCAAGGGGAGTTTAGAACGTTATCAACAATCCAAATCTATTCTATACAATTCACCTCAACTTTATACATTTAAATGAAAAAGGAAATGAAGAGAAAATGAAACTTCGGTTGGACAAATCGGGAAGGCAACAATGTTGGGATACCACCTGATCTAGGGAGCAGCAGTGTCAGGATACACTTTTTCTTCCTCCTTCTTCCTCTTCTTCTTCTCTCTCTCTCTTCTCTCTCTCTCTTTTTAAGATTTCCAAATGGAGTATAATTGTAAAAGCTCCTTCCTAGGGTTACATTCTCATGCTTTTCTATTCTTTTCCAATTAAAGCAACCTTGGTGTCTTTTCGAGGTCTGAAATGTCTGAAACCCTTGAAAGCTCAAATCTGGAAGCGACCTCACATCTGTCTGTGCACAGACCATGATTGTGGCCAGCTTGTTTGCTCTCTGTCCTGATCGTGGCAAATTCCGCATGATTGTGGCCCTGTGCTCGAGCTTCTACAACAATCATGGCCTTGGGTTACTGCCTGGGTCTTCTCCGATTCTCCTCCGAATGCCCAAGAATACTAACAAACTCATCAAGGTACCTCATATATATATATATAATTAAAGCTTAAATACATGTTCTCACCCAAAAAATACTTAGAACATAAATATTTATGAACTGAAACAATTCTTAACCTAAACACATACTAAACAATCAAATTAACCACTAAACACACACTAAACTACCTACAAAAAGACAATGCAATCTACACCTATCATCCATATAGAAGGGTAGTCGTA
Source organism: Erythroxylum echinodendron (assembly GCA_027575705.1). NCBI lineage: Eukaryota > Viridiplantae > Streptophyta > Magnoliopsida > Malpighiales > Erythroxylaceae > Erythroxylum > Erythroxylum echinodendron. The sequence goes on from JANZXR010000004.1 coordinate 16,949,352, forward strand.
GAATGACATAAACTTGTCCTCGGGCATTGATTAGAATTAGAAGAACTTTTATGGAGTGAATACGTAGTAACCATTACCTAGAGGTTTTGGAAAGAAGCCTTTGAAAATCTAGTAGCAGACTCTAAAATATGTTAACAAACAGGCAATTTAAAGGACTACTGTTTATCTTTTGATAAGTACTCCATTTTCATTTCCCAAAACAATATTTAGTTGAGTTTTTTTTTTTTGAAAAGGATAATCAAAACTAAAATTGCCAGTTAGGATGATGAATTCAAAAACTTTATAATAGGCCTATATGTTGGCAAAGAAACATGAGGTAATTGCTTCAGTATGTTACCCTACTTAAAGAGCTCCGTATAAAACAACTCACCTAGGTCACCATCACTCTCCAATATAGTAGCTCATGCTGCAATAAATACTCACCATAAATCTATGTAAAAACAACAACAATTAAGTAGCAAATAGTTTGAAGAGAAAAGGGCATAAGAGATATATTTCTAATATGAAGAGATTTATACTTAGGACATAAGTGTAAAAAGAAGCAATTAAATTTATTTGTTATAGAGGATGATAGTGTGGAGAAGCCAGATAAAAAATTGGAATTAAAGTGGATGAAGTTAAAGAGAAATATCCTATAGTCTCTTAACAAGCTATTTTGTGGGTATTTATGAAAGAATACAAACAAATGAGAGTTATGAGCGTACATAGGGATAGGAAAATCCATATTTTAATAGATAATGGTAGCCTTCATAATTTTGATGATGTAAATATGGTGTAAAGAGGAACTTACTAGCTTATAATGCTAAGGTGATAGTAAGATGAGGTGCTCAATTACCATATAATCAAATGTATGAGGAGTTTGAGTGGCAATTACAAGGCAATCCATTCATGATCATTTCCTTAGTTTTACCACTAGGAGTTATGACATAGTTCTATTGAATGAGCAATTAGCTACCTTAAATAATGCTTTATGCAACTTCGAAAGGCAAACCATACAATTTAGATGGAAGGAAAATTAGGTATTTATTGAAAGGGGGAATTCTTAGACATCCTAAACTTACTAAGACTAAGAGGCTAAAAGATTGTTGCCTTAACTGTAAGGTACTAGTTAATGATACATGTTAAAGCTTCATCACTGATTAGAACAATGAGTCTATTGTCCATTAATAATGTCAATTTGAAGGAGAAATAACTGATAGATTTAGAGAGTTTTTAGTTGAATATGCTTCTATCTTCACTGAACTAAAGAGGTTTACCACCTTATGTACTAGGACCATATAATTCAGCTTAAGGAAGGAAAAAACCCATTAATATGTGACCATATCCATATGTCAATTTAAAAAATACATAATCAAATAGTTGGTATATGATCTATTGAGGCAAGGAGTAATTGAACAAAGCAATAACCCCTTTGGTTAGAAAGGATAAATTTTAGAGCTTAATTATTGATTATAAAGAGCTAAATAAGAATATAATTAAGGATAAGTTTGCTATCCTTGTGATTGAGGAGCTCTTAGATGAGCTTAAGGGGCTACTTGGTTCTCTAAGCTTAACTTGAGGTTGAGTTATCGCTAAATTTGTATGTTCCTTACTAACATCCTAAAGACAGTTTTTAGAATTTATGATGGTCATTGTGAGTTCTTGGCGATGCCATTTAGGCTCATAGGCCTTTCCACCATTCAAAGTTTGAGGACTAGCATGTTCAAAACTCACTAAAGGAGATTTCTCCTCGCATTCTGTGATGATATTTTGGTTTATAGCCCAACTTTAAGAATCACTTACAACTCCAAAAGAATAAATTCAACATCTTAGTTTAAATTCAACTCTTGACCAAAGGAAGTAAATGTATCTTTAGGAAAATTAATTAAATACCTAGGACATATTATCCCTAATAAAAGGGTTGTCACTGATCTAAAGAAGATAAAAGTAGTCCTCTAGTGGTCATTCCTAAGAATGTGAAGAAATTAATAGACTTTTTAAGGCTAGTAAGGTGCTATAGAAGATTCACTAAACATTTTGGTATAATAAGCAAGCCTATGACTAATTTGATTAGGAAAGATGCTTTTAGATGTAATGAAGAAGCAGAAAAGGCATTTGAAACACTGAAGATATTTTTCAATTTAGCTTCTTTCTTGGTTCTTCCATACTAGACCAATACTTTTATTATGGAAATAGATGCATCAGGAAATGTTCTAGGAGCATTAATCATACCAAAGGGATATTTAGTAGATTTAATTAGCATAATATTGCCTCTTAAACAAAGGAATGTCAACGTATGAAAAATATTTTCAGTTGTGGTTATGACTATCAAATAATGGTACCATTACTTAAATGAGAGACTCTTTTTTTTCAACATAGATCACAATAGTCTCGAGTTCTTGTTAGAACAAATGATGCATATTCCATTTCAATAAACTTGGTTTCCTAAATTGTTAGGATACATTTTTTAGATCAATTATACAAATGTAAGGAGAACATAGTAGTAGATACTCTCTCTAAAATAAATATCCTCGAGCTTTCCACCATGCTAGTATCCGAAGTATAAACTCAACTATTAAAAGAAATCAAGTTAAGTTGGATAAGGGGTAACTCAATACAAGATATGATAACTCAGTTGAAAAAGGGGAATTCTTATGATAGTCCTTATCAATAGAAAGACATTATCCTCATATGTAAAGGAAGACTAGTGGCATGGAAGGATGAATAACTCAAAACCAAACTAATTGCTATAACTCTTAAAGGAAGAGTAGGTGGTCATTGTGAGGTTTAAGGTACGCCTAAAAAAATACAATCTCTCTTTCATTAAAAAGGTTTTTTTTGAAGAATGTGAGAAATTATATCATGAACTCTTAAGTTTGCTTAAGAAAAATTATGAAACTAAGGTGCCTTTAAGTTTGTTACAACCTCTCCCCAGACCTGAATAATGTTAGATAGATATTCATATGGATTTCTTATAAGTGTTACCATTATTTAACCATTTGTTTATAATAATGGTGGATATGGATTAATTTAAACTATATGGGATGATTGAATGCAATAGGGATCTGATATTCTTACATAATTTCTAGCAAGAATTATATAAGGAATGTTGTCTTCAACATATCATCCTCAAACAGATAGCCAAGTTCAGGTTCCTAATATGACCTTAAAGACCTATTTAAAGTGCATGATTGGAGAATTTTTGAACTGATGGCATTAGTTGTTATTGATATATTGTAAACATACATTACTTTTAATATAATTTTTTTTGTAACATATTGCTTGCATTTTGAATGGTTTTGAAGGATTTGGAACTAATTGTAAAGATATTTTATTTCAGGTTATACTTCTCTCTTTAAAAGAAAGGCATGGATTTGGAAAGAGTTAAATTGATATGGGGTAAAACTTGGAAGAATTGGAGAAGGACCCTTGAATATGGCACCTACATGCCACCGTGTTAAGGTCATATTCCAAAGTGGCCAATTCCGCTTATCCTTTGTTGCCATACTTACCTTTGTGTTACCCCATTGATTAAGATACATGACACCTACATGTCCTCATATTAGTCCTATGTGGTAATTTTACTTTTTAAAAAAATTATAAAAGCTACCATAAGCAATATAACCTATTACATGGACTAGTGTTGGGTTTATGTAGCTTATTAAAAAGCTAGGTTTTAGATTTAAAGAAAAGAAGGTAGAGAAGAAAGAGAGTTTTTTGACTAAGAAGTAACGGAAAAGTAGTAAGAAGTTGACTATAAGGTATTCTATATTCTTGAAATTTAGACAAGATTTCAACAAAAATTCATTAAAGATTTAAAATTCAAGAATAATAATCTTTTTATCATATTTTCTTTAATGCTTCTTAGCTATAGTCTTTTTAATTATAAACTAAATTGGGATATAGATTTAGGTAGGATGATAAGATGTAATTATATTTTGATTAATTCTTTGATTTAATGAGTATCTAGTTTTTGTTAAGATTTATCCATATTTTTATAACTAACTAAATTGAAGGAGTAAAAGTGAAAGATTCAATTAAGACTTGACGGATAAGATGTGTGCTTAGATCACATTGTAGATAAAGAGGGCTAAGTTTGAGCAATTCCAAAGAAAGTCATAAGATCTTCTTAAGTTAGGGTAAAACCTATTAAGAGAGTTTATTGAACAAATTAATACATTCTTAAGTTATCTTAATTGGAAAGGAATTTTGGTTAATTAATCCAAGAATAGGGGAAATCTCACATAAATCTAATTTATTCATAGATTGATTCATTGTTTGATCATTGCCTTGTTTGTTATTTATATTTTTTTTCATTCTTCAACAAATCACAATTGTTGGTCTAACTTATTAAGTTTGTGAATAGTTAATTGACCAATAATTTTATAGGATCACTTATACTAGCCAATGCTAGCTAAAATTACACAGTGCACTTATGGTTAAAACATATAAAGTACGTTGAATTTTTGGTGTTATTATTGGGGACTAGGCGCATTAATATTAAAAAAATTATAAAGTGATTAGACTAGGACTTTTATTTTGTTTTGTTTTGCTTTCATTATTTTTTATTGAATTATTTTAACCTTTCTTTTTTAGAGTCACTTCGTCAAACGATACTTGGAATCTTGTTGAGCTAGAACCTGATATAAGAGAACCTTACATAGAAAAAGAAGACTTCAAAGGAGAGTAGAAGCTAAGGAGGCAAAGATGACTATAAAGAAAATGAAGTCATTGGAATATTTTGTTGTACCTAATACCCACGACATTAACTTGGGCATCATAAGTCCCAAAATCAAAGATGCTAACTTTAACCTATACCTATTTATATTTGTGGAATACTAGGATGCATTAAAGCTTAGTGGAGTCTCCTTTAATGTTATTAACCTTAGATTATTCCCTTTATCTTTGAGGGATAAAGCTAAAGCATAGTTGCGAACCTTACCAGTAGGATTGATCACCACTTAAGATTATCTCTCTAATGCTTTCCTAGCCAAATACTTCCCCAATGAAAGACTATACAGATAAGGAATTAGATCACCAATTTTACTTAAAGGGAAGGCAAGTCTTTATATGAGGCGTAGAAGAGGTATAAGAAGTTGTTTAGGTCGTGTCCCTATTATATATTAGAGAAGTGACTGATAATTTAAACCTTCTATAATGGGATGATCTAACACGGAGGTCTCTGTAGATGCTACTACTAATGGAGCTCTAATGAATAAATATAATCTGATTAAGAATATGGCTTAAAGCCATTATTATAGGTCAAGTGATAAAGCCTCCCTTAAGAAGGTTCCTAGTAAGTATGATCTAGATGCCTTAAATCTTCTATTTGCTAAGTTAGATGCTTCATCTTTGAAGTTGACCATATGAATGTTAACTCTGTTGGTGCTATTAACGTGGTCAATGATATCTCTGGAGCTTCAAAACATTTAGATGTAGGTTACCAATTGGGAAACTAATTCTAAAATGACCCTTCTCTTGAATAGTTTAACTTCATCAATAACTCCAACTATAAGTATGATCCATTCTCTAATAACTAAAACCCTGGTTGGAAGAATCATCTAAATTTCTCCTATAGAAATAGGTTTAACCCAATACCTCAAAACAATAGGTAACCACTTGGTTTTTAAGCTAGACCAGTTAACCCCCCTAAAAAACCTAGCTTAGAGTCCACCCTAGATAATTTCCTAACCAAATAAGATAAGTAGAATGAGGAGTTAAAAGAAAAGATTAAGAAGCTCAATTTTAAGGTAAACCATATAACTACACACAACATGATGCTTGACGCTCAAATAGCTCAAGAAGCTAATGTTGTTATTTCTTAATCATTGCCTTATTTTTTCATTTATAGTTATTTATTTATTTTCATCTTTTAATCAATTATAATTGTTGGTTTGGCTTACTAAGTTTTTGAATAGATAGTGATTGACTAACAATCTTCGTGATATCAACCCGTACTAACTAATGCTAGCTATAGTTATATAGTACGCTTGCAGTTAAAATATAGCGAGTACATCAGTTACCATTGGTTGAGTGGTGGAACAATACTGCTCATTGATCAACCATCAATTATATTTAGATTGAAGTTGTATATAGACATACCCCTCCTATTCAGATACCTTATTTTATAGGGGACTCCAATAATGTAATAGTGTAGTCGAGTTCAGTAGATAAGCTATTATTAAAGTTACTTGCTTTCATTTAGGAAGAGTGCAATACGTAATGACATAACAAGCCAACAAAAAGATAAGAGATATAATTTATGTAATTAAGTTAAGAAAATTACATGTTTGTATTTTATATTATTTATTGTTTTCAGGAAATAAAATTACAAATATTAAAGGTATCTTATCAGTAGCAAATACACATTTATCATCTTATCTTATGGGTAGTTAAATATATAATAAAAAATAGTATGTGAATGTATTAATTTAATTTTGATATACTTTTTCATTTATTTTTACAAATAAATTAAAGGAAGTTCAAATACTCCTGATAATTCAACCATTTCGGAAGATTCAATAATCCGGCTTGTATTTATGTTAAATTAGTTCCCGAAATGAAAAATTATATCATTTATTTGTTTTATAATAAGCATTTAAAAAGTGAAAACAATCATCCGATTAAAATCTTCAAAATAAAAAGAAAGATAAATTTAGGGCTAATGTTATATTATCCATTTTATCCTTATCCATCATTTGCTCGCTTATTTTTAATGATAATTGGATTAATTTAAAATTAGCTTAAACTAATCAGTCTCTTAATTACTAATTAAATAATAGTAAAACGAATTTTATCCTTGTAGTGTACTTATTACTACACTATTGCAAAGTGCAATATGATAAGCCAGTTGTAATCTTGAATTAAGATAAGAAAAAACCCCAGTCACCACTGAATCAAAATCAGTTATGCCTTTATCTTTGTCACCTTATTTTTCTATGTTAAATATCATATGCTTTTTCTAACCTCCGTCGTAACAGTGGCGTTAGCGAATTATTTTTGCTCAAACGCAACAGAACAGTCGTTGCGACAAGAGATTGTGAAATTGAATCACCCTAAATTACGGAGTGCCCTGATAATATAACGGACCACCCTAAATACTGATTAAATAGATTAAACGTAAAAAAGATAAGAGAAATAATTGTTTTTTGTCCAAAACAATAATACTGCATCTGCACTTCTGCAAGTAGTAGCTCTAAAGATAAAGAATATAACCGCTGACCAAATTCCTTTTAACCCAAACAATGATTGATCACAGTGCTATTTGCGTCTGTTTGAAATCTCCCTTCCTTATTGGCAGCATCGGATTGGTGCACTCAGAAACAGTTCAGGAAAAGTTGTCTGATGCATTCCACTTCAGAAATGAGATTATAACTTCACCACATTTTGAAATAACATGCCGTCACGGGGTTCTGCAGCTTAACAATAATGGAGAGATTGGAGACGTTCCAAAATGAAATCAAGTTCTGAGAGGGAAAATGTTCCTCATGAAATGGGGTCAATAATCATCTCCATATGCTCGGAAACTATAACGTTCTCGATACGGACCATTGAAAAAGAGGTCAGCCTCAAACCACTTGGGGTAACGAACAAGGTCGCCGGTCGTAAAGCTCATGTAACGTTGGCTGCCCTCAGGCACCACTCTAACCTCTCCTTCTTCTATGTAAACAAGCTGATCAACCTGCCAGTCCCATGGCAACTTACACTTCCCAGTCTTCCACACTGACCACCTTGAAACTCCAAGCTCTGCCAGTCGCTGTGATGAGACTCTCCTTTCAACCCTCACATTGTACAATTGCTCAAGAGGTTTCTCCATTTGCATTGCTTTTACACTGTCACATCGCCCAACAGTAGATTTTAATCGGTGATGGTTTCTAGTGGTCCTGTTGACACAGAAGCAGCTAAAGGTTGCCGATGCCACCACACTTGCTATAGCCATGCTCAATTGATGCCTCCTCAAAATGGCCAAAATATCTGTTCTTTAAAAAGAAATTTTAGAACATCCACTAGATAATCAACGTCAAATAGTATATATCCTAGATTATGTGCAGAGAATATTCCAAGTTCCAACTACCAAGATGGAGTAAATCATTAGAAGTTTTAACAGAATCTCAAGTAACAGCAGCTAATTTTATGTTAATCTTCTTCCACAAGAAATTTAAATATTCACCTGAGCATTTATTCAGTTTACAAAAGCAGTAATGTTGAACTGAAGCAAGAAATGCTTTCGTCTGCACAAATAGACCAAACTTATTTCCGAATGGTGTGTCGAAATAAAATTTCATACGTAAAACGAACTGTTTCCTGCTTCAATATATCACAGCGAGGCTTAAACAAATGAACGCCTCCCCCTAATGCTTCTTGAGAATTTGGCCCATAACCATATTCAGCGCAAAGACTAAGTTTTCCATCTTCTTTTGACAAGTCTACTTAAGCCCGTTTTCTCACTTCATTTTTACTTCTATCACGAAAGAACTGTAGATATATCCATTACATCTCATAACAAAAAACATTCGTGGGGAACACAACAGATGATTGAATTAACTGAAGAGAAGCCCCAAAACTCACCCTAACGTTTCCAGCTAGGTTCAGAAAGGCCTAACTCAAGAAGAACGGTGAAGCAAATGATGATAGCTTAGACCAACTAAATTTGGCCTTCAAACTGCATTTGCCAAAACAAACAAAAAGGAGACTGAGTAAACAAAATTTATAAGAAATGAATTCAAAGAACGTTAAAGAAATCTAATCAACGAATAAGGAGGACAAGAAGAATCAACGATGTCTTACTTGTTAGTTGGCGTATACCCCAACTCGTAAGCCAAATTAATATGTGTCTGAGAACCCTACCACAGCAGCTTGAGGCTTATCTTGTTAGCGCTTTAATCCTCGGGACAGACGTTAGTGATGTGACTACTTACCGGACACCGGATCTTCCAGTCACGCTTTTACGGATAGTGAAATTAAAAAAAGATAAAGAAAAGAAAGTATGAGACAGTTTTGGCCGTTAACGTGTCATCGTCTCGTCAATTTTCGTTGGAGATTGATGATATACTAAAAGGAACGAAAACAGAGCGGAAGATCGACTGAAAGCTTTTGGGTTTGGTTTAGTATGAAGATTCTTCAACTTGGAATATCTAACGGGTTGCTTAACAACCCGAAGGTAAGACCGTTGGTACAGAGAAGAAAGGAGACGGCCCGAAGGAGAATGTTCTTGTTAGCACAAGCCATTCCATCTAGAACCCAGGCAAGGTTTTACACCTCATATGGTGCGCATGTGTGTGTTTGTCAATGTGAATTTATCTTCTTCTATTCTTGTAGAGAATAATGGAGAGCATTTCATTGAGTAGCGAAGTTGGTGGTGCTGGCGGCGCATATTCATATGATGCACTAAAAAGGTTGGACAGCATTTGGTCAAGTATTTGTTCTGCGCAAAAATGTAAGAGTTCATCTCATTAACGAGAAAAATAAAACCAAAAGAAACATTTGCTATTCTGGAAAATGAATTGATACAAAATTATTCCATCAACTCGTACATTCTTTTCTTGGACATTCCGACAAGTAATTCCATGTATACACCTTGAAATTTACATTAACTATTGATACAGTTCCTCAAGAACCTCAGCAGGTTGTTTCAAGTTTCCCAGGGAAGTCAAGCCACAATACTGTTATGATAGACAAAGAAGTTGCGAAGTACGATGTGGTAGTTTGTGGAGGTACTTTGGGAATCTTTGTCGCCACAGCTTTGCGTATCAAAGGTCTTCAAGTAGCCATCGTGGAGAGAAATGTGCTGAAAGGGGTATAAGCTAATGTCAGTTTATGCAAGAGACAATGTCAGTTAATGGCTTTTAATGGATGAATTGTTCTAAATATTAGAGGGACCAAGAATGGAATATCTCAAGGAAAGAACTCTTGGAGCTCGTTGAAGTTGGAGTCTTATCTGAGGATGAGATTGGCCAAGCTACCGCTGTGAAGTTCAATCCTGTGAGTTCTTGACTTGAATTGAAAACTATTTCTTAGTTAACCAACATAATGGGTCATGATTACCGTGTTAGCACAAAGAAATACATAATGCAATTTGCATATGTTATGAAACATATAGCTGAAATGCAAAACAAATAATTAAAACACAGAATTGGGCTTAAATTTATTTGTTGTTGCGGTGCTTGTTAGCATCTGACCTATAACCTTACCTATTTTATGCTATTTCTTGGGATTATTGTGCTGCTTCTTCTCATTATGATATGATTTGTTTGATTGCATAACCTTTAGTTGCTCATTAGAAACCTGGTACCCTTGCCATATCAACAATGCAATTCTCCATTTAAAACTATTCATTATGAAGATATGCTATGCATTGAACATTGGAAAACAAGAAAAAAGGTTCCAATTTTTTAATCATGTTCTGGTGTTTGTTGATTCTATTTACTGCCCTTCTATGTAAATTTCTAATGTACTTTGCTATTCAATACAAAATTTACTGGAAGTTTGAGTGACACAATTGGTCAAGTAAGAGCATTTGAATATTTAAAAGACTGGACTGCTAACAAGAACGTCAGTAATCAAATTTATGTTCTTATGACAAAGGAGTACTGTGCCTTTGATGTGATCAGAGAACACAAATTTTCAATCACGCCAAGTGCAAGCTAGTTTTACCAATTAAACTTCCCAATCTCATACTTGAAAAATCCTTTACAAGGTTGCACAGTTTGATTGACAAAATCCTATTGTCAAAGCTACCTTTAAGTCACCTACGTTTACTGATGCTCTCATACTAAAATAATCTTGAATTTTGTTAACTGTGTAGAATAGATGTGGATTTGAGGGTAAAGGTGAAATCTGGGTGGAAGACATTCTCAATCTTGGTGTTTCGTAAGTAATCTAATTCTTTTAGTGAATGCACTTTGTCCACTTCTGTTCAAAATGCAAAATATTACTATTTTTTTTCAGATTCAAACAAAAACTTCACCTAAGACCTATCTCAGGGGTTATAAAACCTATGTATCCATTTTGCTCATACCATTCTAATGAATGAAAAAGGGCCAAAATTTACTATAGTATTAGTGACATAGATATCCAACAAGAAGTTGATACAGTTTTTGGGTGATATGAACTTCATTCCTTTGTTTTGTCATAGAGAAAGCATAACTTTTCTCAATTCACACACTTTTGGTTTTTCTTTCAGTATTCAATAATAATTTGGTCTCAAATTTTAAATACATATGCACATGAGAACTGAACATTACTTTTGTAAAATATAGAATGAATTGTTTCTCTCTCTCTTGATAATCAAATCAATGTATAGAGATAAGGATATATATGTATATAATTTAGGGAATATAATCTCTATGATCTAGGGATTATAATCCCTGTAATGAATAATATAGTAAATGCTCAATCTGTAACACTCCCTCTCAACTTGAGGCATAGATATTAATTATGCCCAACTTGTTACAAATGTAATTGATTGGGATATCATTTAGGCCTTTTGTAAATATATCTCTGAGTTGCTCTTCACTTTTAACATATTATGCTGAAATCAAGTTGTGTTGTACTTTTCTCGCGAATTAAGTGATATTCAATTTAATATGTTTAGTTCTTTCATAAACCACGAGATTAAAAGCAACATGTAGAGTAGCCTGATTATCACATCATAATTTTGCTGGTATTGAGGCTTTAAATCCAATTTTAGATAATAGTTGGTAGATCCATATTATCTTGCATGTTCCCTGTGTTATAGCTCTATATTTACATTCTGCAGTGAATCTAGATACAACATTTTGCAGTGTATTTCTCTCTTGATAATCATTGTATACATATAAGTGTCAAAATTTGAATAAGAGCTGTATTTTTTACATATCTCTAAAATTTACAAGTATTTGAAGAAAGAAGTAATCTTTCTTTTACAACAAGTATTTGAAGAAGTAATCTTTTTTCTTATTTTGCACAAGTGCCTTTGAATATATATACAAGTCCTAGCTTAATTTAGGTACCTAAAATATTTCCTATTTACAACAATATCCCCTATTTACAACAATTTCCTAAAGTAAATATCCATGATATTCTCTTGTTTCCTATTTTATGATTAGGAAATAATTTCTCCTAAATCATTGTTCTGATTTTCATCACTCCCCCTTAAGCTTCTAGGTGCATAGATGTCTTGCATTCCCATCTTGCTTATAACATCTTGAAATTGTGCATGTGCCAACCCCTCAATACATCTGCCATCTGTTGGTAGTGGGAACGTATAGGATGCAAATAAGCCCACTTTCCAATTTTTCTTTAATGAAGTGCCTATCAATCTCAATGTGTTTAGTTCTGTCATGCTGTACCGATTTGTGAGCTATACTAATAGCTGACTTATTATCACAGTAGATCTTCATAGGTCCTTGCCACCTAACTTTCAAATCATTCAGGATGATATAAATCCACAAGAGCTCACATATATCGTGAGCCATAGCTCTAAACTCTGCCTCAGCACTTGATCTAACCACAACTGAGTGCTTCTTACTTCTCCAAGTGATAAGATTACCCAAAAATATAGTGCAGTACCCAGTGGTTGACCTTCTATCAATGCTTGAACCTGCCTAATCTGCATCTGTATAAGCTTCAACTGTTTTATTGTCATTTTTCTTAAACATAGTTCCTCTGCGAGGGGTAGTTTTAAGGTACCTCATTACCCTATACATTGCTTGAAGATGGACATTTTTGGGGACATGCATGAACTGAGTAATTACACTTATTGCATATGCTATGTTAGGCCCAGTATATGACAGATAAATTACTCTTCCCACTAGTCTCTGATACCTCCCCCTATCAAAAGGTTCGTCATCTTTGGCCTCGCTTGGTCTATGATTATGTTCTATAGGTGTATCAATCGGTTTGCACCCCATCATTCCAGTTTCTTCTAGAAGATCCAACATATACTTGCGTTGGAATATAAAAATTCCCTCTTTCAAACGAGCTACTTCTATGCCCAAAAAAATTTCAACTTCCCCAAAACTTTGATTTCAAACTCTTGGGCAAGTTTAAGTTTGAGGTTTTTCATCTCTTCAAGATCATTACTTGTGACTATGATATCATCCACATAAACAATGAGGGCAGTCGTTTTGTTTTTTGTAGCAAATTTAATAAATAGAGTGTGATCTCCTTGACTTTGCTTATACTTAATTTCTAGCATAGCCTTTGTGAATCTCCCAAACCATGCCCGAGGAGATTATTTAAGGCCATACAAGGCTTTCTTTAATTTGCATACTCTATTCCCAAACTTATCTTCAAATCCAGGAGGGGCTGTCATGTACACTTCTTCATTTAGATCACCATGTAAAAAGGCAGTCTTTACATCAAATTGTTGCACAGGCCAATCAAAATTAGCTGCCAAGGATAATAGTATATGTATGGTGTTCATTTTTGCTACTGGGGCAAAAGTTTCAAGATAATCAACCCCATAAGTTTTGAGTATATCCGTTAGTTACCGGCCTTGCTTTATATCTTTCCAATGAACCATCTGCTTTATATTTAATTGTGAATACTCATTTACATCCTACTGGTTTTTTTTCCTTTCGGTGAATCCACTATTTCCCATGTTTGGTTCCTAATTAATGCATTCATCTCATCATCCATGGCATTTTTCCAATTCCTATCCCTAAGTGCCTCATCAAGTGTTTGTGTTGTGGAACTTGAATTTATTTTTGTAAGAAAACACTTATGGCTTGGAGAACATTTGTCAAGTGAAGTGTGAAATTGGGAATTTAGTGCATGTTCGTGTGCCTTTCCTAAGAGCTATAGGGACATACAAATCATCAAATTCAGGGCTTTGTATTTCAGTACCTCATTTTGGGTTAGATCCTTGAACCTGCTCTGGTAAGGTTTAGACATCATCCCTTCGTTAGTAGACTAAGAGAGGCTTGTTAGAGACAGATGCAATATTTTTTTAGGCATCTGGCTAGGCACTTTTTGACTTATTTTGGTCAAATTGGTTAGGTGGTGTAAGGATAGTAGTGGCTGACTTAGTCTCTGTATTTGGGAAAGATAAATCAAGTAAGAAGTTTGTCTCCCTATACTTATCTTCTGTAGAATTCCCCACCTCCCATTGAAGATAAGTATTAGGGAAGAAAGATTGCCTCTCAATAAATGACACGTCCTTGGAAATGAAGAATTTATGTGAGGGAGGTAAAAAAATTTATACCCTTTTTGTGTAAGAGAGTGGCCAACAAAGATGCACTTTAGGTCTCTTAGGTCAAGTTTTCCCCTATTGTGAGCATGAATATGAACAAAACTAACACATCCAAACATCCTTGGAGTTAGACTATTTATATTAAAGCTAGGGAAGAAATTACGGAGCATTTCTACCAGTGTTTTAAACTCTAAAGGTCATGAAGGCAATTTGTTTATCAAATGAACTCCAGTTAAAGCCGCCTCTCCCCTATAATGTTTAGGGACAGCCATTTGATATAATAATGCTATGATGACTTCAAGTAAATGTTTATTTTTATGCTCAATCACTCCATTTTTTTGAGGTTTGTCAACATAAGATGAAAAATGGATAATGCCTTCGCGTTGAAAGAAAGAAGATAAGGTTTGATTAAAGTATTCCTGGGCATTATCACTCCTAACCCCTTTTATGCTCACCCCAAACTGGTTTTTTATCATATGAAAGAAATTAGGAAAAATCTCACTGACCTCTGATTTGTTTTTCACGAGAAAGACCCACGTGACCCTTGTGTAATCATCAATAAAGGTAACAAACCATTTAGCTCTTGACACATTAGGTATCCTTGAAGGTCCCCATTTATCAAATGAATCAAATTAAAAGGAAATTCAGATTTATTATTGCTCAAAGGAAAGGAAGTACAACAATGTTTGGCAAACTCGCACACATTACAATGGAAACTGTTAGGATCACTGTTTTTAAACAATTTAGGAAACATGGTTCTCAACAAACTAAAAGAAGGATGACCTAAACGATAATGGTGAAGCCAAATAGGGTTAAGAGTATCTCTGGTCATGAAACTCAAGGAGGGATGTGAGGTTTTGTCTCCCCTATTAGACTTGAGAAGGTAGAGTCCATCCTTTTCCTTAGCATGCCCAATCATCTTCCCCGTTCCCGATCCTGAAATACACAAAATTAGGATCAAAGATGGCAAAGCAATTCAAGTCATTGGTAACTCTTTTAATGGACAAAAATTTGGTAGAACTTGCAACACTAGTGAGAGAGCCCTCTACAACTTTTCTATTACTAGGACGGGGGTTATAAGAAATAAAAGAATGATGAGAGATAGTCGTATGGTCTGTAGCACCTAAATCTACGACCGAAGAATCCCTAGGAGACACTAGTGAGGCACTAAGAGCATGAGAATTAGAAAAATTACCTGATTGGGCTAATAAAATTCAGAATGCTCTTTAAACACTCAATCTCTTCTTTGTTAAGTCCTTTTAATTTTGATCTAGCTTGATCATAATCTCCAGAGTTTGTAGGTTCAGTGAAGTGGGCTTTGGCTTGTCCATCCTTGTTTGCCCCTTCTTTTCGCGCTTTCTGTGGCTTCCCATGTAACTTCCAGCAGGTCTTTCTAGTGTTATGAGGCTTCTTACAAAAACTGCACCATACAACTTCCTTATTTTGAGGATTCTGTTGGTGGTGGTTAAGGGCTTCTTTATTGGTTTTCATAGACGTGAATGCTGAGCTGTCAGCATATTTGGATTCCAACATCACAATTCTCCAGCTCTCTTCTGCCTGGATGAGGGAGAAGGCCTCATTCAAAGATGGTAAAGGATCTTTACCTAGCATTTGAACCCGAAGTTGGTCAAATTCAACATTACGACCTGCTAATTCAAAAATTCTTTCCCTTTCTACAAACTTTTGTAATGTGATACTATCATCATTGCATTGCGTTTAAAAATTCTGATAATGATCTAACTCAAGCCAAAGACTTTTCGTTAGATTGTAACATTAGTAACAGAGTGCATACCTTGCTTGATAGATGAGATTCTGGCTTAATCTCATAAATTAAAGAGGCATCATTTTACCTTAGAATAAGATTGAGTAACAACATCCCATATCTCCTTAGCAGATGAGAGGAACATGTAAGCGCCTCTAATGTCTGGTTCCATTGAGTTCCAAAGCCATGACATGATTAAGGAATCCTCTACATCCCAAGCCTCAAACTTGGCATCCAAAACAACAGGAGCAGGTCTTAATAGGTGAGAAGGCTGTCCCTAGCCCTTAAGGAAAGTCTTAACCATTTGTGATCAGTGGAGGTAGTGGTACCCATGATTTACTCACAGATACTCTTGCCTTTTATAATTGTAACTCTTTATTATATATATATACCTATGTTGCACGGATACGGACACGGATACGGACACGGACACGCGACACGACACAGACACGGACACGAGGACACACCAACTTCTAAAATTTGGTGGACACGGACACGACATATATATATATATTAAAATTTAGAATTAAGAAAAAAATTTAAAATTCATAATATGATATTTATTGATTGATGTCTTTCAAGACTTCTAACATTTTGATAGTTCATGTCATGCATATTTG
>JANZXR010000004.1:16965985-17025502 GCA_027575705.1 Erythroxylum echinodendron
TAATTCATAAAAATATTACGAGCCATATTAAGAAGTGTCCGAGCCGTGTCCAAGCTATATTAGCCGTGTCCAAGCCGTGTCCAAGCCGAGAAAAATAATTTTTTTATTCCGACACGTATAGACACGTGTCCGACACGTGTCCGACACATGTCCACCACGTGTCCACCGCGTGTCCATGTCGGACACGTGTCGGACACACGGACACGGCAAAATGGTGCCGTGACCGTGCTTCCTTGATATATACTATCAGCCTAACACAGGGAGGTTACGACTTTTCTCACAGCTACTACTTGTTAACATCGTTTACATGGTATTAGAGCTTGATTCTTAAAAACCATAACTTCCCTGGTTCTCAAAATTCCTTCTTTCTTGAAACCCTAATTCCCAAATTCACCCAAAGTCCAGAACTTTCTTTTCGAATCAACTCAGATATGATCGATACGTGTGAGAAAGGATTGGTTGGGTCTTTCAACCAACGTGAGTTGAGAGAATGCTAGGGTGCGACTGGTGACCTCACACCACAGTGCAGCGGCAACAATGGTGCTGCTATTGGCACCAGAGAGGCGCAAAGGTGGTCGCACAGCCTATGGGAGTCAACGCCGGTGAGTGAACAACCAGATGTGGTTGGACAGCCTAAAGGAGACAGCGTCGGCATCGGCGAGTGAATAGCCAGAGGTGGTTGACGGGGAGACGTTGGAGAGTTGAGTTGTCGTTCCACCAAATATGACAACTAGTGATCCAGAGAATACCAGAAGTAATGATGAGAAAGTTAATATGGATGAGATTAAAAGGGCTATGATGGAGCTCTTTCTGGGTAAGGCAGTGGTCGAATTAATCCCTACTTCAACCAGAATTTGTGATTGGAAACTAGAAGGTCTTGAGTGGCGTAAATTTGTAGAGGCATTTATGTGGGGTATGATGAAGAAAGACCATCTCATGACTGAGGTTTTTGCACAGGATGAAGACACTAAATCACAGTGGATTAGAGATGACGAAAGGTTATTTGGCCTATTAAGACAAATATTGGTTCCTAGGGTCCTACAGATGGTTTTTCATTGTAACACAATTAAGGAGATTTGGGATCATTTGGAATCTCTATATCATGGCAAAGCTCACTTGTCTTGCACGTATAGGGTAATACGTGATATTATGAAGACAGAAAAGAAAGACACTTCCATAGGAGACCATTATTCCTTTGGAGAATTAATTGAAGAATTAAAATAGGTGATGCCTATCACAACCAATGTGGAAGAAATGCAAAGACAACGTTCTTAGCCGATGATCTTTCCCAGCCATATATTATTCCACTAATCTATTCCTAAATTAGTGGAATAATATATGGCTGGGAGAGATCATCGGCTAAGAAACGTGATTAGTTTGGGGCTATGGCATTTTTTACGAGTCTTGGAGAAGAATATAGCAATATCCGTTCCTAGATTCTCGCTGGAGTGGACCAATTAAATCTAACGAAGGCATATCATCAGGCCCTTAGGACTACGTCTGAGTTTCCTAGAGAATCCAAGTCAGAAATTGCTGCTTTTGCAAGTATTGGCTGGCTCTAATAGAGGAGGTAGGGGAGGAGCTAGAGGAGGAAGACGTGGGGGTTGTGGTGGAAGAGATGCGGGAAGAGAAACACAAGAAACTCGATCTTGTTTTTACCATAAGGAAATTGGCCATGTCATAGCCAATTGTCCTCAATTATAGCATAAGGAGAGAACTCAACAGGCCTGTATAGTAGCACATGATAGTGACTTGGTCCCCAGGAAGGAGGAGGTGTAAACTCAGACCATTTCTCTGACTACAGATGAAGCTTTCACTCAATTTCAAGCTATAAGAGGGAACTCTTCCTCATCCAATGCCGCTGCCACATTAGCACATACAGGTACTCTCACTACATGTCTGTCCTCCATTCCTTATGATTGGGTAATAGACTCCAGGGCCATTGACCAGATGACTGGAGACACAGATATTCTATCTAATTTTACCCCATTGAACAACTTACCCCTAGTTACTCTAGCCAATGGTTCTGCTGCTTCTGTACTTGGCAAAGGCACTACCATTGTCTCTTCGAAGATCCCTATATCTCAAGTTCTTTAGCTTTTTGGCTTCCCCTTTAATTTATTATCTGTTAGTAGAATTACCAAGTCCCTCAATTGTTGTGTACAATTTTACCCAGACAATTTTTTTTTTAGTATCTTGGGATGAGACAAATTATTGGTAGAGGTCGAGAGTCCAACGACCTATATATCTTGGAGTCTCCTTTAGTTCACGGTCCTAGTCCCACTGCTTGTTCTAGTATCGTTTGTCCAGATATCCTACATTGTCGTCTTGGTCATCATTGAAGGCTTTAAAGAGCTGTGTCCTGATGTTCAAGTTTCTTCCATTGAGTGTGAGTCTTGTCAGTTTGCCAAACATCAATGTTTTCCTCACTTTCATAGAGTCAATAAGAGAGTTGCGTCTCCATTTGAAATTGTATACATAGATGTTTGGGGTTTGAGTCCTATCGTATCAAAATTGGGATTTCGTTATTTTACTATTTTTGTAGACAATTTCTCCAGGAATACTTGGCTCTATTTAATAAAAAGTCGTTCTGAGATATTCGATGTGTTCACTACCTTTTGTGCTGAGATTCATAACCAACATGATTCCACAATTAAAATATTACGCAGTGACAATGCCAAGGAATATTTCTCTGCCCCCTTTACTTCTTTTTTGTTACAACAAGGTACTCTTAATCAATCTTCTTGTGTTGTTACCCCACAATAGAATGGAGTTGCTGAACAAAAGAATCGACACTTTATGGAAGTTGCTCGGGCACTGTTATTCAAAATGGAGGTCGTGAAAGAGTTTTGGGCCGATGCTGTCTCCACTGTTTGCTATTTTATTACGCGTATGCCCTCAACTGTTCTTAATGGTAAACCTCCATTTTCTATTCTATTTCCTTCCCAATCCTTCTTTTCTTTGCCTCTTTGTGTCTTTGGTTGTGCTTGTTTTGTACATGAACCATGTCCATCTGTCTCCAAACTTGATCCTAAAGCGTTAAAATGTATCTTTCTTAGGTACTCTTGACTCCAGAAAGGCTATCGTTATTATTCTCCTAAATTGCATCGTTATTTAGTGTCTTCTGATTTTACTTTCTTTGAAAATACTCCACATTCCACAAATGTGCAGTCTCCCTATTCCCCTGAGGATGATTTTCTTATCTATCGAGTTCACCAGGTGAGTCTGTTTCCCCTCCTTTTGGACATTCCAACCCCTTGTTCCCCTATCACCCAACTTTATTCTCGGCATTCTCGTCCTTTTGTAGGTCCTCCTATTACTCTAGATTTGCAGATTGATGACACTTGTACAGACTCTCCGCCTCCACCAGTTGTGTCCCCTCGAGACCCAAGTCTCGACTTACCCATTGCTCTTTGCAAAGGTAAACATTCCTGTAAGTACCTATCTTCATTTGTTTCTTATGAGTCTCTTTCACTTATTTCTAGTGCCTTTGCGTCTTCCTTAGCCTCAGTTATGGTTCCTAAGTCTGTAAAGGAAGCTCTCTCTCATGAGCGGTGGGGACGAGCAACATAGGAAGAAATGGACCCGAAACATCACTATGTATCATGTAAAAAGGATGAGTTGGTTTATGAGTATGAAGAGGATAAGAATTTCGCGTGTGCTTCGCATGCTGACCAATCGCGCAGTTTGGAAATTTTTCATTTTTATTGATAAGATTAGGAAAGAGTTGCCTCAAGTACAAAAATTGGATGACCTAGGCAGTAATGCCACAACATTTCAGCACCACATTTATTTTTATCAAGGAAAGTCACAACAAATGAACTTTTGAGTCCCTGGAAGTGTTAGCCTATAGGAGATAGAGGCCTGCACACAATTCAGCATTGCCAATCATCTTCTCTGAAGCTAAAACCTGAAAAACACATATATTAGGCAAGAATTTAGCTTCAAAATAGAGATCCTTTGTGATTTGGCTGATGGAAAGTAGATTACAGTCAAGCTTTGTCACAAATAAGATATTTTTCAGGATGCTATCTTTGGTCAAACCAACAAATCTAGTGCCAACAATTTTGGTTAGGGTGCCATCTGCAATTCTCATTGAATTATTGCCATTAAATGGAGAGTAGGTTTTGAAGACTGTGGGATCTCCTGTCATGTGATTTAATGCTCCAGAGTCTATGATCCATGACTAAGAGTCATTTCTCTTAACATGGAAGCCAAAGTATCATTACCTTGTTGTTGTGCTATAGAGGTAGTAGCTGTACTAGGTGAAGTATTAATTAAAGACGAAACATTTTGCAAAGTTTCTTGTAGGAGTTGCTGGAGTGTCTCCATTTGATCTTTGCTGAAGGGGCTAGATTCATGCGATGTCCTTAGTTCCATGATTGCTACATGGACTTTGGCCCCCTTGTCTTGAAAGGAACGTGGTTTCCAATCTACAGGCTTGCTGCTAGACCCCTGAGTCCAGAATACGGGTTTGTGGGAGTGTTGACGATCCTTGGCCAATGCTTAGCACGCAAGTCGGCACGAGGAAGGCATGTTGACAAGGGAACAAAGCGAAGTCTTACGAGTTAGCGAACTAAGTCATTTATGGAGCGATGAGACTGTACCATGAAGTGAGCGAGATTATGGAAGATAGACTTGTCCATGGACGTGCATTAACGGACCTATGTGCGGATAGGCCTTAGTGAACACATCAGCAGTGACTTGGCAACTGTGGATGATGTGGCACATGATGACGTAGCGATAAGATCGCAGTGGATGAACATCAACTTTAAAAGATAAAGATCATCTGGAAGGATCATCTGAAGATAGAGGAAATCTTTGCGGGTAAGGATAATAATTCCTAGATAGGGTAATCTTTTAAATTTGATGTAACTTAATCCTATTAAGGATAAGATAGGATGAGATTGTGATCTTAGTTAGTAGAGTTCTATTGGGATTCTATTTGAGTCATCTAGCGGAGCCTATAAATAGCTCATTAGAGTTGAGAGCTATTCATTCGATCATTAAGAGAGTTCAGTGAAGAGAAGATCGGAGTTGAGAGCTTTGAGAGTTGAGAGCTTTTAAGGGAGAGTTTTCATTACAATGGCTTCGAGTAGGGAGTTCCTTGAGTGCTTCGAGTAAGAGGTACTCGTGTCTTTTGTTAACATTTTGTTGAGAGTTAATGAAAGAGATATCTTCGGCTACATTTAAAAATCTCTTACTCTATTACACTTGTGTTATTTTAGTGTGTGAGAAAAACACTTTAAACACTTGTGTGCTCGTGAGGTATTCGAGGGCTAACAGATTGTTCGATGACATTCACGTGAAAAGGCTAAATCTTTGCTTAAACAGACCGAAGCGGGATTGCCACACGAAGATGGGCGCGACTTGTGGCAAAAGTTCGGGTCCAAAGTAGACCTTTGTGATAGTTGGTATCAGAGTCAATCTAGAGTGATGGCTGGTGGAAGTAATCTGACAGAAAGGGTTACCAGAATAGAAGCAATTCTTGAGTCTATAGCCCCAACGTATGCGGGAGTAGTTCCTTTGTTGGAACGTATTGCAGCCTTGGAGAGAGAACTTCAAGCAGCTATGAGAGTGCTCGAAGAACAGATGAAAGCTCGTGAGGAGATGGGTCATGATCTGTTGGTGCTCAAACGTACAATGACAAAGCACGAGACGGGTGTCGTAGTGGAAAGCACTATGGTGAAGGTTCGAGAGCCACAAGTTTTCGATGGCAAATGGAGTGACACGGAGCTCGAAAATTTTCTGTGGGATATGGACCAGCATTTTGAAGTGGCAAAGGTGGCGGACTCAAAGAAGGTTTCAATCACAGCAATGTACATGGTGGGTGATGCTAAGCTATGGTAGAGGACGAGGACCTCTAATGACATCAATGTGGGGAGACCTCCCATCGACACTTGGGAGAAGATGGAGAAGGAGCCAACGGACCAGTTCCTACCTAACAACACTTCTTGGCTCGCGAGGGAAGCTTTGAAGGGGATGAAGCAAGATGGCTCAGTGAGGGAGTATGTGAGGGAGTTCACATCGGTGATGTTGGACGTGCGGAACATGTCGGAGGAAGACAAGTTGTTCAACTTCATTAGCAGCTTGTAAGGTTGGGCACAAATAGAGCTTCGGAGGCAAAACGTGAAGGACCACCCTAGCGCGATAACAGCAGATGCCTTGGTGGATCTTCAATTGCCACTACCAACTCAATTCAGCGGATAGGGCAAGAAAAATGGTGGAACCCGGGATGGCAAGGAGAAAGGCAAAGAGAAGGTGGAAGAATCTTCTCAACATAAAAAGAAGCAATAGAAGGGAAAGGTTGCATGCTTCATCTGCAATGGGTCGCATTATGCTCGAGAATGCCCGAAGAAAAAGAAGGTAAGGAGCAGATGAACTCCATAGTCGCGAAGGACAAAGGAGGGAGTGATGAAGATGACTCGGGAGAAGGAGCCATCAACAGCATTGCGTATTTAAATATTATGGGCCTCGTGGAGGAGGATTTATACAAAAAGAAACTTGACGAAAAGAGGAACTGGTAGGTAGGAGAGGTACCAATGGAAGAGAAGGCTTGCTTTAGTCTTCGACAGTTGGCAAAGGAGTCTTCGAAGAAACCACTCGTGGAGGAGTACCCACAGGACGAGGGTGTCGAATTCTTCTAGTGGGGGTGATTTGTTAGACCCTGAGTCCAGAATGCGGGTTTGTGGGAGTGTTGGCGAGCCTTGGCCAATGCTTGACACGCAAGTTGGCACGAGGAAGGCGTGTTAAGGGAAAAAGGCGAAGTCTTACGAGTTGGCGAACTAAGTCATTTATGGAGTGACGAGACTGCACCATGAAGTGAGCAGGATCATGGAAGATAGACTTGTCCGTGGACGTGCATTAACAAACCTATGTGCGGATAGGCCTTGGTGAACACATCAGCAGTGACGAAACAATTGTGGATGATGTGGCACATGATGACGTGGCAGCTAAGATTGCAGTGGATGAACATCAACTTTAACAAATAATACAACTATTACACTTGTATTATTTTGGTGTGTGAGAGAAATACTTTAAACACTTGTGTGCGCGTGAGGTATTCGAGGGCTAACGGAATTGTTCGGCGACATTCACGTGAAAAGGCTTAATCTTTGCTTAAGCAGACCGAAGCAAGATTGCCGCACGAAAGTGGGCGCAACTTGTGGCAAAAGTTCGGGTCCAAAGTAGACCTTTATGACACTTGCCATGGATCTTCCAATAGGTCTCCTTTGTATGCCCTGGTTTTTGTGGCAGTGATCGCACCATGGACGGGTGTGCCTCCTTTGTTGGGTATGCGACTAGCCATTGTGTCATCGAGTATATAAAATTCTCCCCAATTTCATTTGTCATCGAGTTTAATAGCTAGGACATTACCATGTTATTCTCCACTTTCCATGCTCGATATGTTGGTTTATTCTCATATGATGTCGTTGTTGCTCCGGTTAGATAATCTTCTTTGCGCTTTCTGCACACAAAAATCATCACTGATTGAGACCATTGAATAAAATTGTTTCCATTTAGTTTGTGGCATGTTATGGGAATATTAGAATGTTCAAGTTGGCTAATCAGTTGGGTTGTAGAATTCTGAAGGTTTGTAATAGTTTCAGACGTGCTCTCGGTATTTCTAGCCATGGTGGCCATAGGTATTTCGTCATGAATTTGATTTGATTTGAGGGAAAGAAAATGATTTAGATCGAGTGCTCTGATACTATGAAGAATTTGGAATGCTTTCTGATTTATTCCATGACTTCTTTACTTACAATTACAACCAGCAACGACATATATATAGCCTAAATAAATAGCAATCCTAATCACTGGAGTAAACTAGGTTTATCCAAATCAAAGGAAACAATCTTAATAGCTAGTTGTGAATCAATCACAGCTTTTATTCTAATTTGACTAATTCCTTAAATTGTGAACTTCCACAAATCTTGCTAATTCCTAAAATTGTGGGATAACAGTCCCACTAATCTTGCTCATATTTCCACAATTTGTTTAGGAACAAGGTAGATAAACATTTTATTCTATTCCTTGAGACTTGTTCCTCTCTTAAAGACTGCTTCTACCACTTCTTCCCATACAATGTCCCAATGTTTTTGAAAAAAATCTCCTATTGTATCCATCTGGTCCTAGGGTTTTATCAGGGTTCATTGAGAAAGTAACATTTTTCATCTCTTTCCTTGTTATTTCCCTAACCAACTCCACCTTGTCTTCTTCATCAAGCTTTTTAAGACCTACTAGAACTCCTCGGGTATGGCCCTTGTTCTCATTCCAGTCCCATACTGTCTAGTAAAGTACTCTAAGGCAACCCCCTTCTTAATTTCAAAGCCCTCATGGATCTGCCCTGCTTCATCTTCCATCATTCTGATAGAATTTTTGTTTCTCCTGGCTGAGATTGAACTCATAAAATACTTAGTACATCTCTCACCCTACTTCATCCAGCTCATTCTACATTTATGCCTTGGTATTTTATTGGTACTGATCGGTAGTTGTTTATACTTTTCCACTAGTGCAGATTCCTCTTTTCTCACTTGTAGATCTTCTGGTTTGTCTAATAATCTCTTCTAACATTTCTTTAGCTCCTCCAAAGCAACAGCTTTAGCTTTTAACTCTGGTTGTACTATTTCTCAACTGAGCAATTTCAATATGGTTTTCAATGATTTCAACTTCATGCTAAGTTGTTAACCCTTTGAGCCTGGAACCTTCCTCTGCATCTCCACTTTAAGTATCTTTCTGAATTCAGGATTGTCCATCGAGTGATTGAATATCCTAAATGGGGCCTTCCTCTTCCTATCACCTGTTAACAATTCCACTACTATTGGACTATGATCTGATACAGATGGATCATCAAACATAGCATTACTTGTTGGGTATGTCTTTATCCACTTATCATTAACCATACATCTGTCGAATTTCCTCAACAAAAACCATTCCCCCGATTGCTAGTTGTTTCAGGTATAAAAGTTACCATATCGTTTCAGATCAACCAAACTTGTTTTCTCCACTGTTTCCTAAAGTTCTCAACAGTTTGCTTGGTTCCATCTTCTCCCTCCCTTGTGATTCTTCTAATTTTAGAGTATAGTTATAATCTTCGAGGATTGCCCATGGATGACTCATTGAATTGCTTGTTTTCTCCAGCTCATTCCATGCATGTTGCCTCAGGAATTTATGGTTTGTTGCATACATCACTAGGAATATTTGAGAGATACTCTTAGCTATCAAATCTATCAATTATAAGAAGAGATAACTACAAATATTAGTTCCTAAATGTATACATAGAAATAATCCAATCTAATAACTCTAGTCAACACTCCACCTCATGTTAGTGCATAGATATCACACATGCCCAACTTACAAATTAGATTGTGTGAAATTGCTTGCTGTAGAGTCCTTTGGTGAAGACATCTGTCAGTTGTTCATTAGAGCCCACATGGGATAAGTGTAAAGAGTCATTCACAACTTTCTCCTTTACAAAGTGTCGGTCAATTTCTATGTGTTTTTTTCTATCATGCTGAATAGGATTGTGACCTATGCTAATTGCAGCTTTGTTATCACAATAGAGGGATAAACTTCCTTAATCCAATAGTTGTAACTCATTCATCAGCTTGCTTACCCACAAGAGTTCGCACACTCCTTGCACCATAGCTCTATATTCAGCTTCCGCACTGGATCTAGAGATTACATTATGTTTCTTGCTATTCCAAGTGACTAAATTTCCTCCTATGAGCGTACAATAACCATTGGTTGATCTCCTATCATCTGGAGATCCAGCCCAATCAACATCTGTAAATGCTTCTATCTTAAGGTGACTATTGTTAGTAAACGAAAGGCCTTTTCTTAGTGTAGACTTCAAATAGCGCAGGATACGGAATACAACGTGTAAGTGTGGTTCTTGTGGATCGTGCATATACTAACTCATCATGCTAACTACATCTGCTATGTCTAATCTGGTGTGAGAGAGATAGATGAGTCTCCCAACTAATCTCTGATATCTTCCCATGTTTACCGATGTACTTATTCCCGCTTGAAGTTTGTGGTTGCTCTCGATAGGAGATTCAACTGGTATATAACTAATTATACCGGTTTCTTCTAACAAGGCTAAGACATATTTTCTCTAAGAGATAAATATGCCTTTAACTAATCTAGCGACTTCAACTCCTAAGAAGTATTGCAACTTCCTTAGATCCTTAATTTCAAATTCTTGAGCAAACAGTTTCTTCAACCTAACCATCTGTTCTGTATCACTTCCCGTTACCACAATGTCGTCAACATAGACAATGAGAAGCGTGATCTTCTCTTGGGCATGATTAATAAATAGGATATGATCTGTATTATTTTGGTGATAACCAAAGGAAATCTGGTAGCCATGAAGGCCCAGGTCCAATGGTTGGGCCAAAACCTTTATTGGTTTATCGCAGGAGGAAGAAACAGAATGCTAAGTTGGAGAAAGAGTGAATGATGAGCTGCAAATTTAGACAAGCAAGCGTAACTGTTCGGAAGAATAAGGGAATGATTGTGTAGTGCTATTTGGGGAATGCTAGGAGGGGAATATATGCTAGTTAGGAACGATGATGAGGGTATCTTGTTATTTGCATTAGTGAATTGTACGGCCTTTGACTGGGGAGCTATTGCTTTAAGTTTTTCCTCTGTCAATACAATCTGCTATTTCTTTGGTTTCCCTACCCTTACTCTATCAAAATCATGGCCTGACTGAACTTTTAAAACCATACTCTGGGTGATTGCTTTAACCCATACAAGGTCTTTTTAGCCTACAAACCTCCTATTGTGTCTTCTCTTCTTCAAACCCGGGAGGAATCTCCATATACACCTCCTCCTTCAGATCCCCACGAAGGAAATCATTTTTAACAGCAAATTGCTATAATTCCCATTCTAAGTTAGCTGCACAAGAGAGTAGAATTCTGCTTGTATTGATCTTAGAAATAGGAGCAAAGGTTTCTTGATTGTTCACTCCATATGTTTGAGTAAAGTCTCTAGCTACCAATCTCGCCTTGTACCTCTCAATAGATCCATCTAGCTTATTCTTCATTGTGAATACCCATTTGCAGCCAACTGTCTTTTTTCCTTCTGGAGCAGTGAGGAGTTCGCAGGTTTCATTTTTTACCAGGCCTTCATTTCCTCATCCATAGCTTCTTTCCATTGGACATTTTCCATTTCCTCTCTCCAGTCTAGTGGAATGGACATAGAGGAAACTGACAAGACAAAGGCTTTATAAGGAAGAGACAGTGAGTCATAGGAAACAAAGTTAGAAATTGGGTGTTTAGAGCAAGTTCTAACACCCTTCCGAAGAGTAATAGGCTTATCTGAATCATCAAATAAATCGTATTCTAACTCACCAGTGTTTTCGAGGGAAAAGGAAGCATAGACTGCATGATGGCTTTTTCTGTCCTATCTTGTCTTGAGTATGTTTGCAAATATAGTCTATCTATGCACCTACTTCGATCCTCCTGAACCACACTATTTTTCTCCCCCCTGAAATCTCTCTCCCTTACATTATCAAGCAACACCTCTTCGCTCTCATTCTCCCCTTGAAGAGGAGTTTGATGTGTAGTAAAATAGGAGTCACACTCTAAAAAAAGTGATGTCCATACTTACAACGTATTTCTTAGATGGGGGGTGATAACACTTATATCCCTTTTGTGTGAGAGAGTATCCAACAAACACACATTTCAAAGCTCTAGGCTCCAACTTGCCTATATTCTGAGCATGAATAAAGCAAATATACCTAAATACTCTTGGAGGTACAGTATACAAATTTTTACCTTGCAAAATTTTTACAGGGCTTTTAAAGTCCAAAATTCGAAGTGGCATTCTATTGATAAGATAGACAGTTGAAAGGATGACATCACCCATTATCCCTTTGGAAGATTTATGTTGAACATGAGTGATCGAGCTATCTCTAGAATATGTCTGTACTTCATTTCTGCAACTCTGTTTTGTTTGCTAGTAAAGGAACATCTGGTTTGATGTATTATTCCATAGGAATAAGCACAAAATTTTCCATCCATATACTCCAATCCATTATCATATCACAGGATTTTAACTTTAGCATCATGTTGGGTATAACTCTATGAAAAGACCAAAAGCACGAAAACACTTCATTCTTGGCTTTCATCAAATAAACCAAAGTTAATATTGTGCAACAATCAATAAAAGTCACAAACCATCTATGGCTAGAAAGAGAGGGATTTTGAGTAGGACCCTAAACATTAGAGTGAATTGTCATAAAAGGAACAGTACTTTTATTATTAGATAAATGATAAGAACTTCTCGTATGTTTTTGGTAAGTTCACATGCTTCACAAAACAAATAATTAAAAGAAGTTATTTTAAACAAGCTTGGATATAATTTTTCTAGAGAAAAAAAATGAGGGATGTCCTAACCACCTATGTTACTGTAGAATTTTGTTATTGATCACATCATTCCCAAGAGACGCTTGATGAGTAACTATCATGGGATTTTCTTCCAAGACATGTAAGTCATCCTACAATCTACTAGTTCCAAGCCTCTATCCTATGTGGAGGTTTTGAAGAACATAATAGTCAGGAAAAAATTCAACTTTACAATTAAGATCCTCAGTGATAGAACTAACAGAGAGAAAATTAATTGGAAAACAAGTTATGTGAAGAACTAATGATAAAGTGATATTGGGAGTACAGTTAACAAAACATGTACCAGATACAGAGGTGAAAGACCCATCTGTTATTCTAATATTATCCCTTTCTTTTCATGAGAATATGTTAAAATTTTGTTTTGAGAACCTGTCATATGTCTGTTACCTCCAAAGTCTATAATCCAAGGATTATCTTTAGGATTTGAGTACACAGTACTTGATTTTGCAATATTTGATGTACCAACTGTGGAAGGAGAGTCCAGTTTTGAGAGAAGATGTCTTAAGTTCTGAGGTTCCTCATTGGATAAAACTCTAGTTAACGATGTTTCAAATGCTTCATTCCCTTCATCCAAGAGAGCATGACTCCTTAACATTGAGCCACCGCATTTTCCACGACTCTGATTTGGCCACCTTTGCAGTTTTCAGTAAGTTTCTTTGGTATGCCTTTGTTTTCTACAATAATCACAATGCAAGTGATCCTTATCAGATTTTGGCTTCTCAATAAAACTAGCTATTGATCCTGCTTTCTCAACAATGGTTGTATGTAGCATAACATTTCTTTAACTTTATTCTTGCTGAACAAGAGATTGTGTAAGCTGTACTGAAGGGAAAAATTCTTTTCAAGGATAATACCTCGTATATGATCATATTCTGGGTTGAGACCCGCTAAAAAAATCCAATATCTGATCCTCTAATATCATTTTTTGGAATTTAGCAACATCTTTTACACATTCTGCTTGAAAATCCTGATAGTAATTGAGTTCCTGCCACAATGCACATAGGTTTGCAAAATACTGTGATACAATCATTATCTCCCTGTTTGGTGTTATGCAATTTATTACAAATATAAAAAATTTGTCTTTATTACCTAGTTGAGAGTACGTAAAAGAAATAGCTTGCCATATCTTTGTTGCTGTGTCACGTAACAAATACGTTTGAGCAATCTTCAGTTGCATTGAATTGATAAGCTACGACATCATGAAGGAATTCTCGAACTCCCAATGATTATAATCAAGATTATTGACATCAAGTCTCTGACTACCACCTCTAATGTAACCCTATAAGCCTCTAGCTTTGATGAACAATAAACAAAATCTTGATTGGTTCCATCAAGTTTCACGGGATTGATTTGAAGTGAAGGATTATCAGAACTTGAAAGCTTACCTTTTTTCCCATTCATCTTCTTTAGAATCACTCATGACAACGAAAATATACCAACAGAAAGGATTTAGAAAAAAAACATACTTTTGGCATTTTTTTTGACAGAGTACCGGAGATCAGACACCTTAGGGGGGATGAATAGGAGCCAATGACAATGGTGGTCCAAGATGTGCGACAAAAGCTAACAATCTGTGGCGAAGCATGGCTACACCGGTGATGTCAGGTCTGTCATAAGGAGGGTCACCGGTTGGTTCTAAAACAGGCTGGGTGGGTGATGAGAGAAAAAGCACTTTGTTTTTGGGCGAGTACAAACTTAGCCGTTTACTATTCCGAACAGAGAGGAACAGCTAAGGAAAAAAATTATGAGAAGAAGAACAAGCAATCAGACAAGGCTTTGATACCAAGAAGAAAGCATGAGCGTTTTCTATATTGAATTGAGATATAGGTACATAGGAATTCTATGTTGTATATACAAAAGGCCTAGGAATATTTAGAAGATATTCTTAGCTATCAAATCTCTCAATTATAAGAAGAGATCACACATATAGTAATTCCTTAATATGTATAAAAAATAATCCAATCTAATAACTCAGTCAACATATTATTAATCAGAGAAGGCACCTGCTTGTGTTTAGCAAGCTCACATACCTCACAATGAAAATTTTCTGCATCAAGATTTGTAAATAAATAGGGAAACATAGTCTTAGTAATTTGAAATGATGGATATCCTAACCGATAATGGTGAAGCAAAAATTTTCCTTTATTGGATGCAACAGAATTTGGTATAAATGGGATAATTTGCCCCTAGTTATGTTCAACTGACTTGGTGTTTCGAGATAGTAGAGGCCAACCCATTCTCTAACAAGTCCAATCATCCTCACCAAATCCTTGTCTCGAAATACAGAATGACTACTGTAAAAATTCACATTACAACATAAATCTTGGGTGAGTTTTTGTATGGAAACAAGGTTGGTTAATAGTTTAGGAAGATGAAAAATATTTCTTAAGAGTTATTGATGGACTTATTTTGACATTCCCTACACCTGCTACAGTTGTTAAAGATCCATCGGTTGTGGGTATTTTTCTCGTACTTAGACATGGAGTGTATGCTGAGAAATATTTGGATAAATGGGTCATATGGCTAAAGCTCCTGAGTCCACGACCCAAGAGTTGGTAAATTTTGTATTTGGGAAAATAGAAACTTCCCTAAATACACCAAATAACAAGTATTTGAAGGCTTTTCATGGCTGTTTATAAGAGATCTCACTATGTGAATCTCTTTTTCATTAAGACCATCGTTAAAACCACTCGGCTTTTGATATGTTAATTTCGCTAATTGCTGGAATCAAGCAGTTTCTTCCAACTGTATAGTAGTGATATTTCTTGCTTCTTCAACTTTTGACATTTTCTTGTTTCTACAAGGAGCTAAACCTTAGACACTTCCCTTAGACACTTCCATCAATAAAGCTGGAAGAAATGCTCTGTTTTAGAGCACAATAATCAGCAATGAAGGCTAAGATGATGGAGAGAAAACAAGGAGGAGACAACAATAAAGGCTGAAATGGAAGGAAGAAAATAGGGTACAGGAATGAAGGCTGAACCAAAGGAGAAAAACAGAGATATGTTTGCAACAATAAAGGCTGGAAACAACTTGATCCAAAGAGTCTGATGTGGCTCTAATACCATGTCAAAATATGAATAAGAACTATATTTTTTGGATATCTCTAAAGTTACATCAAGTATTACTTACATGCAAAATTCTAGTACCTATAAATGGAACTAATAATTCTAATACAATATCTAAACCCATAATTTATGGGATACTCTCTTATCCCATGATTTATGGGATATTCTAATATAATAGAAAATTTAATAAAATACAATCAATCATCATACATGATTTTTCCATAATAAGGATATATACACTTTTATAAAATTAATTTAGGAATACAATCCCTGTAATGAATAATATAATCAATGCTCAATTTGTAACAGATGTTGAAGCTGTAACGATTTTTAAGTATTTTTCTTCCTATAATAGATTGTATTATTTGACAATTGTGACTTGCAAAAATTTTTAAGAGGTCAAATTCAGCTATATCAATGTTTAAGAGTTTGTGAGATGCACATTGTAACAATGCTATCATGATATGCACATATGTCCAGGGAAATAGGGACTAGTATGAATATGCTATTAACTTTTGAATATTTACTGCTGGTGCTGGATCGTTCTTGATGCAGCTTCTAATCTTTTTAATATGGTGACTAGGGATGTTGATTGGCAGGAAAAACTTTTGAATATGGTGACTAAGAGATAAAATGATTTCTAAATGATTTATTGTATCATTGCAGCCCTGCAAAGCTCATTGAGATTGTTAAAAATCGGTTTATTTCTCTTGGAGGAGTCATTTTAGAAGGCTACAGGGTGCTCAAAGTTTCAGTGTATGATGATGCAGCAGTAATTCTTTCAACTCTTGGAATTGCAACATGTAACATAATGGGGCATTTCAGATTCTCTTATAACAATTGTTAATTTTTGCCATAGGTATTGCAACTTGCAAAGGATAGGACCTTGTCATCACGTCTCATCATTGATGCTATGGGGAACTTTTCACCTATTGTAACACAGGTTAGATTCCTTTTTTTTGTTTCTTATTTGTGTGCATATCTTCATATACAATGGCACAATTCATTGTTGTGCATTTTAGTTTTCGGGTATATACTTGGGTAATTGGACATTGAGCATGATTATAGTCACTATCTGTGGTAAATCTAGTGGTTTTGTTAGGTTTCATTAAATTAAAATGGAATGTGGGTAAAAGACTTTCAAAAGAACATTTTGTGAGTCTGTTTATAGATGTTTAAATAATCCTACTATTAGGAAAAAATGTAGAAATATTAAAAAAGATGTAAAAATGAGATAAGTAAACAAATTATGTAATTAGTGCAGGTGTTTGTATTATGCATTTGAATTGGCTAACTGTACGCTTTACAGATAAGAAGAGGAAGAAAGCCTGATGGCGTTTGCCTTGTTGTTGGCTCTTGTGCTCGCGGTTTTCAAGATAACTCTACAAGTGATGTCATATACAGTAGTTCATCAGTGAGCAGAGTTGGAAAATCACAAGTACATTACTTCTGGGAGGTGAATGCCTTTGTGGATAACATATTCTCCAATCAGATATTCATTATGGTTTTCAAGCCATTTTACCATTTAACAGGCATTTCCAGCAGGCTCTGGCCCTACTGATCGTACCACATATATGTTCACATATGTCAACCCTCAGCCAGGGTCACCGAAATTGGAGGAATTGCTTGAAGATTACTGGCAGTTGATGCAAGAGTATCAGGTTTAGATTTAAGACTTCTGAAGAAGTTTATTGAGAGTTTTATTTTCCCTAAAACTTATTCAAATGACTACTCTAGTTGGGTATTTAAGCAGAACCTTGAGGCATTCCCTCATGGTCCTTAAAAGCGAAATCAGTCAAGATTGTCTCACTTGATTACAAGGAGATTTTCCTCAATTGAATTACAATAATCTGCCTTTAACTAAGGATGTTTAAACAGAAAAAAAAATTCTTAAGAATTTGCTCCTAATAACAGTAGGATCTTGATTTATTCTTTCCAACTTTCCACACTCCCCCTCAAGTTGGGTTATGGATGTCAATCATACCCAATTTGGACATCAAGTTGTCAAAATTGGATCTGGTTAATGCTTTTGTGAATATATCTCCTATTTGTTGCTTAGTAGGAACATAGCAGAGTTGGAGTATGCCTTGCCCAAATTTTTCTTTTGTAAAATGTCAATCAATCTCGACATGCTTGGCTCTATCATGATAAACTGGATTCTTTGCTATCTCAATGACAGCTTTGCATCAAGTTGTCAAAATTGTATATAGGTAATGCTTTTGTGAATATATCTGCTATTTGCTACTTAGTAGGAACATAGCAAAGCTGGAGTATGCCTTGGTCTTTTTTTTTTTTCGGATTAAATGTCAGTCAATCTCGACATGCTTGGTTCTATCATGATAAACTAGATTCTTTGCTATCTCAATGGCAGCTTTGTTGTCACTCTTCAAAGTTATTGGAATTGGATCAACTGTTTTCAGTTCATCTAGCATCCTCCTAAGCCAAATTCCTTAACTAGTCCCATGAAACATTGCTCTGAAGTCTGCCTTAGCGCTACACCTTGCAACTACAGCCTGTTTTTTTACTTCTCCATGTAACCATATTACCCCAGACATATGTGTAGAATCGTTTAATAGATCTATAATTTGTTGATGAACCTGCCCAGTCTTCATCGGTGTAAATAGTTACTCCTCAATCTGTAGATTTCCCAAAGAAAAGACCTTTCCCTGGACTTTGTTTTAGGTATCTTGAGGATGTGAAAAACAACCTCCAAATGTTTCTCTGTTGGCTGATTCATGTACCTACTTACCATTCCTACAGCAAAACTTATATTAGATCTAGTATGTGAGAGGTAGATTAGTTTTCCCTCTAGTCTTTGGTATCTCCGTTTATCTATCAAATTTCCTTCTTCTTCCATCAAGTGCCTCACTGTAGGATCTATAGGAGTGAGAGCTGGTTTGCAATCTAACATACCTGTCTCTTTCAGTGTTATATCAAATCGATTTATGCTTCCATCTGTGTTATACTTGACTACAAATACCCACTTGCAATTAACTACTTTCTTTCTAGCGGGTAGTTTTGTATAGTCCCAAATTTGTTTCTTCTTTAGAGCATTTACTTCATAACTGCTTCCTTCCACCCAGGTTGTTATTTTTAGGACTCTATATTTCACTCAAAGAAGTACTGCATGCCCTATAGTTAGGAGTCAAATTGTCATAAGACACAAAGTTTCCAATTGAATATAAAGTACATGCTCATTTTTCTTTCCTTAGAGCAATAGGCAGGTCCAGATCATTCAAATCATTTGCACAATTTCATGTGGCAGAATCATTACCTATGTGGCGTTGTGGGCTTGGGCGAGCTTTTTGATAATGTTGTGGATGAGTGTGATGCTCAATCTCCTTTTGTTCTTAATGCCTTCTGGAATAGACAATTAGCTCTTTCTCTTTTGTATTCTTTTTGACATCAGGAACATAAGGATTAGAGCTGGGTATATCAGGGATTAAAATTAAACTTGGAGCATGTTTGGGTTCACTTGGAGCAACTGGACTGGGCATATTAGGATCCATTGATCAAATTTGATATTCCTCTATAGAGCTCTCCCCCTGAATATTGGATTTGGACTAGAATGGATGCTCTTCAAAGAATGTAACAACCATAGAGTTGTAGAATCCTTTTGTAAATGGAGAATAACATTAACACTCGCTTTGATTTGATGAATATCATAGGAAAATACACTTAGTGGATCTGGCATCAAGTTTGCTATTGTTTTGGTGATGAATATGGACAAAGAATGTACAACCAAAAATTTTTAGACTTAAATTGGTCATGAACTGAATATGGGGATAGGTGGTGATGAGAAACTGATATGGAGTTTGAAAGTTTAGAATACGAGATGGCATTCAGCTAATTAAACATGTAGCAATCATAACTGCTTCCCCTAAAAAAATTTTTGGAACATGAGTTGCCAACATTAGTGAATGTGTAACTTCTAATTGGTGTCTGTTTTTGACTTTTTTGTTTCTTCTAAACTATTTTGTTGTAGTGTATCAACACAAGAACTAAGATGAATAATACCGTGTTCACTAAGATATTTCCAAGAATAGACTGAAAGAATTCTCTTGCACTATCAATTTTGAGAATTTGGACTTTGGTTTGAAACAAGTTTTTAATCATCTTATGAAAAATCTGAAATATTTGTCCCTCCTCTGACTTCTCCTTCATTAAGAAGAGCCAAGTGGTCATCAATGAATGTGACAAACCACCTATGCCCTGAAAGTTTCTTTGCCTTGTATGGTCCCCAAGTATCACTATGGATCAAATAAAAAGGATGGGATTTCTTGTATGGCTGAATAGGAAAGGAACTTCTAGGATGCTTAGATAATTGACATACTTCACACTGAAAGAAAAATGGACTTTTTATTGATCATACATGGAAAGAGTTTTTTCAAATACATAAAATTAGAATGACCTAACCTACAATGCCATAGCATAGCACTTATTTATTCTGAGTTGAGACAGAACACACGATTTTGGTGAAGCATATCTAGAGGCTTCAGTTC
The DNA here is from genome assembly GCA_027575705.1 of Erythroxylum echinodendron. Classification (NCBI taxonomy): domain Eukaryota; kingdom Viridiplantae; phylum Streptophyta; class Magnoliopsida; order Malpighiales; family Erythroxylaceae; genus Erythroxylum; species Erythroxylum echinodendron. The sequence goes on from JANZXR010000004.1 coordinate 16,985,969, forward strand.
TTAGGAGACAGAGACTTGTACTCATTTCAGCATTGCCAATCATCCTTGTACTAATTTCAGCATTGCCAGTCATCCTCCCCGTGCTCAAAGCCTAAAAGTCACACAAGGTAGAATAGAACTTAGTGACACAATTAAGATCCTCTGTGAGTTTACCAATAGATAGCAAATTGTAGTTCAAGTTAGGAACAAGTAGAACTGAGTTTAGTTTGATTTCTTCATATGGTGACTGAACCTATGCCAGTTACTTCTAAATAGCTACCATCGGCAATTCTAATAGTGGTTCCCTTTGTGACTGGTTTTAGATCACTGAATCTTTTAATATCTTTGGTCATGTGGTCGGAGGCTCCCAAATTAACAATCCATTGCATAGAGTTTTTCTTTGCACTTAAGGCAGTGTAGGAGTTATCTCTTTATGCCATAGTTGCTGTACTGTTTTCATTATGATTGTGTACTCTCTGGATTGAGCTTTGTATCATTTTCTACAAAGCTCCTATTTGTTCGTAGTTGAATGGACTGGTTTCCTCGGATTTTCGAGTTTCTGCTACTGCAATATTCCCATGGCTTGCATGCTAGTATCTAATTAGTTGATTGAAACATTCTGTGACTGATGAATCACCTTGTCTCAGCTCACCTAGAATTCCTTACATTTCGAACACGCAAAAGTATTGTCTTTATCTGAATTTGCGTCATGGGCTGCTTTCCAGATTTCTTTTGCTGTTTTTTAATACATAAAATTTTCACCTGTCTCATTGGTCATGGAATTTAGCAGCCAGGACATTACTAGATTATTTTCCACCTTCCAGATTTGATATTCAGGCTGTTTTCCCCTGGTTGAACTGCGGCACTTGTAAGATATTTTTCCTTTCCTTTTTCACATAGGAAAATCATCACTGATTTAAACCACAAACTGAAATTTTGGCCATTAAGTTTATTCCCATTAATTGGCATCAAAATACTTTCAGAAACATTGGTAAAATAGCTGGATATGGCCATTTGGCTAGAATTTGGGTTGGATGTGCCACTTTCAGATTCACTTGCCATGGCAGATTTGATGACTTTTGTCATCGGTGTACGATAATAAGAATGGAATAGGGATTGGTTCAGATCTGTTCTGATACCATGCAGAAGTTTATTGAGAGTTTTATTTTCTCTAAAACTTATTCAAATGACTACTATAGTTAGGAATTTAAACAGAATCTTGAGGCATTCCCTATGGTTCTTAAAAGATACACCTAAATCAGTCATTATCTCCTTGATTACAAGGAGATTTCCTGAACTGAACTACAACAACCTGGCTTTATCTAAGGAAGTTTAGGCAGAAAAAAAATTTTCTTAAGAATCTGCTCCTAATAAAAGAAGCATATTGTGAAGATCCTGACTTATTCTTTCCAGCTTTTCCACAATCTCTTATCTGCAAATTCTTGTATATCCTTCAACTCATAAAATTCTGCTGACTGATTATATGATATCTTTTTCATTATAAACTAACGATTAGCATCAAATGACTAAGGCAAAAGTTTTTGTTATTTCATGACTATTAAATACTTTTCTTTTATGATCGATTTTCTCTACTTTCCCAGTCAGTATCTTTTTCTTATTTCTTTTCAAAGCTACACGTAAATTGCACAAGTACAGTGTTAGCAGAGTACTGCAGTGGATGTCTTCTTTATATTACTTTTTTTGTCAAATTAAGGTTGACATATTTGTCTCTATTTAGATAAGTGGCTAAGGATAGAAGCAATACTAGGTAAAGGCCGGAAGAGAACAGTACTTGACATGTTCAAGTACAGCTCATGTTGTTTAAAGATATAAAATGGCTTCAGAAAGGCCTCAAGTTCAATTTGGTTTTGTATTTACATTCTACCACTCTCATCATGCTCATAACACTAATGGCTTAATTGTGGTGCTATATGATTCGTCTGCTATTGATGTCTATCATAAATTCTCATCTGATTAGTTAATGCATCTTGAAATGGTGTTCAAAGATTCAGGTAAATCAATTCTGGTTTCTTTCATTTATGCTCACAACAATTCATATCAGAGAATTTTTTTGTGGAATCAACTCATAATAACAATTCTTCCCCTGGATTTTAGCTGGGGATTTTAATGCTTTTCTAAGCACAAATGAAGCAGATGGTATTATATCAATTGGCAATCCATGCTTGGATCTAAGACATTGCCTAGCTGATATTCAGCTTACTGACATTCCATCTGATGGATGCTTTTACACTTTGTGCAATAAGCAAAGTGGAGTTAATTTGATTAGGAAGAAGTTTGATAGGAGTTTGGGGGATTATGATTGGTTCTCTACCTTCCTAAACAGCTTCTCCTACTCCAGAAATAATATTCTTTTGGATCACTCTGCCATTGCGACTCATTTGTCTGATAGCAACTGCTTGCACCCATTTAGATTTATTAACTCTCTCTCTGATTTACCAGAATTTGATAGATGTATTTTGAATGCCTTGAACACTAACATCAAGGTTCTCATCAATATATATATTGCAGGAAAATTGGGCTTTTAAAGCAGGAGTTAAAGATCCTTTATCAGTCTAATGTAGAAAATACTCATCACCTTCTCTAGACTACTAGAGGTGCTTTAAAAAATATCCAGATTGAGCTTCTGGTGAATCCCTCTTCATAATCTCTTCTAATCAAAGAAATGATAGCTATACAGCATTTTGCTAAAGCTCTTATTTGATCACTCACTTATGAGACAAAGATCAAGACTGCAATGGTTGAAGTTTGGTGAGTTGTGGTTTCTGGGAGGAGTAACAATAGGATTGTTTCCTTGCAACACAATAATCAAAATGTAGATATTCAATTCTCACTGTTGCAGGGTGCTCATGACTACTCTAAGTTAATGAACACACCTACAAATGCTAATTCCTCTTGCACCCTATTGAAAGAAATCATGAGAGAGTGTATTACTCCATAAGAAGTTGATTCTCTTTGCAAACCTGTCACCATACAAGACATTGAGACTTCTCTAAGATCTCTCAATCGCCAGAAAGCTCTTGAACTGACAGCTTAACCCCCACTTCTTCCACAAGTCCTAGAATCTCTCTAAGCATCTAGTCAACAATGTTTTTCTTAAATTCTTTAACAAAGGGAGGCTTCTGTCAAAGATTAACAGCATTTTCATAACTCTCATTCCTAAAACTGGTGAGCTATCTTCTTTCTCTGATTATCGACCTATATATTGTTGCAACACTGTGTACAAGATTATTGCAAAGATACTGGCTCAGAGACTGAAGTTGGTTCTCCATAAATACATTGGTGTGGCACAAGGGCCTTACATTTTAGGTAGGATCATGGGGGATAACATATTGCTACTTCAAGAATTGGTAAAAACTTATGCCCGAAAGAGTAGCAAGAATTGCTTGCTGAATGTATTGGATCAACCATTTATCCATTCCCAAAAGTATGCTTAAGGAAATCAATAGGAGGCTTAGGGATTTCTTGTGAAACTGCTTAAACAAGGCAGAAGCAAAATGAAGATCAGTTAGGACAAAATTTGTAGACCTAGGCAATACGGGGGACTGGGCATTCATTCTGCAGGGATGAACCATAAGGTGAGTAGGGGGTGGAATTTGTGGTGGTTAAGTTACAAAAAGGAGTATTTTGGGTAAAATGGATACATAATGTATTCATTAAGCACAAGAGTATCTGGATTTTACAGTCAAAACAAAATATGTCAAGTGCTCTCAAAGAAATTCTAGAAACTAGACAATGGATGCAGAGCGAGTTGTTCCATAGGATTGGAAATAGAGAAAGCACGTCTTTTTGGTATGATAATAGGCACTATAAAGGTCCTCTCTATAAGGTGGAGGAGGTACAGACCTTGAAATTTGTGGTGAATCCAACTTCTAAAGTAAGTATGCTTATTCGAAATAATATGTGGATACGGCCCTTCCGTAATAGTAGGAGTGCCGGTTTCATAATAGAAGAGTTGTCTCGATGTCAGGAAGGAGAGCAGGATGAAATTCAGTGGCTGGCAAATAGCTCAAGGAAGTTTAACACAAAAGCCCATAAAACAATATTATAGGCTACACAGAGCACAAGGCACGAGTGGGCAACATTAGTATGAGATAGTGATCTTAACCCAGCCTACTCATTCATCTTATGGATGGGAATCAATGGAGGATTGCTTACAAGGGATAAGATCAGGTTCTCCATTAGCAATCTGAATTTTGAGTTATGTAATACAGAATTGGAAAGTTTGGAACACCTCATGATTAGATGCAGATATACTAGACAATTCTGGGATCAGTTGCAAAATATACTCAACGTGGCCCGACCAATAGATTCTTGGAGTGAAACTATTGCTTTGCAGGGAAAAATTAGAGTGCATAATGCGGCAGATCTCAAAATTATTAGGTTAAGTTGGGCAGCATTGGTGTACTACATATAGAAAGAGCGCAATTGCAGAGTTTTTAAACAAATAAGTAGAAGCAGTGAGATAGTTTTTCAGGACATCTTCCTACATTGCAGATTGGCCATGTTAGCCAGAGGAATAGCTGCAAATCTGACAAGTAACGTGAAGAGCAGATGGGGATTGGAGTTATAATGGACTAAGTGATCTCGCAAGTTCCCTCGATCTCAAGATGTAGACGATTACTAGGAACCATAAATCTCTGTAATCTAGATTCTATGGATTATACTAGTTTTGTCCTCTAGATTGTATATATTTTCTTATAATGAAATCTATTAATTTTCACCAAAAAAAAAAAAAAAGAATTGCCTTCTGAAAGTGGACTTGAAAAAAGACTATGATAGTGTGGATTGGAATTTCATTTTAAACACGTTACATGCTTTGGAATTTCCTGATATATTTATACAATGGATCTTGTAGTGCATTTCCTTGAAAGTTCTAGTGAATGGACAACCTTATATGTCGTTTAAAAGCTGCAAAGGGATTCGCAAAGGAGATCCAATCTCACCCTATCTCTTTCCTCTAGTAATGGGGGTGTTTAATAGGACTTTTAGTAGAATTGTGGAGAGAACTAGACATTTCAGATTTCATTCTAGATGCAAGAAGTTGAGGATTGCTAATGTTTGCTTTGTAGATGATCTAATTATTTTTTCCAAAGCTGATCAAGTTTCTATTCTTGCACTCATGAAAGCCTTAAAGATCTTTAAAAGGCTCTCAGGTCTGGAGATTAATTCTTCCAAGAGTAGTTTTTTTTCTTATCCAAGCCTGTTATGGCAAAAGAACATGTAGCCAACTAAATTACCAATTTCGTATTGCAATCACTTCCCATTTTGTACTTAGGTATTCCTATTTTCACTTCCAACTTATCCACCAAAGATTTCAGCATTCTTATGGATAAAATCAACAACAGATTTTCATCTTAAAATGCCAAGATTCTTTCTACGGTTGGGAGGCTCAATTAATCAACTCTATCATTAATTCCATCAATTTTTTCTGGGCTGCCCATGTCTCCTTTCCCAGGAAGATCATTAAGATGATGGAGATGGCTTGTAGCGAATTTCTCTAGAGTGGAAATAATTTGGAGTTTACAAGGGCCAAGATGCAATGGCAAGAATTGTGAATGCCTAAGAACAATGGAGGACTTGGAATAATGTCTCTAAGCCTAATGAACATTGTTACGTTAGCAAAGAGATTATGGAGACTCATGACAGACAAGCAGGCCTTGTGGTGTAAATGGGTGTATGAAGTTCACATAAAAAATAGTGGCATCTAGGGTTTTGAAATCAACACATCTGTAGCTTCTTCTCTAAAAGCAATACTAAAAACCAGAAGCTCATTAAGGAAGGAGTTTATTCACCTGATTGGAGACGGCAATTCATCTAAATTTTGGTATGACAATTGCTTATCATGTGGTCCTTTACAGTGCTTACAGGAGATGGAAATTCTCAAGCCAATCATCAGTTTGGATTCAACTGTTAAAGAGGCTTTAGTTGACAAACAACTTTTCGGTCTATATTCCAAGCTCTGTCATCACTGAAATTATTGGAACTCACTTAAAATGATGAAGAGGACATAATCATTTGGAAACACACCAGGAATGGGATTTTCACAAACAAGTCTTATAGGAAGTTTTTTTGAAGACAATCCAATTACATATCCTAATAGTGTCATCCTCGAGCATCCTTCATGTTATGGCTAGCTATGAAAGACAAATTACAAACTGCAGATAAACTGATCCCTTTTAATATCCCAAATGGATACTCCTCGTGCATGAGTGATGAAGAAAACAGCAATCACCTATTTTTTCAGTGTCAATATTTTTCTAATACATGGAAATCGTTGCTACAAAAATGTTACATTTAACAGGCTCCAACTGATTGGAATTCCATCAGAAGGTGGTGTACTACTATTGTTCATCCCAAAAACACTATCAAGTGGTGTTTTAGCTTGTCTATGGCCTTTCTAGTCAAATATTTGGGAAGAAAGGAATTCTCTCATTTTCTAGGATAAAGCTCTATCTTCGAAATAGTTCAACAGTAGAACTCTTCAGTAGATTAGAAAATTCATCAGCCTACATGCTGTCAAATGTCAAGATCTAGATTACAGCAACAAAATATGGAATGTATGACCCAAGTATGGTTATAAGTTGTATGAGGTTGTAATAGGGATTGTGTTTCAGATCATATTCCAATTGTAGACTCATGTGGTGCTCTTTGTAGCATGTGTACATTTTGCTTGTGCCTTTTATGGTTACCTTTTTCTCAAAAGAAATCAAATTAATCAACATTAAAGGTCCATGTATTATAGAGTTGTTGCAGCATAGAATAATAGGCTTTTCACAACTTATCTTATAAAGATGTACTAGTATAACATGATGATATAATGCTTGTGATATATTGTGGATCCCTTTGCTAGCCCTTTTATTCTGAGCCATGAACTCAAGGTAATATCAAGCACAGTGATGCTGATCTTAGATCATCCACAAGAAAATATTATGAGTAGTGAACTAGGTTCAAGAGAATAGATTGTACACTTAAGGAAGCTCTTACCTTGATATGTTCTGGTAAAATTTGATTTTGTGAGGTAAGGCATTGTGTTTTAGTTGATTGAGTCAATTGAGCAATTTATTTGGTTGTTTATAGATAATTTATAGTTGCATTTTTCTTTAAATGATGTAATGATGTCACTCATTGCTCTTTTGGTTCATTCAACTAGGATTATGAAATCTTGAGGTTCATCTGCTTCATGTCACTAATAATTTATTATACTTTTTGGATGGACAGTGCAAATACTGATGTATCTCCTCAAATTTTTGCCTATGTTTAACACTCACCAAAAACAACATGCATTTCAATGTTTTGTAGGCCGTTTCTCTTGAAAATCTGGAGATACTGAGAGTCATATATGGCATTTTCCCTACATATCGTGACAGGTAATTGTGTATCATACATAGAAAATTCATCGTACTCAAATAATGAACTAGTGAATAGCTATCATATGGCCCAAAATGGAAGTAACATAAACAACTAATTCAATAATTACACTTTGAAGTTTGGTCAACTAAACTAAGTACACTTTGTCAATATTGAAGGCTAGAGAGAAGTGATCCTCCTTCTCTCTAGATTTCTTGGGTTGATCATCCTGCTTCCTGCTACTGCAGCTTACTCGAGTAAGTAATTTGTTCTCCAAATTTCTCACCCTTCTGCCTCTGAATTCCACTTAACCCTGCTTCCATCCTCTTGAACTCTCATTGCCTCCCATCTTCTGGTCTTTTCTTGCTTACTCTTTTCCAGCTCACTCGAATAAGTTCTAGCTTCCTAAACTGCTTCTCTGTCTTTTAACCCCCACCTTTCCTACTTCTTGTGCTTCTCTTCCTTCTTCCTCCAACTTTTGATCTTCTCATCCCCTTCTACAACGTTGTAGCTCCTGAGTAGATTACCCCAGACTGCTACATGGTAAAAAAAGTCTCTCACATAATTATTCCTCCTTGCCGCCTTTAAATTGCCCTTTTTACCATTTATAGTAATTGTTTTTCAAACCTCAGAACTTGCTCACCCTATAAATAAAAATGTCTGCCACTCCTTTACACATTGAGATTGCTGCTCCTAATGAAAGCAAAAAGCTCCTTCAGCTACAAAAACAATTGAACCTCAAGAAGCTTAAGCAACTAAGGATCAACCTTCCTTACTCACTTGGGTGCGAACATGGTTAAGTGTTGTTGGAGATGATGCTGCCAAATTAAAGCTATCTTTCCTCTTGATAACAAATCTAACATTGTAAGCCCTCCTTTAGAAGTGTTGAAACTTGGGGCAAGCAGATGGAGGAATTCACTAGTGGGTTACTTTGCGGCTAGAAGACTAGCATTTCCCACTGTGAAAAACTAGGCAGAGGCAAAATGGGGAAGCCATGGTCTCATAAAGATTCTCATAAATCTAAAAGATTTTTTCGTATTTAATTTTTCCTCACAGATGGCTGCAAACAAAATTCTAGAACTAGGACCTTGACATTACTCAAGGAAGCCACTAATCCTGCAAGTATGGAAATTTGGAATGGAACTTGATAGGAGCAAGATTAAACAAGTTTTAGTTTGGGCGAACTTCCACAACCTCCCATTAAAATGCTGGAGCACAATAGGGTTTACTCATTTGGCAAGTTCCCATGGAAAACCTTTATGCTTGGATAAGAACATGACAAAAGTAGGAAGGATTGGATATGCAAGTGTGTGTGTTGAAGTGGAAATTGCCAAAGCACTCCCTCAAAAATTGAAGCTGCAAAGATTGGATGAGTGGGGAAACATATTTGAATCAACAATAGGTATGTCTAAAGGAAAGACAGCTGAATGGAGACCAATAGACAAAATTATCAAGGATCCTAAAGTGCACCATCTATCCAGAGGAGGAAATAGAGACCTAGAAGAAGAACCAATAGTTGAAAATGAACTATATGAGCAAAAGCAACAGAAAGAGACACAAGAATGCAACACAGCTCCTAAGTCATTGAGTTCTAGTCCTAATGTGGAGATACCTAAGGGGCAAGATTCACCTCTAAAGGAGAAACAAGCAATAGCAAAAATAAAGGAAAAGCCATGTAAGAACCTATGCAGGAAGCAATGGAAACTGCTAATTAGTTTACATCAATAACTAGAAGATCAGGGAGGAAAAAGGCAAAAAGAAGTCAGCCTCCTAACTCAAACCAATTATCATAGTAGCTTGGAATGTGAGGGGCCTAAATAACCCTAGGAAGCAACTAGCAGTGAAGGATTACTTAAAGTCAACAAAGCCAAGCATATATGGCATTTTGGAGACTAAAATTGAGGAGAGTAAAATGTGCAAGCTAAAGCTCATTCAAAAAGAATGAGAAGTGCATACCAACCACAAGGAGCACTTCAACGGTGGAACAATTGTGGTTTCCAATTCCACTCTAATTGAGATTCAATCATGTAGTACCAGTTCACAAGCTATCCATCTAAGAGTAATTCTAAAGGATACAAATCAAGAGGTATGTATTCGCTCCATTTATGCTTTCAACACTAGCTTTTAGAAACTTGTGGCAAGAGCTAGTTCAAATTGTCACAAACATAAATGTGCTCTAGTTGTTACTTGGAGATTTCAACAGCTCATTATACCACTCAAAAACTGAAGGTAGTTTCGGAAGCATAAAACCTTGAAGAGACTTTCAAACATGCATCTAGAAGCTAGAAGTTATAGACTTAAGAGGTCAATGACATTTTTTCACATGGACAAATAATCAGCAAGGCAAGTAGCTACTAAAGAGGAAACTAGATAGAGCCCTTATGGATTATGAGTGGCTGATTCAATTTCAAAACTCTGAAGCAAACTTTGGACCCTCCCTAATTTTTGATCACTGTAGTATAGAGGTCCTGAATCTCACCAAACGTTCAGGAAGGATTTCTCCATTCAGATTCTTCAACTACTTATCTAAGTGTGAGGGGTACCAAGAGGGAGTGGAGCAAGGATGTCAAGCAAATGTAGATGGGTATGAACAATTCAAATGCTTCAAGAAATTGTGCATCATTAGAAAAGCTCTAAAAGACCTGCATATTAAAATATCCTCTAACCAGAACATGGAGATCAAGGTTGCAAAGAACACTCTGTTAAAGACTAAAAGGGAAGTCTACCAACATTGGAAATTTAAGGAAAGAGGGTTTGACAGAATAGCAGATGCAATACCTGATTATAGACTTAACTCTGACAGGGAAGACAAAACAATATAGACAACAAACAGCTCGGGACAAAATAAAGAACTCATCAAACTGGCATTCAATGTTGTGGTATACAAAGTATGAATGGAAAGAAATAGCAAGAAATGCAAACAAAAACAAAAGGAAGCTGTAAGTTTCACTAAATCCACTCTTGGAAAAATCAGGGAGCATTTCTTACTGCTAAGGAGGAAAACTAATACCATAGAAGAGATAAATCAAAGATGGGGCTTATAGCTAAATTGTTTGTAATATATGCAATGATCTAGTACATGGGGAAGATTAGTTAAATCTTAGGTTTGTATTTTTGTATTTCCATTTTGGATTTGATGTCTTGGTTGCTTCTTGTACTTTTAAGACTATGCCTTCTTTTAGAATACAATTTTTTAATTTCCAAAAAAATAATTACACTTTGAAGTACCCCTTTCTTATAGTTTTCTTTTCCATGTTCACTTTTTAATCAAAGAAATTGGTTTCTCATCAAAAACATTTCATACAATGACAAATTAAAGGTAGTAGAAAGGTCAGCCATGAAGCATACTTCCTCTAAACTCTTTCATAACATTCTTCAGTACTTTTCAGTGGCTTAAGCAAATACTTTTGTTTAATTTCCTTTCCTTCTTTATTGACGCATCCAAGTCTCATTGTTAGAACAAGTATTATTTTAACATTGAAATCTGACTTGGATAAATTGTTAATTGGCGATGAATCAACTTGTCAGTCCATTGCAAGCAGCTTTTGATCGCGTCATACAGGTAGTATATATTGTACATCTTCATAGTTTTAGTTATGAGAGCACAAAACTATGATTTGTTTCTCACAAGCATTTCATGCAGTTTGGGGATGCAAGTGGGATACAATCACCAGTTTCATTTGGTGGTTTTGGAAGCTTGACCAGGCACATAAATAGATTGTCAATTGGTACATTCCTTTTGTTTAATATTGTTTTAAATCATATTGTTCTCATGTTTCCTAAAAATATTTTACAGTTATAAAAAACATTGTAAGAATGGCTAGTGTGAGATGCTCCTCCTTCTCTCTAGTCACCTTTGTCTTTAACCTGTTGCACTTAATTTCCTTCCTTGCTCTGATTACCTGAAGTTTTGGTCCCTTTTTTCCCTTTCTTATTTCTCTATGCTCATCCTTCAACCTTTGTTGCTTCCATCATTTTTTGAAGTTCTTCCTATACACCCTTAACACCCCTTTCCCCTTAGTTTTGTCTAGCTACTCATACCCTTCAAGGGCATTTTAGTACTTGCCTTTCTGCTATTAAATTCTTACTTTTTTTATTCCCTCTTTTAGTGACAACTTTTAAATCTTTTCTTTCCTAGAAACCAACTTTTACTAGTCCTATAGAAATGTCAGTCAGTTGATCAAAGATATAAGGACTTGATATTTCCACCCTCCCCTCTTCCTCCTCCTCGTCCAAAAAAGAGCTACATGCCTCAGGCAACAAACCACAGAGAGACCTTGTGACTCGAAACCAACCATCAACTCCTCCTCTAATGAATTGGAGGAAAATTGGAGGAGAGTCTTTGGATAACTCATTGCTCTTTTACCCTTCCTGTGACACTGAAAATGGTAAGATAGTTGCACGAGTTATTGAAGTTCCAAGAGGAGGAGAAAAACCATGGAACACCACAATTATTGGTTTCTTCCTAGATCAAAGGTCAGCTTTTCAAGCTATTAATAATTGTGCTCAAATGACATGGAAAGGTAGAGGTCTATACGAAGTTTTAATTTTAGAAGATAACCAAGTCTTGTTTAAGTTTCAAATCAAATTTGAAGCAAGAAATATAGTTGAATCTGGGCCTTGGCACATCTTTAACCTGCCTATTTTTTTTCAAGTTTGGAGGCCAAACATCAGTTTAGATAGAATCAAATATGAAAACATTCCATTTTGGGTGAATATTAACAATGTCTCCTTTGAATACTGGACGACCAAGGGCCGTAGCTTGCTCAAAATAACATTGGATGATCCCTTTGCATGGACGAAACTACTACCAAAAGGAAGCTGTAGGTTCGCTAGAACTTGTCTCAGTGTGGGATTAGATCAAGGGCTCCCAAAAATGTTTCCTATAGTGGGACTTAATGAAGAAGGAAACCTAGTAGAAGATATAGTGAATGTTTCCTATAATTGGAGACTGACTTTAAAGCATCAAGGAAAGAAATGGAAGCTGATTGGAAGGCTTTGTACAAGAGGAGAATATGAGGAACTAATGAATCTTGGAAACGATCAATATATTTCAGAGAAGGGATTTGTGCAATTAACCAATCCAAATGAAAATCCAACCTCCAACTCAATTCAAGATGGAGGATCAGAATCTACACTAGAAAAATCAAGTAATACATAAGGAAAAAAAAGTAATAAATAAGAGCACTCCTCAGACACAAATCTCAGAAAAAAGAGCAACAAAAGGCAGAAAAAGAATCACAAAAATATAAAGATCCAAGAAATGCCAAAAATGGAGCAGGACCAAGGGGAATTTCAGAACAATAGAAGGTAGAAGAAATAAGGATAAGTCCTTACAAACTCCCTTACTAATTAATGTCTATTATCGCACGGAATGCCAGGGGTATCAATTGCCCTAATAAACTAGCAGCAGTTAGAGATTTTGTCAATGAAACAGAACTTGTTTTTCTTAGATTACTGCAAACAAAATTGAAGCAAGAAAACATGACGAAGGTTAGTGGCATTTGAACCTCAAAAAATAATGATCAATCTGGTTGATTCAATGATCAGATGATGCATTTGGAAGTTACAATGTTCCAAAGCAATACAAGATGGAGGTTACCTTTGTGTATGCCTCAAACTTCAACTTAAAAAGAGGAACCTTGTGGGAAAGCTGAGAAATATGCACCCAACAATACAAGGGCCTTAGACAATACTTGGAGACTCTAATAGTGTTCTTCATAGAAATGAGATAGAGGGATGTGTGTCCAAGATCCTTCAGCCCTGACCTTAGGGATTATGTGCAAGGAAAGAAGCATAATGGCTTTCAAGAATCTCAGGTTTCCATGTCAAGCAACCTCCATTCACATGTCTCGGGTTACCAATTTCAACAAGGAAGTTAATGTGCAAAAATTGCATTCGTTTGGTGGATAAAAACTAGAAAAGGCTCAGCCAGTGTAGTAAAAGGGTTTATCAAATGCGGGTGTTATAGAATATAGCAGTTGTAAATGGCTGTTACAACCGGTAACAAATTTATAGGGATTATACAATTAATGTAAGTAACATATTCATAGGGATTTTAGCATAATCATAGAAATTACTTTCCTATTCTAGCCTATGTATTCTTGTATAAATACTTGTATCATTCTAATAGAAAATGTGAAAATTAAACGCTCGATTGGTTGCTAAAGGATACGCTCAGACATATGGGGTAGATTATTATGAGACTTTTTTTGTAGTTGCAAAACTTTTTTCTGTCCGACTGTTTATATTCTTAGCTACTACATATAGTTGGGCACTTCACCAACTTGATGTGAAGAATGCATTCTTACATGGGAATTTACGTGAAGAGGTTTACATGGAGCAATCACCCGGATTTGTTTCTCAGGGGGAGTCAGGAAAAGTATGCAAACTAAGGAAGTCTCTGTATGGCTTGAAGCAATCTCCTCGTGTCTGGTTTGGGAGATTCAATATTGTCGTGATTGAGTTTAGCTTACAAAGAAGTGCATATGATCACTCAGTGTTCTTTGCATCATATAATTATGGGTGCTTTTTATTGGTTGTCTATGTGGATGATATAATGATCATTAGAAGTGATGAAGCTGGGATCACAAGGTTGAAAGCATTCCTTGGGACCTGCTTTCAAACAAAGGTTTTAGGACCATTGAAATATTTCTTAGGAATTGAAGTTTCTCGTAGTCATAAAGGGATCTATCTATCTCAAAGAAAATATTGCCTTAATTTATTAAATGATGCTGGTTTTATTATGGCAAAGACATGTGATGCACCTATGATACCAAACGTGAAGTTAAAAGCTAAAGATGAAGACTTGTTTAAGAATCCTCAAAAGTATAGGGAGATTGTGGGAAAATTGAACTATTTTACTATCACTCATCTTGATATTGCCTTTCCAGTAAGTGTTGTAAGTCAGTTCATGTCATCTCCTAGATTCTCACATTGGGATGCTGTTATTCATATTTTGAGATATCTAAAAGGTGAGCCAGGACGTAGCATCTTATATCAAAATCCTGGTCATCACACTATAGAAGGTTTTGTAGATGCTGACTATGTAGGAGATCTTTCAGATAAACGTTCCACCACCGGTTACTATGTTTTTGTTGGAGATAATCTTGTTCCTTGGAAGAGTAAGAAACAAAGTGTTGTATCCCGATCAAGTGCATGAGTTGAATATATAGCTATAGTGCAAACTACTTGTGAACTTATATGGCTACGTTGTTTCCTTAGTGAGATTGGGTTCGGTCTAAACCAATGAACTTATGGTGTGAAAAAGAAGCAGTTATTTATATTGCAAACAATCCTGTGTTACATGAGAGAACCAAGCATATAGAAGTCGACTGTCATTTTATTTGGGAAAAGCTAGAAGATGGATCAATCTCAACTCTACATGTCAAAATAGGGAGCTAGTTAGCTGATACCAAAGCATTACCTGGGAATCGGGTAAATTGCATTTGTAACAAGCTGGGCATGATTAATATCTATAATCCAGTTTGAGAGGGAATGTTACAAAATATAGCAGTTGTGTTACAACTAGTAATAGATTTATAGGGATTATATAGTTAAAATAAATTAACATATTCATAGAAATTTTAGCATAATCATAGGAATTACTTTCCTATTCTAGCTTATGTATTCTTGTATAAATACCTTAATCATTCTCATATAAAATATGAAGATTATTCTTCTCATCTTCTCTTCTTTCTGAGCAGGACGATTGATGTTGATAAGAGCCGTGTTAAAGTCTTTTCACATATATTGATCAGCTCGCATGGTTCTTTCTAAAGACATAATCAAGACAATAAAAAAAATTATGAGAGCTTTACTATGGGGAGGAAGAAAGGAAGCAAAAGTGATGGCCAAGGTAAGATGGGAAGAGGTTTTGTAAACCTACGGATGAGGGTGGTCTAGGAATCGCCAAGATAAGTCTTACAAATAAGAGGCTTATTGCTAAAAGGCTATGGAGACTGCTTGAAGGGAAAGCAACTCTCTGGACCCAATAGATCTAAGTACATGTTCTCAAAAACAAAAGTATTTAGAAATTGAACTCAGAAACCAAGTATTCGTGGTTCATGTCACATCTTCTCAAAACAAAGTAGGCCTTGGCAAACTCCATAAAATGCATGATATGCAATGGGAAGAGAGCATCCATGTATTTTGATAGTTGGAGCAAAACAAGCCTCCTGCAACGTTCAAATCTTCGTGATCATATGTTGAGTGAAAATCCAGAAAATGCTAAAATGGAGACTAGGGAACAATTGGAGCAACTATCTGCTAGAGTTAATCCATATAATTTTGAACTATCATCCTTAAGAAGGGGTGGAGGATAGGCAACTTGATTGAGGCACCCCTCATGGAAAGTCAAAGACTCCTTCGAATTATGCAAAACAAAGAGGGCAATAATATGCAAAGGAAAATTTTTGATCTTCTATTTATAGTAAGATGGCTTCAAGAGAAAAAAAATAAAGAGCAAAGAAATGGAGATCATTATAGTGTAGTTGGGTTAGGTATGGATGGAAAGGAACTATAGATACTTTTGAAAAGTAAGAAAAACCAAAGAAAACATATATGGGAGATAAGGCAATGGAGCAAAGAACAACTTACCTCAATAGAGGATGTAGCTTCAATCAGCGATCATCTCGACTACTAGGGAAAGGCGAATGCCAATTCGAAACATTTACTTAGGTGGCACGTTGAAATGTAGACTAAAACATCCATTGTGGGTTATGTAAGCAGTTACCAATATGGTTATGTTGAAGTACATTAATATGATTACAACAAAATTTATTATGTAACCTTAAGCTTTTGAAAGGTTTTAATACAATTTAATTTTTTGAAAAAAATATTTTTCAATTAGTTGGCAATATATTTCATCTAAGTTTGTTAAAATTGCATTACATCTATAATTGTTTGATTGCCAATTAACACGAGGAAAAAAACTCATCAAGAAAATTCATTGATATCTACATATATGATAAGCTGATATCTAACTAAGGAGGCGGTCCACATGTCTGTAAATGTAGGAATATATGAAGCCATTGCTGGAGATTTTCTTGATGCAAACAGCTTGTCCCTGCTAAATCCTTACTTGGTTTGTATTCCTATTTATTGGTTGATTATAGAGTTTATTATATTTTGATTCAAATTTCTATCATTGCAGCCCAACTTAAGTTGTTCATGGCTATTTCAGAGGGCCATGTCAGCCCAACAAGTGTCCGATGTGTCTCCAAAATTTGTTAATGAGCTTCTTCATGTCAATTTTTTATGTATGGAGGTATGCATATGCTTTTATTTATTAAAATGGACAACCAATTAAAAACGCCAAACTTTTTTAGCTTTTTAGATTTTAGTTTTTAACCTTTAAATTTTTTGATTAAGTGTCAAAAATTTTAAAAATCAATCAAATTAATTCATGAATTGAGTTTGGTTAATGAAACACTTGAAAGTTGATATTTAGAGGGGGTTTTGTGGCTTTACTTCGTAGTAATTTTCTGTTCTTGTTGATGAAGAAGACTACAATGAAAGGAGGAAAGGTATTGATTTCTTAATACATTTTTACAAAATATAGTTACATATGTACTAGTAAATAAACAATTGGTTAGGGAATGGTTCCTATAATCAATCCTTGAAATATTTTAATAGTTACATATTCTTATCCCTGTAATCTGTGACACTCCCCCTTAAATTTTAGCATAGATATTAGTCATGCCAAACTTGTTAAAAATAAAATTAAACCAATTGATTCTTATCCCTATAATCTGTGACACTCCCCTTCAAGTTATAGCATAGATATTAGTCATGATGAACTTGTTAAAAATATAATTAACGTGCTTTATACGATCATGTTGCACTAGATTGTGCACAATGTTAATGGAAAACTTCTTGTCGTAATAAAGTTTCATAGGTCCTTCCCACTTGAGTTTGAGGTCATCAAGGATTATTTTGAGCCATAGTAATTCACTTACTCCATGTGCCATAGCTCTAAATTTGGCTTTAGCACTTGATCTCGCAACAATTGATTGCTTCTTACTACTCCACATTACTAGGTTTCCACAAGCACAATACCTGATGTTGATCTATGATCTACCACAAAACCTGCATAATCGGCATTCGTATACGCATCTAGGGGTTTCTCTTTGTTTTTCTTAAACAAAATTCTTTTACCTGATGTAGTTTTGAGATAGCATAAGATTTGTTTAATAGCCTGTAAATGTTTCTCTCTTGGATCATGCATAAATTGGCTCACCATGCTTACAACGCATGCTATGCTCGACCTTGTATGGGACAAGTATATCAACCTTCCAATTAATTATTGATATCTTCCCTTCTCTACTACACTATCATCTTCTCATTCAATCTTAAGTTAGGTTCATTAGGTGTACTTGTTGGCTTACATCTGAGATTCCCAATCTCTTTAAGCAAGTCTAAGGCATACTTAAGAAAGGAAGATGCCTTTACTTGAGTATGCCACCTCAGTGCCTAAAAAGTACTTTAACTTCCCAACTTCTTTATCTTCAAACTCTTTATCTAAGCACCTTTGAGAGATTGTTTCTCGATTGTGATGTCATCTACACAAACAAGTTGTGCTATAACTCCTCCTTTTGAATGCTTTACAAATAAAGTATGATCTCCCTGACTTTTTTTGTATTGCATTGCTAATGTAAGTTGTAGAGAGAGAGATGAAGAGAAGAAAAAGAGAGGAAGCAGAGATTTTGAGAATATGACGGCTTAATGTTGCTTAGGTTAGTCATTTTCTATTTATAAATAGGAGAAAGTAAATAAAAGACTTAAATACCCTTATTAAATTACTGTTATAGTCTAACACTCACCCTCAAGCTGGATCATATAGGTTAATCATGCCCAACTTGTTACAAATACTTTCAACCTTACTCCTAGGTAAAGACTTAATAAATATATCTGCGAGTTGATCCCCACTTCTTATATAATTATTAAAGATCAATCCTTATTGCAAACAGAATGACAATCCACCTCAATATGCTTGGTCCTCTTATGAAATACTGGATTAGAACCAATTTTTGTAAGTAATTGATGCACCCACATCAACTCACACGTAGTTTGTGCCATAGCACAATACTCTGCTTCTGCACTAGATCGTTCAACCATTGATTGTTTCTTACTTTTCCACGATATGAGATTGCCACCCATAAAAGCACAGTAGCTAGATGTGGATCTTCGGTCAACGGGAGAACTAGATCGTGCAACCACTGATTGTTTCTTACTTTTCCACGATATGAGATTGCCACCCATAAAAACATAGCAGCTAGATGTGGATCTTTGGCCAATGGGAGAACCAGCCCAATCTGCATCACATGTTCCTTCAACTTTTAAATGACCATGGTCACGATAAAGTACTCCATGCCATGGAGGTCCCTTTAAGTATCGAAGGATGTGCATAACTAACTCTTAATGAATACTCTATGGTGAGGGCATAAATTGGCTAACCACACTCACGAGAAAAGCAATGTCTAGGCATGTCACAACCAAATAATTGAGTTTTCCCACCAATATTCTATACCGTTCTGGATCATCTAATAGGTCACCACCTTCAGCCATAAGTTTAAGATTAGGCACCATAGGAGCATCACATGGTCGAGATCCAAGCATACCTGTATCTGTGAGAAGATCAAGAACATATTTTCTTTGGAAAAGAAAGATATCCTGTCTACATCTAGCAACTTCAGTACCAGAAAAATAATTCAAATCTCCCAAATCCTTGGTTTGAAATTTGCTTTGAAGAAAGAATTTCAACCTCTCCCCTTATAGATGAGGATTGTTATTTGAAAATAAGGTTTATTTTCAAAAATGTGACATCTATAGAAGAAAACAATTTGTTGGATGGTGGATGATAACGCTAGCATCCCTTCTTTGTGTGAGTATCCAATAAAAATGTTTTTAAGGCTCTAGGATCAGGTTTCTCTTTATGTTGAGCATGAACATCTACAAAAGCAACACAGATATGTACAAAAGCAACACAAACTAACACTTTGGGTAACAACTTACAAGAGACCTTAAAATCAAAGTAAAAATCCAAAAGTGTAGCTATGGGACATCTAGGATTTAAAAATTTAGATGGAACTCTATTTATCAAATATGCAACAGTTAAAACAGCCTCCCCCCAAAAGGTTTCTGGAACTTTTTTTTGAGACAGAGTTGCTCAAGTGACATTGAGTTTCTATGTTTTCCAATGTTTTAAAAACCAGACCAGACATCAAACCGATTAAAGGAAATGTTTAAGGTTTAAAGGTTCAATTGATATTAAACCACTATAAAACCGATATATAATAAATAAGAAATAAAAATTATAAGAAAAAGTAAAAGTATAATGTAAAATAAAATGGTTTTTTGAAATAAAAATGCATTAACAATACCTATTCATATATAATTACTAATAATAAATATAATAATTAAAAGTAAGATCGAATTTATCATAAAATTTAAAATAAAAACTGTATTTCTATATTATCATTTAAATAATTCGTAAAATTTAAAGTACGTTCAAAGAAAGTCAATGGAAATGATTCTAACTTTATTCTAACTTCTTTTTTAATGTACTTTAATCATATTTCTTTATATTTTAAATATTATTTTTAACATATTCTTAAATTATCTTAAGCAAAATTACTTATATATACTAATTAATAATTTAATTTATTAAACAATTTTATAATAAAAATAATAATTAGTTTTTAACAATAATAATTTAAAATTTTCAATTAAAGTATAATGAGATAAATAAATAGTCTAAATTTTGACAAATACAATTTATTAGTAAGATTAAATAAATTTAGTATTTTTAAGATAAAAATAGTAGTTTTTTCTAACAATAGTAACTTAAATCAAAATTTTTAAATATAATGTATTAGTTAGATTGTGTGGGTCACTTGAAAAAAATATCATCCTGTTAAAAATTAAAATTTCAACGTCTTCAATTTTGCGTTAATCATATATTAACATATGTCAAAGGACTTGCAAAAGTGAAGCAAGCCGCACATGCAACTGACAAGTTGTTTTTTCAAGTGAAATTGGGCCCATATGTTAAAAATATATGTATATTGATAAACCGGTTCAACGAAAAACCGGCTGGTTTTCTAATAAACCGACCGGTTTTTATATAGAGAGGTTATTAAGTGAAACCGAACCGGACCACTAGCCAGTTCAAATTGTTTCGAATCGATAGTCCAATCCAATTCGGTTTTTAAAACTTGATTTTTTCGTTTGGCAATCCCATTTTGTTAGGGTGTGTCTACACAAGATGACTAATGAATTATATGTTATTTTTGAAAAAATGTGACAGTTTGATTCAAGGAGTCTCTTCCACTATTTGACCTTACTCTTTTGATTAAACTTTTGAATTATGTACAATCATTTTATGGAACATTGGAAAAACACTGCTCACTTTTGATTTTTCTTGCATAAGAAATAACTAGGTAGTTCTCGGACAATCATCAATGAATGTTACAAACCATTTAGCACCAAAAATATTAGATATCCTAGATGTTTGTCATATATTAGTATGTGTTGGTAAAATCGAATAGGAAAACCAGAACCAAGTTCTGCAGTTTGATTTTTTGACTGATGCATCTTAAATGCAGTCAGTATAGAATCAACATCCTAACTAAAATATAGCTAGTATATAATCAGTATACTAACTACTTATCTCTACTGATCCACAACACCTTAACTACTTAGGTGTTGATTTATCATATACTGAATCTAGCATAAGATTCTCCTATTTTATTAGGATCATTATCTACTAGATATCAGTTTTCCTAATTTACCAACACTTCCCCTCAAGTTGGTCCAAAAATGTCTATCATGCCCAACTTGCTAATTTGAAGTTTGAATGGTTATCTTAACAACCCTTTAGTAAATATGTCTGCAACTTGTTGTGTGGTTGGAATGAATAGAGTATAGATTATTCTTGCTTCAAGCTTTTCCTTAATGAAGTACTTATAAATTTTAACGTGTTTTGTTCTGTTATGAAGTACTGGGTTATGGGCAATACTTATGGCTACCTAATTGTCACGATACAATCTCATAGGAAAGCTCACTAGACTTTGAAGATCTGCCAGAACTCCTTATAGCCACAGAACTTCACATAGACCTTAAGCCATTAATCTAAATTCTGTTTCAGCATTGTTGCTAGCAACTATACTATGTTTCTTACATCTCCATGTGACTATGTTTCCCCAAAGGAATGTACAATATCCAGACGTCGATCTTCTATCAGTAGTTGATCCTACCTAGCCTACATCAGTATAGACGTCCACTCCTTTACTTTCATTTTTTTTTAAAAAATGCCCTTTCCTGGAGTTCCCTTTAAATATCAAAAGATTGATGCCCCTTGTATAGGGAATGTATAAACTGACTAACCATACTTATAGCAAAGGCAATATCAAGTCGTGTATGGGACAAATAGATCAGTCACCCCACCACTCTCTGGTACCTTCATGTATCTACTGGGATTCCATCTTAACGTCTCCAAGTTTGACATTAGACTCTACCGGAGTGTCTAAAGGCTTATATCCTCTCATTCCAGTCTCCTTTACTAGATCTAAAATATACTTACGTTGTGAAACCATAATTTCCTTTTTTGATCTTGCTACTTCCATCTAAAAAATATCTTAGCTGACTTAAGTCCTTAATTTTGAACTCCTTGGCTAGAATAAGCTTAAGTTCCCTTATTTTTTCTATATCATCTCTAGTTAAAATTACATCATCCACTTCGATAATCAAAACTAAAATTTGTCTTTGATGGATCTCTTATCGAAAAAAGTATGATCAGATTGCCCATGAAAATAACCTTGACCCTTAACAAACTTTGTGAATCGGTCGAACCAGACTTTGAGAGACTACTTAAGACCATACAAGGAATTTTTTAATTTGTATACCTTGGTTCCAAAATTCTCAAAGAATCCAAGGGGAGGCTCCATATATACCGCTTCATCAAGATCTTCACTTAAGAAAGCATTTTTCACATCTTACTAATTTAGAGGCCATCAAGATTAACAACAATTGAAAGGAGGACTTGAATCTTGTTTAATTTTGCCACTGGTGAAAAAGTCTCATAATAATCCATGTCATATGTCTAGGTAAAGTCTTTAACGACTAGCTGAGCCTTGCAACTCTCTAAGGATCCATCAGAATTGAATTTTAGAGTAAATACCCATTTACATCCAACAACCTTTTTTCCATTTGGTAGATTGACTTCTTCTAGGTTGCATTCTTTTCCAAGGCTTTCATCTCTTTAAGAACAGCTTCTTTCCACTCAGGAACTTTTACAGCCTCCTTAATACTGGTAGGAATAGGAATATTAGATTGCTTGTGAAATAAAGGTATAATATATGGGTGAAACATTTTTGTAAGACACAAAGTTGGAGAGAAGATGTTGTGTACAAGAACTAGTACCTTTTTTAAGAGCTATAAGGAGATCAATTTGAGAAGAAAAGTTTAGCTTAGAATCACTTAGAGGAATACTTTTAGGAACATGAACATTTGTGGAAACATCATGATTTTCTTGATTTAACCTTTGGTTAGACTCAATGAAGATTTGCAGAATGGTGGTTTTTTATGCTAGGTGTTCCTTTGGATATACAAGACCTTTGTACCATTTCTCATGTTTCCAACATTATCATTTTGTGATGTCATTGTCACAGGTTGTTTATTAACTGATCCATCACTGTCAATAGTTACTTCATCATCTTATGTTTTATTTTTGTGAAGGAATTAACTTTCCACAATAGTCGTAGCATAGATTACTTTTGTCTCTTACATGTTGATTTTGTGAAGTTTTATAGCCTCAAGGTTAACTCTTCTATGTACCCAGTTATACTTGTGGACTTCTTTTCTAGCATCACATGTCTCCAACTCTCTTCCCTTCATACCTCTACAAATATTTCACTAATTGAAGGAAGAGGTTTTCTTCCATTAATTTGGTTAAGAATATCATCATATTCAATATCAGACTTGCAAGATATTTGAAGATTCAACCAACATCCACTATCTTCTTGTAATGAGTGTAGTCATCAGGTGATTTTCACTCATAATTGTTGAATAAGTTTGGGTCTTGCCAAACCCTTTTAAGAGAATTAAAATAAGTTGCCACATAATTCTCACCTTGGAAAATTTCCCCAAGTCGTAAAATTAACTCAAATCTAAGTACATCTTTAAGACGTTATCCCATAATTACTTTGTTGTAGAGTAATAGCGGTAGTTTGCACCTATCTCTTTAGCCCTGGAATTGGACCATATCATCAACATTAAGTTGTCGGCGTCCTAAGTGGCATATGTTGGGTCCTCCATATCGAGCTTCTTTGTATCTCTTATGAGATTCCCGATCTTGCCTCTCCCTTTGATATACATGCAAACAAATTGTGACCAATGAAGAAAATTATCACCATTTAGTCTGGTTACAGTAATATGAATAGGATGGTTTATGGATGGCTTCAAGTTCTAACAAAGGTGATTGAGAAAGCTTATTTGTCCCAGACATGACCTCAGTCATTTTTTAAACAATTCAACCTTAGGGTTTTACTTTCTGCTTTGATACCATATAAAACAAAGAGTAAGTTACAAAAATAATGGTTGAATGCTTTTTTTCCTTTATTGATGTGCAAGTATTTAAAGACTTCAGCTAGAAACAAAAAAGGTAGTTAATCTTCATAATTAAGAACGAAATAACACTTACTAAATTTCTGTCACAAATCTCTTAACTATCTAAATATAGTACATAGTCAAACATTGTACACAATTAGAAATATTTAGGATATCTTTCAGCAATTTTACCAATGGCTAATGACCAGAAATTAGTTATGTTTATTGATGTTATTCTAGTGATGTCTAAGATCACTAAATATAAGTTGACAGGTCCTAATTATATAGATTGGAGAAAAGCAATTAGAATTTATTTGCACAGCATTTCCAAAGATAACCATCTTACAGATGATCCACTGTCTAATAATACAATACGAGAATGGGTAAAAGACGATGATAGATTGCTTTTGGATATCGGAAATTCGATAATTATTGAGGTAGTCAGCATAATTAATCACTCTGGGTATATTAAGGAATTAATGGACTATATGAAATTTTTGTATTTGGGAAAAATATTACTTCTCGTATCTACAAAGTTTGTAAGAATTTTATTGGGTTAAGTAAAATGATCAATCTGTTCAAATTTGTTTTATGAATTTCAAAAAGGTCTATAAAAAACTCAATGTCATGTTATGTTTATATTAAAGTAAAGCAAACTCAATGGGACAAACTGGCCATTATAATTTTACTGGGGGTATTAAAGTACTGCTTGGGAATTAAGGTGACAAGGAATAGGAGTGACATCTTCTTATCCCAAAGAAAATATGCACTTGATTTCTTGTCTAAAACAAGGAAATTAGAGGCTAAATCATAGAGTGCTCCAATGTCACCTAATCTGCAACTCACAAAAGATGAAGATTTGTTTAAAGATCTTAAGAAGTACGTCACCTAACTTCTTCTACTCTCTTCTTGCTGAGCAAGAGAATGTGCAAGCTGTACTAAAGAGAAAGGATTTGTTCCAAGTATAGTACCTCGTATATGATCAAATTCTGGGTTGAGACCCGGTAAAAAGTCAAACACCCGATCCTCTATCATTTTCTGAAATTTAGTAGCATCTTTTGAGCGTTCTACTTGAAAATCTTGGTAATAATCTAATGTACCACAATCCACATAGCTCTGCAAAATACTATGATATAGTCATTTCTCCCTACTTCGTGTTGTGCAGTTTATTACAAAGATCAAAAATTTGAGCTTGATTACTTATTTAAGAGTAATTCAAAGAAGTAGCTTTCCATATCTTTGCTACTATGTCAATTAACATATATGTCCGAGCAACTCTGGTTTCACTGAATTGATGGGCCAAGACATCACGAGGGAATTCTCGGACTCCCATTGATTATAATCAGAATTATTAACAATAGGTCTCTCACTGTCACCATTAATGTAATCTTATAATCCTTTAGATTTGATGAACAACAAACAAGATCTTGACCAAGCAAGATAATTAGTTTTGTTAAGTTTCACGGGGCTGATTTGAAGTGAAGGACAAACAAAGAAATATGTCAACAGTAGAAACAGTCAGAATTCAGAGACAAACAGAGGCTTTTGGAGTATTTTTGGATAGGCTACTAGAGTTTTGACACCACAAGGAAGATGTACACTGGTCGGCAACACTGGTGGATCAAGAATTGAGGCAAAAAAAAGGCAGGAGGGTGGCTCGTGGAGCTCACATACGGCAGAGGTTGACGGACTGTGGTGGCGCATGGCAACACTGGTGATGTTAGGTCTATCATAAAGAAGGTTACCGGTTGGTTCTAAAGCAAGCCAGGTGGGCAGTGAGATTAAAAAACCTTGATTTTTGGGTGATTACAAACTCAACCAAAATACTGTTCTAAATAGAGAAGAACAGCTAGAGAAAAAAAAAAGATTGGAGAGGAAAGAATATGCCCTTAAATCAAACAGGGCTCTGATACCATGAAGAAAATAAATCAAAGAAAAACCAAAAGTGTTTATATTAGTGAACTGAGATATCTTGTACAAAAAATCCTATGGTTTATATACACAAGACCTAGGACTATTTAGGAAACTATTCCAACTATCAAATCTTTCAATTACAGGAAGAAATCAGGGAGAAATTACTACAGATATCAATTCCTAATTGTATATAAGGAAATACGGGAAGAATGAGAATAAGTTTTCTGTATATTAGAGGTATTTATACTGAACACATAGGTTTAAACTAGGAAAATAATCCCTATAATCGTGCTAAATCCCTATAACTATGATATTTACATTAACTACATGATCCCTATAATTGCATAACTGATATATTCTATAACACTCCCCCTCAAACTGGAGCATAGATATTGATCATGCCCAGCTTGTTACAAATACAATTAACCCGATTCTCCGGTAATGCTTTGGTAAACACGTCAGCCAATTGGCTCCCTGTTCTAACATGTTGAGTTGAGATTGACCCATCTTCTAGCTTTTCCCAGGTAAAATGACAATCGACTTCTATGTGGGTTCTCTCATGAAACACAGGATTATTTGCAATATAGATTGCTGCTTCATTGTCACACCATAAGTTCATTGGTTTAGATTGAACAAAACCCAATCTCACCAAGTAAATGACATAACCATATGAGTTCACATGTAGTCTGCACCATAGCCCTATATTTGGATTCTGCGCTTGATCGGGATATAACAATCTGTTTCTTGCTCTTCCAAAAAACAAGATTGCCTCTAACAAAAACACAGTAACCTGTGGTATAGCCCCTGTCTGAAAGATCTCCTACATAGTCAGCATCTATGAATCCTTCTATAGTGTGGTGACCATTATTTGGATATAAGATACCACGTCTTGGCACACCTTTTAGATATCTCAAAATATGAATAACAGCATCCCAATGTGAGATTCTAGGAGATGACATGAACTAAGTTACAACGCCTACTGGAAAGACAATATTAGGACGAGTGATAGTAAGATAGTTCAATTTTCCCACAATTTTCCTATATTTTTCAGGATTCACAAGTAAGTCCCCATCTTCGACTTTTAACTTCACATTTGGTATCATAGGAGCATCACATGTCTTTGCCTCAATAAATCCAGCGTCGTCTAATAAATCTAGACAATATTTCCTTTGAGATAGATAGATCCCTTTATGACTGCGAGAAACTTCAATTCTTATGAAGTATTTCAAGGGTCCTAAATCCTTTGTCTGAAAACGAGTCCCAAGGAATGCTTTCAACCTTGTAGTTCCTGCTTCATCACTTCCAGTGATCACTATATCATCTACATATACAACCAGTAAAATGCACCCAGAACTAGATGATGCAAAGAACACTGAGTGATCATATGCCCTTCTTTGCAAGCCAAACTCAATCATTACAATTCTAAATCTTCCAATCCAAGCACAAGGAGATTGCTTCAAGCCATACAAAGACTTTCTTAATTTGCACACTTTCCCAGACTCCCCCTGAGCAACAAATCCAGGTGGTTGCTCCATGTAAACCTCTTCAGATAAATTCCCATGTAAGAAAGCGTTCTTCACATCAAGTTGGTGAAGTGCCCAATTGTAAGTGTCAGCTAAGGAGATAAACAGGCGGATAGAAGAAAGTTTTGCAACTGGAGAGAAAGTCTCTGAAGCATCCACCCCATATGTTTGAGCATATCCTTTAGCAACCAATCGAGCAACAGAACCATCAGGATTCATTTTAACAGTGAACGCCCACTTACAGCCAATAGCCCGTTTCTTTGAAGGAAGGGACATAAGGTCCCAAGTCAGGGATAGTTACCTTATTTAAGGCATGGTAATCAACACACATTCTCCAAGAATCATCTTTCTTTTCAACCAATATTACCGGGCTGGAAAAGGGGTTGGTGTTGTGTCTAATCGCACCTAAATGCAGCAATTCCCTGACTTGCTTTTCAATATCATCCTTATGGTGGTAGGCATACCTATAGGGACGTACACTTACTGGATTGGATCCAGTGTACAGAGTGATGGCATGATCATGATTCCGAGAGGGAGGAAGACCTCTCGGTTCCTGAAACACCAAACTGTTTGCATGTAGGATAGAAGTTATCTCATGAACTTGAGCTGGAATAGTGTAGGATTGGCTTCTGGAACAAGCACATTAACCTCACACACTTGTTGCTCATCCTGAACCTCCATCACAATTGGATGGAGTACCCTTTGCAAGGCAGAAATTTGTTGAGGTTGCTTAAAGCCTTGCCCTCTTAAAGTGGTTACCTCTTTGCCATGTTCAAAACCCCAACTCACTGTCTTCCACTTAAAATCCACCCTTACTTCCCCTAGAGTTTCCAGCCATTCCGTACCCAAAATCATATCTATTCCACCCAGCTGCAGAATGTATGCATCTATTTCACGACAATTCCCTTACACTGTCCTTGTGAAAAACACTTTGTGCCATTACCGAGTTTCACTCCATACGCTTCGGTTGGAGTCACAGTCAACCCCAAGGTAGCTACTAATTCTTGTCAAAGATAGTTGTGGCTTGCTCCACTGTCGATGAGGAGCAAGATTAGAACTCCAGCCAGCTTACCTTCGAATTTAAGAGCCTTGGAGTGGACAATCTCCCCGTACTCTGCTACTTGACACACCATCTCCCATGCCTCACCTATTTCGGTTTCCTCTCTGTCTCCTATAGCCAAGGGAAGTTGCTCTCCCTCTTCGTCCCCTTCCCAAATCAGCAGTCTCAAATGCTTGTCAGGACAAACATGAGTGGGGCTATAGTGTTGTTCGCATTTAAAATATAGCCCCTTAGACCTACAGTCCATCAACTCCTAATAAGATAGATTTCATGTCCCCTTTTGCTGTCCCACAGCATTCCTCTCTACACGGGGTCCACGTTCAGCTCCACCAGGAGGATTTGTGGGTGGTTGAACCAGATTGTATCTCATGCCACTCCAACTACGACCGCCCTTGGTCGAACTGGAGGACCCGAACTTCTAGGCTTCTATTGTTTTCCATCCCGTTGACTGTTTTGAGGCCACTGAATAAGCTAGTTTTCGCTCCACTTCACGTGCTACGAATATCATCTTATATCGAGAAGAAGGGTCCAGAGCTAGGACTTCCAACCTTATATCTTCTCGTAGCCCACCCAAGAACATACCCATATACTGATCCTCTGGAAGAGGTGGAACTTAAGCCATCAGCATCTCAAGGGTTTCCACATATTCATCCACCGTGCCTTGCTGTGTCAAAACCTTTAATTGGGAAAACGGATTCCCAGTGTACGATCTCCATACCGATCGAACAGGGCCTACTTGAAAGTCTTCCAATCTAGCTCTGGATTCGACGCCAAGAGGACCTTAAACCAGTGCCATGTCGTGCCTTCCATGCTAATGTGAGCCAACGGAACTCGCAGTTCTGATGGGGTGCCTTGAATGGTGAAATAACCGAGTCTTCACCAAAGAATGGAGAGAGCTCTAACCGTTTTGCCCTGAGCTGGTACTCTTCCGATGACAGAGATGTGACCCCGCTTCCTTCCGCGGCGGTTTGGACTGACTTACCACTATCAACGGACTTAGACCCAACCTCTAGTGATCAGGTTTTAGTTTGTCGTTGGAATCCTTCACGCATTTCAACATACATCGCCGCTAGTGCCCTGGACAGGTCGTCAATGCCTTTGTGTAAGGTACCCAGTTGGACCATGTGGTCCAACAACTTCGCCTCTACCACCACCATGCGAGCATCCATTGCTTCCCATTTCTATGATGTCATTCTCGTTTGCATACAATCGGAGCTCTCAATGAAAGCACCAATGATAAGTAAATGGATGGAAATACTGAATTTTATTGAAGTTCAGTAAGGGAAAACGCATAAACAATAAGAGCTGAAGCTCTCCAGCCAAACAATGGCCCCTCAAGCTCAAGAGATGAGACAGAAGAAAAAGAAAAACCACCCCCTCTGCGCTACCCGATTCCCTTACATAATCTCCCCCTTCTCTAGATTTGTTTCTCTCTCCTCTAACAAACTCAACCCTAACCGTTAGCTGACTCATCATTCCCTGAGTTACTAATCTTCTGCTCCTTCTTAGTCTGTCTCCTGGAAAAAGTTAACATGAGTTTGTGGCCCATATTTTGTTCCTTTCCCCTATTTCTTCTGGAATAGGTCAAAATGGGTTTATGACCCATATAGCTATCAGTGATCGTTAAAATGACTTTGAAGTTGTCGAGATCTCCATGAACTTATTTGAAAGACCCCTCATTGCAATTATTGTGTACTTAATACCCGCCTCGTTTCCATGTATGCCATGAGTGGAAACTCCATAAATTCTCTTTGTGTGTTTAGATTTTGCTTATGTGGAATGCAATTATTAGTAGGTTTACTAATTATGTGACATCGTTACTTTTCCTTATGTCATTAAGAGTTGCAGTATGCCTATGAATGGTAGCTTGGAGAGGTTGTTCATGGAATGGTGATAACGACGGCTTTATTTTTTGATGTGTTTGTGGGTAATGTATTAAGCACAATGTATGGGAAGTATCATTTTGTTGAGGAAGCATGAAAAGTTTTCCTTTATATGCTAGATAGGAACTTGGTTTTATGGAATTCAATGTTTTGGGGATTTGTTGACAGTCTTTTTTCATGAGAGAGTTTAAACATATTGACAGAGATGTTGGAGGAAGAGGATGGATTGTTGCCAGATGTTGCTACATTGGTAACTATAGAATTAAAAGTTGGAATAGAAAGGGGGTTTCATTGTTTTGTTGTTGATGAAGAAGAAGCGCATGTAACTTTTCCAAATATCAGTCTTCACATGCTCTATTGGCCACATCAACAAAATGTCAACAAAGATAGCATTTTGAACTGAGTTTTACGACTGTTAAAAGTTTTGACACTCAATTAAAAATTTTAAAAAGTTGGATATTGAAGAGAAAAAAATCAAAAAGTTTAGACACTTCAATTCATTATTCCTTACTAAAATGCGGACTGTTGAGTTGCTATCTATTAGCCTCTTTTTTTGTCCCCCTTTCCATCATTTCCTGATCAACACAGTGTTTATCTTCTTCAGAGGCTGGGGGATCCAGTTTTAAGACCATTTCTTCAGGTTATTTTCAGTTAACCATCACTTGACCACTACATAAAACTGCTATAATATATTGTATTAGAATTTCATCATTGTTTTATATCTGATGACAGGATGTTATACAGTTTAAGACTCTTGCTAAGACATTAGGCCTTGTCATGTTAACGAAACCTCAAATCCTTCCTTCAATATTTAAGAAGGTACGAAATCATGTTTACCTTTCTTCTATTTCATCTGAACTCTCTTTAAAGAACTGATGCTCACCTCAGACGAGAGATTGAAATATGTTATTCTGGGTTTTATTCCTCAATTCTATTACGCTGCATTCTGTTTTAAAATTCTTGCCATAACCTTCCCTTAATTTTATGCTTAAAATATGTAAATAGCTATTCGGACTGCATCTTATAGACTCTAAATAAAAGGTGGCCAAAGTTATCAATTTGGATCGTTATAAAAAATCTGGCATGTGCATCAGAAGCCAGATGTATCGATCACCAGTTTCAATTTAAGAATTTGGCATAATTTGCAGTTTTATGGTTTGAGTGTGCAGCAGGCAATTGTAGAATTATTAGGGAATGAGTTAATAAGTTTGTTAATCGTTCAGGTTGGTATACCTGTGCTTCTTGACTGGTCTGTGCACTTTGTTATGCTGGGTTATTACACCCTTCTCTCCACTTTCGCTGATCCAGTGATAAGGTAGAATAACAGAGCTCATTTCTCATATCTTTCAGGTTTAAATTATATTAACTAATTCCTCATCATGCACTACTCCTACATTGAATAATCTGAGAGCATGCCTGTTATGTTGAAGAAAAGACTTACCAGGTTTACTAACGCTTCGTTCTATTCTCTGCAAGACCATTATTAAATTCATTTCCATCCAAGTTGAAGTATGAGTGGAAGCGGCGCCTTGAGGCTTGGAAGTATGGCTCCGGTTTAGACTTCAAGCTATAGCTCTCATCCATTCAAACATCACCAGCAGCTCAATGGCCGTAATGAATTTTGAGGATCTCTATGTGTCATTACAAACTACGAACCTTAACTGACACATTCATCTTGAATATTTGGTTCGCCTTATTTTAACATTGGATGAAGAATTAGTTGTTGTAACAATTTAGTAGATTTTATCCCTGAATCTTGATCCATGAATTTTAAAACTTATCTATGAAATTTTTCCCGTATTCCTTATTTTATCATCAACTTCCATCAAATCCAAATTGATATCACGTAATTCTAATGAAACGAGAATTGAATCTAGTTAAACATAAGTTGATACATGCAATACAATGTATTCCAGGGTCTCAATCGATTGAGAATCATAATTTAGGTAGAAAGTTAGAGAGAAGATACCGTTAATTGCCTGGTTAAAACTGTTATTGGCAGCCTTCAAGAATTCTTTTATACTTACTAACCAGTGAAAAATTGATTTATATTCCTCCTAACATAGCTCATTATCTATACGACTACATTTTATTTATGTTCAGCTACCATTAACACTACGTCATCACTTTCTTTCGTCATCTTTCTCCTTAACCTAAGATGTTTGAACATTGCCTACTCCCTTTCTCGTCAGATTGCATCGTTCGTGGCTTTTTTCATCCCATTTTTATCCAACTCGTATCATTGTCCCTTCTTTTAATAACCTTGTTCACAAGGGTTACATCAGGAAAACATTGTTATAATTCATATAAATTCTTCCAAGTTTAATGTTGCACAGTTTGTTCTGCCCATTGAACTAATACTTTAGGAAAAACTCTGTTATGCTTTTTAACAAAAAGTTTATCCAAATTTTTCCAAGGAAATTTTTTTCAACTGAATCTGAAACATTGGCAAAAGTCAATGTAACATTAGCATCTTTCTTGAGTTGGGAAGCATGGAATGTGGGACTCCAATTACAAGTAACCTTACTAATCCTCCTAAATATCTTTTATGCGGACCATAGGAAAATGGAATTAGCTTGTGCTACTATCATTGTTAAAAATTGTGTTGTTAATATAGTCGAAATTTAAAAAAAACAAATATCTACTATAAACTCGTGATCAATTTGATGCTTATCTACCGTTTGCTTTGTCCAAACAAATTGTTGGTTTATACCTTACAAACAATTGGTTCATTAAAGTTAGTAATATAATTATTTATAGGCATTCTTTATCTTTTACGTATTTAAATGTATATGATATAATATATGAGATAAATTACATTGCAAATTAAATTATTGCGATCATAATTATGAGATTTATATTACATTTATATATTATCCTTAATAAGTGCTTGACTGACTATATATTTACTCCCTAATTCTTAGTTATTAATATCATGTTATGCTTAAGATACTTATTTTGGTTCATATTTTGTTTTAGGTACAAGTTGGAAGAATAAGAACCAAAATGAGCTAAAAACATAACATTGGATTCATTCTATCAATGTTCGATCTTATTTTCCTTCATGGAGTAAAAAGGAGATGAATTAAGGTGAAGACGAGACAGAGAATGCAAGAAATGAAATTATTGCAACTTACATGACTGTGTATGAGACCTTCGCAACCTATACAGTCGTGTGTAGACTTACATGGCCATGTTAGTGAGCTACACGGCTATGTAAATGGTCGTATAACTCACTATGAACATGTAAGTTCACAAATTTTGGGAAAAAATGAAATATACAATCACTTATATGCTTGTGTAGCTGATCATAAATTGTGAAGCACCCTAATTTTTAGTATGAAAGGGCATTCATGAGGCCAAATGAGGCATGGAGCAATTAGAGACCAAAAAAAGAGCCATATTCCTTTCCTTTTGAGAGATATGAGTAGCTAAACTTCATCCTTCCAGTTTAAAGGGGATATCGAGGACAGTAAACATGTTTGGGCATTTATTAACCTAGTGATTCTATCATTAACTCTCTTTTGTAATTGATTATGTTACTATATGATTAATGGCCAAAAGAGCAAAATGAATCCTAAAGTTTACACGTGTCTAAAATGGACGATAACATTTCAGAGTGTTCAAAATGAACCATGACATTTACAAAACGTTCAAATTGAACCCTAACGTGTGGAAAATGTTCAAATTGAACCTTGACCACTAACAATGTTAAGCTACCCTCAATTATCTACTAATGTGGTGAAACTTTTTTTGACATAAATTTTTTAATTTTTAGAAGTGGGACCCACCATTTGATGACGTGGAATTTTTTAAAGGAGGTGGGTACCATTGTAATTTATAACAATGCATTTTTGGGGGGTGTTGCGTTTAAATGGAGGTGGGTCCCACCTCTATTTAAATGCGCCATTTTGTTCTCTTCATTAAACAACAACACGCAACATTTGCTTTTTAAATGCTGCGTATAAATTTTCTAGTCACAAACGTAGCATTTCCTTATTAAATGCAGCGCTTCCTTTGTTTTTGATTATTAAACACAGCGTGTATAGAGTTGGAGAAGCATCATTTTGAAGAATCAGCAATACGCAGCATTTGCTTCTTCCTCAGACAATCCCTAAGCTGCGTTCTTCTTCACTTTCACATAATCTCTAATCTGTTAACTTCAATCCCTAATTGTGTTCTTTCTCAGATGATTTTAGTTGCACCGTAATTATTTCTTACTATTGCACACATCATTTCCAACATAACTCAACTCACAAGGTCTTTGGGTTTCTGAACAAGAAGTTGACATTTATCTAGCTTTTATGTTTTTATACGTGTAATCTCCTAAATCTGCTTGTTTGTGTGTTTGGTTGTTTATGATTGTATGATGTGATACCCTATGCTTATTGAGGTGTTGGATGTAAGTTGTGATCCCCTGTGAGTATGAAGACTAGATGTTGGTTGTGAATGTGTAGGTTTTCTATGATACAATTTCGTCTGTCTTCCATATTTCGATCAAACTTTCACCCAACTAACTTGAAATAATAAATGTGGTGCATGCATATATATATGGATTGAAAAGATATACATAGATATCTTTTTAGGTACCATCACAATTCTGTGTATCAATACACAACTTTTTCTTGAATCAATAATAAAAATTATTAATAAATACATTTCCAATAATAAAGAAAATTTCCAAAAAAAAAATAATAAATCAAAATCTAAGCGAATTTTGTTCGATTATCAAAAAAATCACTTGATATTCAACTACTCCTATCAAAAATAAGATTGACTACGGAATCGAGCCATAACACATGGTTTCATAAAAGCGTATGATTTTTCTGATCTAAATAAAGCAAGTTTGACGAAAGAGCACTCAATTAGTGAGTTATTATGCACTCTTTCACGGGTGGCTTCTTCTAGGCAAACCTCCTAGCTGTCTCTACACCCCTAATTCCTTTTTCACTAAGTGGTCATTTAAGGGTCTTAGCTAGTGATTTAGGCTTTTTTCCTCTCGACAATGAAGCTCATCTCCCATCGTCTCACTGGTCGATCGGATCAACAACTAAGGCCCCTAAATGATCGCTCCTGATTCAA
Organism: Erythroxylum echinodendron; assembly: GCA_027575705.1. Lineage (NCBI taxonomy): Eukaryota > Viridiplantae > Streptophyta > Magnoliopsida > Malpighiales > Erythroxylaceae > Erythroxylum > Erythroxylum echinodendron. Next base: position 17,021,386 of record JANZXR010000004.1, read on the forward strand.
CCCTTTAGCGAAATGTGGCAAAAGGAAGGAAAATCCATAGACCAACTCCATCGTCTCCACACTGTAAGAACTACGAGATCACCCCAAGGATGTCCTCGGCATCCAGGGGTCATGGATCGACTATAGAACCCTGTTTACGCAGTAGATGTCCGCTTTCAGGTATAGATATGGTGACTGCTCTACCTCTATACGTATCTTATTCATGCACAGGGCAAGAAACTCATGTAGAATGGATTAATAATAGCCTAAATGAGTTCTAAACTATACCAAGAGTCAAACTTCTATTAGTAATATCTTCCCATATATATTTTCATTAGATTTTGGTGAAAAAGACATATTAGAAGCATACAATGTTGCTCTTTTACAGAGGCTAAATATCGCTTTGTTGCTACAGTTGTTGTTGAACTCACTTGGGTGTGCTATCTCTTGTTTGATCTTGATCTCCCTCTTCCTCACACGTCTATCATTTATTGCAATAATGTTATGCTACATATTTGGGTTCAAATCATGTGTTCCATTTAAGAATGTAACATGTTATCACTGATTTTCAATTCATTCGAGATCAAGTTTAATCTGGTGCTCTTCATCTGGCTCATATTTCCTCTATTAATTACTTGCAAAACCATTAATCCATTTTCAATTTTAATCTTTTAAAGTCAAGATTTATTACATAATAAGATTTTGTGAGTTGTACCCTTAATTTTAGGTGATGAGAATGTAATTTACATATAATAGACATGTATCTTTAATTTAAGATGTCCAATAATCTGAATGTTCAATTATGGGAAGTAAACTTGTTTTTAGAAGTTGAATGAGATGTATATTACATTAAGACTTAAATATATATTGTGTTTCTGAACTATGCAAGCCTATCAATACGAAACAATATACTCAATAAGCTTCCACCTTCCATTTAAAGTCCAAATGTGGTAAGCTTTGAACATTAAGAGCATAAAGTTTTTGCCAACAGAGTATAGAGAATGAGTTTGTAAATTATACAATCAAAGGATATTATACATCACTTAGGGTTGTTTATTGTTGATATTATACATCACTTAGGGTTGTTTATTGTTCTTTGATAGTCCCTTACGTGATTCCTTTTGTATGTTGGTAGTTGAGACATAAGCTAATGTTGATAATAAGAAGATGAATTAGAAAAGGAAAAAAGTTGTTAATAATATATTACTGTCATGCATGATTATTCGTTTAAGTTTTTGGGGATTATTTTATCAAATTTTAAATGTTTAAGTGCTTATGTTATCCTCTAATTGTATAATTATGCATGTAGTATCCATTATAGTGTTGAAAATATCATTTAAATCTATGCTTTTTAAAGATACGCTTTCCCTTATATATTTGTAGTAAACAAGTGTACGATGGTCGAATTTGGAAGTACAAGGTTGATTTATGGTGGCACGTTCATTGTAAAGCCAAAGTTGAAATATGTTAAAGAGGAATCCAGTATTTTTGATAAAGTAGACCTAGATGTTGTTAGTTATCGACAAATATATGAGATGAGGAAGGAGTTAGGATACCTTCAAGTTGATAAGGTCTATTACAGGGTACTCGATTTTAAATTAGTGAGTTTTTGAGGTTGAATGAATCAAATTAAGGTTTTCTAAAGCTTATTAATATGATTAAAATCTACCAAATGATTGATTTATATGTAACTCATATATTAGACACCCCATCATTTGTACCAAACACATTGCCTATATCTGGAGGTAAGGATCAAGATGGGGAGGTGAGGAGGGAAGTTATGGATTTACTAAAGATGTTAGTGAAGGAGTTGGTTTAGGAGTTGACAAAGGAGTTGATGAAGAGAAGGATGATAATGTGCATGACGAGGGTTTTATATAAGTTGAGATTCCTGATGACCACCAACTAGTTAAAATTGAGCTGACTTATTCTGGTAGTTTCAATGGTAGTGATGAATATCCAAGCATGGAAGAGCTTAATGAACCATTGTGAAGACCTAGTAATGGTACTAGGTATAATCCATCTGATGCTAAAGCAAATTGGAGATTGAAGATGGAGTTTGGCTCTACAAAATAATTTAGAGTGTTTGTTATGGATTACGCAATGCGAACAAACTACAATGTGAAGTTCAAAAAGGTGAAAAACATAGGATGAGATGAGATGTATTGAGAGATTCCCATAGGAGTTGTATGTAGTTTGTAACAAGATTGAATGATGCTTTAAAGTGGTAACATACAATGCTGAGCATAGGTGTTTTATAACCAACCAACCTAAATTAGATTCCTCTAAGTTCCTAATGAGACATTTTAGGGAAACAATACTTAGAAAGTCTAGTATCTCGATGATGACAATTGTTGAAGAATGCAAAGAACAGCTCAATATATTTGTCAACTCAAGTATGTGTAGAGCTGTAAAGAGAAGATTGAGAAAAGGAAGGGCAAGTGATTATATGAATGAATATGCAAAGCTATAAGGATACATTCATGAGTTGAGGATTAGTGATCCTAGATCAACAATTGTGTTAAAGCTAGCTAGGAATGAAGAAACTAGTTTATTACAGATATACAAATTAAGTTTTACATTTTATTGTTAATGATAATTATAACATTTATTAATTCATTTATTCATACATCTTTATCTCTTTTCTGACGCCATAAAAAGAGGATGGAGGCATTTGGGGTCAATTTTTGGTATTAATAACTATTTTTTAAAGATTGAATTCCAAAGTCAACTATTAAGTGCAGTTAGGAGAGATGGTGATGGAGGTATGTCTTCCTTAGCTTAGGGCATTGTAGAGAACATTGATTATTAGACCTGGTTTATAACTTTGTTGGCTTCAGACTTGGAATTGGGTAGTGTTGAAAGACTGACAATAATATCAAATATGCAAAAGGCATTTTTGTATTCATTGATAAATAGTTAGACGTTGTATCAATTATATATTAAGCTAATCTACTATATTGTTATAGGGATTGATTAGAGCAGTGGAAGAGACAATACCTTATGCCACTATCGGATGTGTGCTAGACACTATACCATAATTGGCATATGAATTGGAAGGGAAAAGATTTGTGAAAACAATTTTGGAATTGTTCTTGGTCAACATATGTAGAATATTTTAACGAGCAGTTGAAAAGATTGGATAAAATTAAACTTGAATGTGCATCATCATTGCATTACTTGAATATCAAAATAAGAGATGGGCAAGATGTTACTAATCCTTTGAATCGAAATGCCCAGTTTTTGATAACAACATGAGTGAAACATTCAATGGATGGATCTTACTAGCTAAAGATAGCCCAATTATAAGCATACTTGAAACAATTAGAATCATGGTGATGAAGAGATATGCAAATAGGAGAGAATTTGTGCATGGTTGGAAGTCAAATGTTACACCCAGGATTATGAAGAAATTAGAGAAGAATAAAAAAGATGCTATGCAGTGGAGAATAGTTTGGAATAGTGATGGAGCATATGAAGTTTCCAAAGGTGATGACAAGTATATTGTAAGGATTAGTAGACACCAATCATGTAGTTGCCAGGTATGAGAGCTGTATGGATATCCTTGCAAACATGTTATAAATGTTGTTCACCATTCCAAACAATGGCCAGAGGCATATGTGGATGAGTGCTACAAGAAGTTCAAATTCATGGCATTGTATGAGCATGTGTTACAACCTATTAATGGTCCAATTTTCTAGCCTATTGTTGATGTAAAACTAATAAATGCCAAGCCAAAAGAGTTATGCCAGGAAGACCTAAAACAACTGGAAGGAGAGGAGTAAAAGAGCCTATTAACTTGAAAAATCCAAACAAATTTACTCGAAAGGATCAAGTACAAAAATGTGAAAAATGTGGCAATTCTGGTCACAATGTCAAAAAATGTAAGAATTAAGGCTCAACTCAACCGGCTTAGCGATCTCCACAAATATGTAACATTCTTTGATTACTATGTATTACTTCATATATCTAATGACCATTTATAACAATCTTTGAATCATATTGTTGGACCCTGAAACTTTTCTTAGAAAAGTTCGAGCAGTAATGAGAAGTGTGGATAAGTTCATGTTTTGCTTTGGTGACTTTGGTAGTGAGAGACTATGAAATGGGAAGAATTAGGGTGAAAGTGATGAAGAAC